>MU226777.1:1286479-1305087 GCA_018584345.1 Thuja plicata | reverse complement strand
AATGTAATGCCCTTCGGTCTTAAAAATGCCAGAGCCACTTATCAAAGAGCCATGACTACCATTTTCCATGACATGATGCACACCTTTATGGAAGATTATGTGGATGACATTTTAGCTAAGTCACATACAAGGAAAGATCATCTATCTATACTTGACAATATTTTTACAAGACTAGAAAAATTCAAGGTGAGACTCAATCCAAAGAAATGTGCTTTTGGGGTACAATCTGGAAAACTCCTAGGGTACATTGTTTCAACAAAAGACATTGAAGTAGATCCTTAAAAGGTACAAGCAATAATGGACATGGACATTCCAAAGAATATTACTAAAATGAGGTCACTTCAAGGAAGACTTCAATCTATAAGAAGGTTCATTTCTCAATTGGCAGAAAAATGCCATTCTTTCACCAGATTACTACATAAAGACACCATCTTCACATGGGATGAGGAGTGTGACAAAGCCTTTTCATTGTTAAAAAAAACTTGATGAATCCTCCTATCTTAATGTCACCAATTCAAGGGAAACCTTTATTACTCTACATTTCAGTAATAGAAAAATCTTTAGGAGTCTTATTGGCACAAAGGATGATGAAGGGAAAGAAAGAGCTATCTACTATTTGAGTAGAACCTTGATCAAATATGAATTAAATTATAGCTTCATGGAAAGGGCTTGTCTAGAAGTGGTATTTTCCTCTTAAAAGTTAAGACACTAAATGTTGTTGCATAAGGTGAAACTCATAGCTAAAATTGATCCCTTGAAATACTTACTTAGGAAAACAACTTTAACTGGAAGGATTGCGAAGTGGGTTATGGTACTTAGTGAATTTGACATTGAATATGTTGATAGGAAAGAAATCAAAGGTCAAGTTATAGCCAGTCAATTGGCTGAATATCCTCAAAAATCTACACATCCTATACAACTGGAATTACCAGATTCTGCAATTGTGAATGTCGAAGCTAAGACATGGAATTTATACTATGATGGATCATATACCCAAAATGGCAGTGGAGCAGGAATTATTTTGATTACACCACAAGGTTAAACAATCCCAAAATCTTACAAGTTATTGTTCCCTTGCACCAATAACATAGCAGAGTATGAAGCTTTTGTCATAGGAATCAAGACAACCTTGGAATGGAATATCACAGAATTGCAAGTCTATGGGGACTCTCAATTAGTCATTAATCATGTTAATGATGAGTATAATACTAAGGATGAAAAACTATTTCCTTACAAGAACTTGGTGGATAACTAGAAGAAGTACTTTTCTTTGATTAATTTTGTACAAATTCCAAGAGACAAGAATAGAGAAGCTGATGCAATGGCTACTCTGGCATCTTTACTTCAGCTACCCGATCAAAATGAAAAGTATGAGTTCTTGGTGGAAGAATTGGTGAAACCAACATTTGACCTATCTAAGACCCAAATTATTACCCTTTTACATGGACATGACTCTCCATGGTATGGACCTATCTATGATTACCTCAAAAATCAAACCCTACCTATAGACCAAACCCGCGCTCAAACGAAAAATTTCATAAGGCAAGCAACCCGTTATACTATCCTTTCTGACACATTCTATCATAAAGGTCTTAATGGAACACTCCTTAGATTTCTAGAGGATAATGAATTGAAATTAGCTTTAAAAGATGTCCATGAGGGGATTTGCGGGTCACATTCAAATGGTTTAAACCTAGCTAAGAAAATCTTACGTATGGGGTACTTTTGGAAAACCTTAGAAAGAGATGCTTGTCAATATGTTAAAGTTTGCAAGAAATGTCAATACCATGGAAACTTGAGTCATGCACCAACACAAGAATTACACCCTTTTGTCACACCATGGCCATTCTATCAATGGGGTTTTGACTTGATTGGCATGATTTATCCACCTTCTTCAAATGGACACAAGTATATAATCACAGCAACATAATACTTTACTAAATGGGTTGAAGCTGTTCCTTTATCAATGGCAACAGGAAAACAAATTTCCATGTTTATCCTAAATTATATCATTTGCAGATATGACATTCCTCATGCCATCATCACGGATAATGGAAAATAGTTTAAGAACAAAGATATTGATGAAATTTGTGACACATTCCACATTACACATCACTCTTCATCCATTTACTATCCCCAGGGTAATGGACACGTAGAAGCCACTAACAAGAACATCCTTAAAATCCTTAAGCGATTAGTTGGAAATTTGCGAAAGGATTGCCACCTTCAAATCAATCTAGCATTATGGGCCTATAGGACTAGCATTCACACCCTGACAGGAGCAACACCTTTTTCTTTGGTTTATGGGGCCGAAGCTGTTCTCCCTTTAGAAGTTGAAATACCATCCCTCAGAGTTTCATTGCATGGATTAAAAACAAATGAGGATTATAGAGTTTCCTACCTTCAATAATTGGGATTGTTCGAGGAACATCAGACTCAAGCCTATGATCATTTGAAAGTGTATCAAAATCAAATTTTCAAGAACTATAACAAACATATCAAGCCAAGAAACTTTCAAATAGGAGATCTATTATTGAGAGAAAATCCAAAAAATTAGGCTGATAGAGAAAAGAAAGAAAAGTGGGAAGCAAATTGGCTTGGTCCTTTTGTCATTGTTTCTTCATTTGGAATGGGGACCTAGAAATTGGATGATTGTAATGGTGATGAATTGCTAGAACCTATCAATAGAATTCATCTTAAGAGGTTCCACACCTGATTTAGAGGAAAGAGTATCAGAATAAAGGGTATAAGTTGAGAATATCGAATGAGTCAAGCATCCCCTTTGTACATGAGAAAATTTAAAAATAACAAGAAAAAAGGAGAAAAGATAAAAAAAAAACCAAAAACATCAGAAATTTCAAAAATCCAAAAACATTTAAAAAAGAGAAAAAAGTGCCTTGGTGAAAACCTAGCGTTAGGCACCTTGGTAGCAAAAAAAAGAGAAAAAGAGAAAAAGAGAAAAAAAGCAATAATCCCAAGAGGTGAAAACCTGGAAACAGACGCCTTTTGTCCCTTAGGTGTTTCCTAGTTGCATTTGTACATATTGCGGTTTCCTCATCTCACTTGTCCATATCCTCATTGCATCTGTCATTCGTGCATTTCCCTAATAGAGTCTCAGAGCTGCATTCTTGTCACATTCTAGGTTCAGTTGCCCTAAGTTTCACATTGATCACATGTATCACTTGGGGACACACATCATAGATTTTGGTACCAACCGGATTCAATAATGTAACATTCTGGTCACACATCACGAGCAGATTTTCAGATTCACAAGAGACATTTTGGAACCTTTGATTAAATATCATTGTTCAACCCTAAATAGTTTGATCACATAACATGATCCTTGAATCTCATTTCCTTATTTTATCAGGATTAAAAATTGACACACCCTAAATGATCAGATTGTCTGGAATTATTATTTGAAAATCTAGTTACATTTCACAAACACTTGGAATTTTTGATGATTTTTTCATTGACTTTTTCGAGTCATGTTCTTTTTAGCCACTCAAGGATGTTTTGACTAGATTGGAAATGATAAGAGACATGTTTTCTTAAGTTTTTGAGTGACTGTTTTGAGGAAGATTCTTTAACTTGTATGAATAAGTCTAAGAACATGGTCATCAAAGAACCATAGAGGACATTCATATGGGATGGAGGGTTAACCTTTGTTTGTTTACGCAAAAGGATACCTTGGTTATTTAGATTTTTCATATCTTAATACCAACATCCACTTGCAACATTGAATCCAATTAAACCGGTATTCATACTCCCATAGTTGGTCATCCAACTAGTGAGGGTTTTACTTGGTTTTGTAGAAGGGGTTACCACTTGCAGGAAAGTCATATTCATATTCTTATGGTTGCAGTGGCACTAGTAAGGATTGTATCGACTCCTAGTTCCACAACACTCTATGATGAAAATATATCTCAGTTTGCATTCCTTTTGCAAACCTCAAGGACAATTAGTTGCATTGCATTTTGCATGTTAGATTAAATTGCATTTTGCATGTTAGATTAATTGGATGTTGCTTTTTCACTTGCGTTGTCAAATGCTTAGTTCTCAAATGGCTTGTCTTTCTAGCAATTTTCCAAGTTAAAGGGGGGGACAAAGGGTTGACAACATTTCATCAAATCATATGAGTTTCAAGTCATTCAAAAATGAGATTGTCCTTTGCATTCATCATCATTAGTCATTATTCATTATACATTCATGTCAAGAGAAAATCAAGAAAAAGATACATTATTCATTAATCATTATTCATATCATCATTTAGAACTACATATCATAAATTAAATTGCATACATCCAAAAAACACAAAATGATAGATGCATTTAATTTACCATAAGCACTAAGTATTGCATTCATTGTGTTGCATATTTCATACATGGTTAAATCAGAAAAATATATAGAGATAAATTGCATTAACATCATTTGCATCCATTTATCTATGTCCTACTCTAAGACATTTGCATCCATAGCACAATAGAACTACATGCATCATAGAAACATATAGAGATGCATAAAAGGAAATCTCATAACATCATCAAAGGAAAAATCAAAGCACATCATAAGATAAATGTCCATCATCAATGACTATAGCATAATCAGTACATCCAAGGTACATCAATAAAAATGGTACATCAAAGGTACATTAAAGTCCTGATCAAAAGTACATATGATACAATGCTATCTATCCTGGGTCCAAATCTGTCTCATGACCTAGCAGGGGCACCTGAACCATCTCCAAAAAAATGTGTACCTGAACCCCCTGCACCATCTGGATCCCTGTCACCTACTCTATCCTGTGCACTAGGAGGTGCCTGAATAGTGCTTGCACTGGTCGGTAACTGAGCCAGAGTAGCAAGAAACTGTTGCAGCATGGTCGTGACCTAATGTAATCTCACTGTAACTGTAGTCATCCCGGCCTGTAACCCCTGAACATCCTACACAATATCATCTGAAACTAGAGGCACTGGAGGTGCATGTGATGCTAGCAGAGCCTAAGGTGCCTGAGATGCTAAGGGTACTTGTGGTATAACCTATGTTGTGCTGACCTGTGGGTCAACCTGTGGTATCTATCTATGAAATTATCTAGCCACCTGGACCTATCTATGCTTGTGCCTAGCCCAATCTACATCCACTCTCAAAAGAGCCTGACCCTGAGGCACATGTCGACCTGCTCACCTCTGCCAAGGCTTCCTAAAACCACCACCTTGGCCTCTCGTATGTCCTCCTCTCATTCGAGGCCCAGCTACTCTTTGTACCCATGGCACTCTAGGTTCCCTCTGAAATCTACGCCGACGTGGCCTGTCGCCATCATCTCTATCATCCCCATCATCACCATCATCATTAGAGAGCTCATTGACTTCAGTGATAGGCTCTGGCAGATCTGTGAATCTCATGAGCCGATGTCATGGAAACCACTCTCGGTACTCTACTAACATCCCCACATCTACCACCTATGTCATCAGATCCCAAAAACCATATCCCAGTTGATCTATCTATAGACAGGCTGACTGGTAGTGAACTTGTGCCCCCCACATCGACCTCTTCGCCTGTACTTGGGCATATAGTGCCATACCCTGTGGCATATCCTGCACTCGGCCAAACAGTCAGAGTACTCTCCCAAAGAAGAATCTCTCAATAACCAAAGGTGACCATCCTATCATCCATCGAGGTGAAAACATATAGGGTAACTCATCATCATCCTCTTGCCACCTCTCGCATTGTAGATATAGCCTCCATACAACCTGATCAATATCATCAATTGTATGTCTCCAAAAATCAAGCTTGGCCAGATGATGCTGGATAATCATGCCATCATATAGAAATGCATATGGGTAACCATGAGCCTAAACTCACCCTGATACTAGCCTAGTAATAGGGATATGCTCCCATGTCCACAACTGTAACAAAACTGCACCTGCAAAAATAGCTGCACTGCATCGATATACAATCTCATGTAAATCATGATACAACTATGCCAACACACAAGAACCCCAATCCAATCTCCATGGATGAGCAATCAGGTCCTCTATAATTCGACCCCATCTGACCGCAAAACCATGACCTCTCCTATCTGGCAATAATAATCCCCCTATCATGGCTCCTACTAATGCTGGTAGGGTGGGAAATGAGGCAAACTATGCCCAAGTAATACAATCATCTGCAATGGTGTTATCTACAAACACCCATTTGCATACACTGCTATCATATACTAAATCATAATACACCCACTCTCCATGAGTTGGGATCCTTAATAATCTATATACATCCTCTGGCATAATAGACATCTCGCCTAGAGGTAAATGCAAGCTATTATGGTCAAAGTGCCATCGTTCTGCCATAGCTATCAATAAAGATCAGTTCAACTAAAACCAAGGAAGATCTAAGAGGAAACTAAGTCCACAAGTCTCAATCATACACCGCTTAGGAGGCGTAAGCTTGTCTACCAGATCAAATAACCATAACGCTACACCTCACACTCGCAACTTGTGAAAATGCTCCTACATTTTGAAACAAAGTGCATTATGTTAGTTTTTCTCTTGATGAACCATTCTACGTCAATCACAAAACATTAAATCTATCTTTGCTCTAACTTGAGTGTATCAACTTATTTCTCATAACCTCTATATTGTGAGGCATAATGACAATTTGTAATCATTTTTAATCATATCTGATTGACCTATCAAACATTCATCATTATGACTTTTCTAACATCCTAAACCACTATGTGACATTTTGGATGAACATTTTCTAGCTTGGAACCTAATTGGGTCATTTGGATGATCAATCAAACTAAGTTCATCTATTTTCCTATATCAACTTTCACCTTTATGGTAGGCAGCATTTAACTGAGTGTATGTAGCCTTTAATTCATGCGGCTTTTTAATCTTTAAACGTGGCACTTTACCACATTGAGGTGACACTTTACTAATTAGGCGGCCTTTTGCAGGCCTACGCGACTTTTACACTATCATACATGGCTTTTAAAACATGGGGTTTTTAGGCGACGCATTTTCTATTTTGGGTAGCAATTTTGACCTATCTCCTACGTGGCTAAGGATTGCATGTATGTGGCTTTTCATAGCACAGACGTGGATTTTTACTACCCTACGTGGCATTTTACCTATCCTATGTGACATTTGGCTAAATTTTTTCTAAAAAGTAGTAAAAACATGCAATAAATACACTTTTCAAAGCAATAAATGCACTAAGAGGGTTCGAACCACTCACCGGAGGCCCGTAGTTAGGATGTCTCTGATATCAGTGCGCTCGCTCAAACTTGTGCTCTTGTATGGGGACCACCATTTCTATTAGTCGTTAGAGGCTTAGAGCAAATTCTCAATAGTGAAAAGTGAAAATGAATAGTAATTTTGGGTTTTTCAACCTATTTAAGCTATTTTAACCTATTTTATGAGATTTTTGACCCCGTCAAACCTAATCTGCATATTCTGCACACTGAGGCATTTGTTCACCATCTTTCTAACATCATTGTTTATCAGAAATGCAATCATCTTGGATCTCTTCTATCAGCATTATTCATCAAAAACATTCACCTACGATCAAGATGATTCCATTTTCGAGGGGGCATCATCATATCATCAAACTGGGATTCTGTAGCATATCTTGCATCAAATCTGGGCATTAAAATTTCAAACTTTATCAGAGCATCATATCAAGATTTCATATCAGGGTTTCATATCAGGGTTTTATATCAAGATTTCATATCAGGGTTTCATATCAGGGTTTCATATCAGGATTTCATATCAAGGTTTCATATTGAAGGTTTCATATCAAGGTTTCATATCAGAGATTTCATATCAGAGTTTCATATCAGGTTTACATATCAATCAATCAGCTCATCAACATTGAATCAATGATTAGGACAATCAAGCTTTCTTTAAATCAATGCACTTTGCACATCAATTCAAAGAGGGGCATTTGTAGACACCTAAAATTTACCAGGTGTATCTCAAACATTCTAAATTATAAATCTCAGCCAAATGCTTCAAAATCTCATCTCAATGCAAATCAAATGGACATTTATCAAATCAAAGGAACAAAATTCAAATCAAATTAAAAGATCAAATAATCATGAAATCAAATAATTAAATTCAAGCCTAAAGGGATTAATCAAATTATGCAATTCATTTTTCAATTGTATAGTTCAAATAAAAAAGGATCAAATCCAACCCAATCACCCTTCCATGGCTAATTTAATTAAATAATGGAGTTATTTAATTCCTAATATCTTTGAGACAACCAACCAACTTTCCCTCCATTTGAGAACACCTCAAAGCTTTGATCATGATCAACTCACTCTACCCCCTACCCTTGGGAAAATGCTATAAATACAAGCCATTTCCTTTGTGTTTGGGATCCAAGAATTTTAAGAGAAAAAGCATCCTTACTATAGGCATATTGAGAGCATATGAGGAGCATTTGAGAGCTTTTGAGAGAATTTTAGTATTTGCATTGCATTTTAGCATATCATGTTTAGGAGCATTTGTTGTTTTCTAATATAATCTTAGAGCATTTTTGAGCATTTTGAGCATTCTAGCTAGATTGGAGCATTCATTTTTCATACATATCTCATTCTAGGATTTTCCTTGAGAGAGATTAATCCTGAGAGCTCTCTTAACAAAGCTTGAATAGAGAACCATGAGATGATATAGATTGTAGCTTCAATTCTTAGATTAAATTGTTTTATCTTTCCATAGAATTGTTGTCTTTCATCTTAATTTCATGAAGGTGTATTTTCTTACACACACCAACCTTTTCCTCTTCTTTGGTGGTGTGGTTTTGACAGTTTTTTGTCTAGTTATTTTAGCTGGCTGCTTCCTCATATAGGTCCTTACTTGACCTTTCTTAAGTGGCGTTGTATCAGTTGTAGCAGTTTGACTCCTTTTCCTTTGATTCTTTATAGGAGGTGGAGATGGAGGTGTATCAGATTCAGTCACCTCTATATCTGATTTCTTTCTTTCTTGTTCTTCACTGATGGTGCCCTGTTCATCAATTTTCTCTTGTTGATCTTGTTCTTCCTCTGTAGATGATAGAATCTTCTTGAGATTCTTTACCATTTTATCCTTTTTTTTATAGTGTTCTTGACATCTAGGCCTTGTTTTATCTTAGATTTGGCCTCTTCATATGTTCCAAACCTTGGTTATTTCTTATCAATGGGCTCATTGATTAGTGCCTCAATTGCACTTGTAGCTTGATCAATATTGATCTCATAGTCTAATGGTTCTAACCAAGCTATTCTTGGTACAATTGGTTTGATATGGGTGTTATCTGTGTCTGCCATAAAACATATCTCATCTTTATGTTTTTCAACAAGCTGTTCAAGAATCCTAGTTCTTTCTATCATATTTTCTTTGAACTCAAGGAAGTATGTAGACATAATAGACTCAAAACTGTCTCCTAGTGACTTAATTAGTTCACTAATCTGTTGGGTTACCAGTTTGGTAGTGTCCCATACAAATTTTCCTACTAAAGGAAAGTATTCTTGAAAATAGAAAAATATACACACGATAAGTGACCCAAACTTACATGTGTTGGTTTTTGCAAACCTGATTTTGATCATGTTCTCATCAAGTTGTTTTAATAGGATCTCACATAGATCCATCTAAATTCCTTTTTTTACTATCTTGTAAGCTGTACTTTCTATTGTTGTAGATATGTTTTTTAGTCTACTAGGCTGAAATATTTTATACCCAATGACACATGCACCAAATTTTAGCTCTACGTCGGTGATTGTGTTCACTTTGAGACCTCTGTTGTCTCCTTCTGCATTGGTGAGTTTTCCAACTTCTTTCATGGATGGATGCTTGTGTGCCCTAGGGTTGTCTGTTATCAGATAACCAGTGACAACGTGAAGAACATCCTTTGTTATTTTCTTTTGTTGGTCTAGCCATAGCTTGTTGTCATGCATTTTTCTCAAGACAAACCTTATCCATTTTGTTTTGAATTCCCTTAGGAAATGTAGGGCATTAGTTAACCCTTTGACCTCCAAGTGTTTATGCTCTTCCTTTATGTTTCCTTTGGCATGACATGGCTTCTTAAAAGCTTCATCCATTTCAAGATCACCTATTTCTGTGATCTTGAAGTGAATATAAGACCTAACATCTTCTATGAGAAAAACCCTAGGTGGAATTTTTGAAAATGCGCTAGCTTCATCGGGTTTTGATGGAATTTCTAGGTAGATTTTATACTTTGGTTCTACACATGTACTATTCTTGAGAAGTTTCACCATATTCCTCTTATCATTCTTCATCTTAGCAGTTCTTGAGGTGGTTGCCATTGTATTTCAAGTTTTTAGGGTATTCTCAAAATTAGGGCTTTCTTGATAAAACAGAGACAAAGATCTCCTTTGGTACTTACTTTAATTTGCAATAGTGTTGAAAGATCTACTTGTTGTGTGCCGAATCAATCTATGGATGCTTTTTCTTTCTTCTCTTTAATCGCTTGTTTTTCACTCTACTTTCTCTTCAAATTGCAGGTGAAATATGAAGTCGTCCCGTTGACTATTTATAGACTTTTTGACCTAAGTCTTTGCAATAAATGCTCAACAACTCATCGGGATATGAAGACGGGTTTCATTGGGATGATATTTCAAATCATCATCGGTGAAGACATGATGCTTTGGGTATTTGTTAACCATTTTGCTTTTACCGATGGATATCGATATACTATCATGACAACTTCTGAACTTTGCTTTCTTACCGATGGGCATTAGGTTACATTGGTAATTTAGCATTTTTACTAGTTGACCGACAATTTCTGGTAAGTGTAAACAACTTAGTATTATGTTCATCGATGATTTTTGGTAAGTATTTACCAATGGTGTTGCATTCTTAGTTTTGTAACAAGTAAAGTAATATGCATCTTTGGTTCATGCAGATTTTGACTATCTATCAATTTTTATAATGGAACTAATGCAAAATATAACTTGGTATAGTTCATTTCCATACTTACTTATTCAGCTCAAGTGGCATTGGTGGTGTCACCAGATCCATTAGATGGGGTGTCATCATTTGCATTGCTTAGTCTAGCTTCATCATTGCTTGAAGCTTTTATCCACATTTTGTCTCTTGCCCTCTGGATATCTTCAATGGTGTTTCCATTAGGATATGTTCTTGATTCTATCAATTAGTCCTTGCAATATTTCTTGAGATGACCAACTTTATGACAATGTAAGCCTACCATTCTAGGGTTTGACCAGCCTCTAGGCCTTTTGGTCCATGCTCTCATACAGTTTACAGCAATGTGACAATATCTACCACATGCTGTACAATTTGTCCAAGTGTTGTAATCCCATACATATTGATTACCGATTCTCTTTGGTTGATAAGGAACTTCTTTACCTTTTGGCTTCCATGTTTGCCTTTTCTTTTTCTAGAATTCTTCAGATGTGTGCCCATTCATCTTGCATGTAGGATAATATTTGTCCATGTAGGTTTCCTTCTTTGGCTTTTCTATCTTGCTCTTACATTCATGAGCCTTATGTCCTTTCTTGTTACGTTTATGACATAATCCTATGAATGAAGATGTAGGTGTAGATTTAGGAATACCTTTTATTTTACTTATGCATATATTTGATGTGTGCCCTTACTTTTCACAGTGCTTGCATGTTAGCTTTCTTGGTCATAGACATTCTTTGGGTTTGATGATTCTCCATTTTCGGTAAAGCTTATACCGTTGTTGTTGTTGACTCTTCGTTGTCCTTCAACAAATTCATCCATTCTTTTATTGCTTTCTTCAGCCTTTCTGATAATCTCATTATGTTGTTTCTGAATTCTAACCTCATGCTTTAGCTTTTCATTTTCTTCTCTTAGTTCACCGATGGTCTATATTCTTTCAATGAGTTCCACATTTATTCTATTTGCTTCTTGACTCTAAACGATAATGTAATTTGTGAGATCATGGTGATGCTTAGCATGTCTTTGAATTTCCATTTCCTTTTCATGTAGTTTCTTTGAAATATTCCTTCTGTCATCAATAGCAAGTGTCCTTTCTATTTCATCTTGTCTGGCATAACTCATCACATCAATCATTCTTACCATCTAGCTCTCTTGACCGATTTGCAACATCTTTTTTTCTCTGTCAGATGTTGATTGATCTCCTTTAGATTTGTGATGTTCTCTTCTGATGTATCTAATGTATTACTTGCATTTGATCATGAAGATTCAAAGAAATCTAGAATTTCTTCTTCTTGATAGTATTTTTCATTGTTCCGGGTAGCCATACCTTTTCTCTTATTCAACAGCTCTCTCATCTTGATTCTAGCTTCTTTATATTGTTCATAGAACATCTATATCTCAAGCTTTTTATTCTCAATATTCTTATCAAGTTTGTACTTCTCCATTGTATGATCTTTACTCTTAAGCCTTTAATCTTTCCAAGAAGAGACTAAGCTCTGATACCAATTGTTGGAATTAATGGGAAGTAGTACTGAGAAAGGAGGGGTGAATTAGTACCTCTTAAAATTTTAACACCTTTTACAATTCATCATTAGTAATCATTCAATTCTATATTACCAACCATTACTGTTATTCTTTGCATGTATTATTTGTTCACAATCTTTAATAGTTTTCAATAGTCATAGAAACATTCATGAAAATGTTAAACACATAACACAAGATATGGTATCGTAAAAAAATCTTGTTAGGAAGTAAAAAATGTGGTAGGGATGGAACCCACAAAACTCTACTATCTGCAGAATGGAAGGGAGCCAGTTAAGGCTTACAATTTGATCACTTCTCATGATCTACCATGTTATGTGTATTAAGGTGGAGACCTGTTAAGATCTACTCTGTTAAGAGCTTTAGCAACACTGATTTAAGTGTGCACTCAGTTATGAAATTTACAATAGGACGGTTAAGCCCACCTTTCTTGAAAGGATTTCATTAGTGTACTACACTTTTTAGAATGAGTACAAATGTTGACCTAACTATATGAAATCTACTATTTCTGATTTACAGATCCATTAAATCTCTTACAATAATAATATCACCTTAAGTGATTGATGAATACCTTTTCTCTGCTTGTCGGTAGCCTCGGTTCTATTATTGAAAACCTGATTTGGTTTTGTTTGTGTTCTTCTGTATGAATTCTCTATCTGGTCTCTAGTTGGTCTCCATGGGTACTATCTTCATTAATCAACAAAAATTCTCAATGGATTAAGCACCTATTTATACAAGTATTTGACCTATCTTGGAATTCATGCATTAGAATGTTAACTCTTAGATCCAAGGTTTACAACTTGACCTTGATCTTTAATTTGCATGTTTTAAAATAGTAAAACTAATTAAACAATAGTAAATACATTGCTTCCTCCGAACATAATAGATTTAAAAGAAAATCAAGAAGTTATAAATACAACTTTAGTGATTTATCTGACATGTAAAGTCAAGTCCACATTTTGTGGGATGTAACTAACTGTCGATTCTTGTTTGTTGGTTTGAAATTGAAGTTTGTCAGCATTCCTTGATTGAACTATTTGTCAAAGTCCTTGTATCTGTCGGGTTCCTCTCTTTTTTGTTCCGTCGGGTAGTACTGTTGTTACTCGTCGAGTTTCTTTTACCTTTTTGTCATTGGATAAAACTTAATAGTGTTTGTCAGGTAACCTTGGTGTTGGATAGTGTTGTGCCCTTTCTGTGGATGTAGAGTAAACCAATGGTGCAGATCATGTTTTTCTCTAAGTATACTAATGGAAAAATATAATGCCTTCAGAAAGATCATAATAAAAGTGTTTTAGACCTTCATCTCTAGTAAATACATTATGGCTTGTAGAACATCAGTCTGTCTCAAGCAATCAAATCCATTGATTTTGTCTATTTTTTCTTGGGATCAAAATTCAATCACCAAGTAGAAAAATAAATTATCCAAATCAATCCCTAGAGTTTACATTATCGTAAGGTCTTGTATCACCTAGGTTTTCATCTAAAAAAACCTTCAAATCCAATCCACATAAAATCAATCAATCTTATTCAATTCAATCTAATCCAATTCATCTTGACTCAATTCAAATCAATCAATCCAATCAAATCTAATAAAAATTAAATCACATTCCAAGTCCTTTTGCTCCAAGAATCTGCATGAATAAACATTCCCAACTTCATCCTTCATCCTTCATCCTTCATCTTTCATCTTTCATCGTTTGATGGAACCATTGTATGGTAGATACTCGATCTCAAGCTAAAAACATTAGGCATACACACTTAAACACCAACCATGATGATGAGAATATTGTTTCTCATCCCTTCTTTCAAGGGGACAAATTACATGCTGAATATATCACCAACATCCCTAACGAGAATGAACTGGTCAATGAGGATGAAAGATCTACCCAAGTGAATGATTTCCTTAATGACCCATGGGTAAAAGTACAAAGTTGTGCACTAGAGGACATTTTCGTAGTTCTGACCAAAACTATTTTGGCTGGAATAGTTTGGGCCAGAACATTTTTGGTTGGACATACGTGGCACACACATGGCAACATGTCGCATCGATGTGGAAAACATGTTACGAATGAAACTATTTCAGCCAGAACTAGTTTGGTTGAAATGGTTTTGGCTAAAACTCTTAAAAATGATATATACCCCAAAATTTTCACCAAGCGGATCATTTCTACTTGGCACCTTTGGAGATCTGTGAAGCGGGTTTGGTGATCTTTGACCGAAAATAGGTAGTTTTTTTTAATGTTTTTGAGTATTTTTTGTTAAATTAATGTAGTTGTATTATTTAATGTTTTTTGTTGTAATTTTGTTATTTTCATTTTTGAAAATAAATAATATGGTTTTATGTATATTTATTTATTTAGTTAATATTTAATTTTTTCCAGTGAAGAAAATATGTTAGTTAGTTAGTTAATTAATTTAGTTATATTACATATATGTGTTGGAAGAAGATATCCTTCCGTTGAAAGTTTCTGAGGTTCCATGCACTTTAAATTTATTTTGATACATAGTGTAATAATAAATTACTTATTGATCACTCTTTGTTGAATATTAATGATCCCTTGATTCTTTTGTAGGGAATAATGTTTTTTGGAGAAAACATAATTACTTGAGTTTGAAGATATTTAGGGCCACCATACGTGAATGGTGGAAAATCATAGACAAAAAAACCCCAATTCACTATTTTGATTTCATATCATTGCTAAAATAGTTTTCTTTTGATCTATTTCGTGGACATTGTTGAAGGTAGCTTCACTTCATTTATGAATCTAACAAGTTTTTTTTTGCTTACAAGGTGGAACAAGAAAGATATGAACTTAAAGAAACTTTTCATACATAATATGACCAAGTCTTTTGGAGATAAATTATTTGACAAAATAGGGTCCTTGAGAGAACTGAATTATATTTGAAGTATCTAAGGGACAAGTACATGACCTCGTTAGGGAAAGACTCTAGCTACGAGTGTCCTCCAAACATTCTTGTGAAAGGGTGGGCAGGTCTGATTTTGGATGCAGAGGAGAAAAATGGTAGGAAAGCATGAAATACACCACCAGACGTCACAAGAAGGTATGTGATACTCTTAAGAATGTAATTAATTATGTACCCATTACTCTTTATACTTATATGATCTAACATATTTCAAACTTTTCATAGGCTAAATGACACATCAAAGGTCACCAAGGCAAGACTAGAAAAGTATGACCAACACAAGCCCGACTCTGGTGGTTATTCAAAACTTGATGCACGAGTTGTAAGTATTAGTAAATGAAAAATTGTGTCAAAATATTTATAAATTGCAAACAATTTTATTTTGATGAAACAGTGCAAGAAAAACTTGCGAAACCAAGAAAAAATGTAGGGCTCTCAATTCAAAAGAGAACTTATAGAAGAAGTGGTGTAGGAGCATCTTGGGTTCTTTGGAAATCTTGATCAACCAAAAATATGTTTGCTTTTGTTCTATAGCTTATTTGGAAGCTTCTCGGTAACTATTGTTGCTCGATTCCTTATTTTGTCTTGCTTTACCAATGGGTCTCGGTGTGTTGGCTGCTTGGTTTCTTCTTTCACCGAGTTACTTCTAATGTTCGGTTACGTTCATACTGAGTTGTTCATGTTTCTCAGTCAACCTCTTATCAATTTGTTTATCCTGATTTGGTTGAATTGTTCATTTAATTTCCATGTCATAATTAATTTTGGGTCCTTCTTGGGGATATGTGTGGACCTAAATCAGAGTCATTCTTTGGGATCTAAGTGTTAACCTCTTTTGTGGACTGTTGTATATATTTCGTTTCTATCCTTAGATTAGGATAGTAGTTTTTGGTATCAATTTTGAGAGATAGAAGATTAAGGGTTAGCATTTTTTGATGGCAAGTCTATGACCTCGCATGTATCAAGATTACTCTGTAAACATTTGAATGTATATGGCCAAAACTAGAAGGCCTTACATCCCAACATGTAACAAGTTTGATGAATTAATGCTAAGTATCTGTTGTTTATTATCTCCATCTTGTGTTGTTGCTTCTGTGTTGTTATGCAAGTTGGTTTGGATAGTGTTATATTGTGGTGACTAATCAACAAAGTACTATCCAAGGAAAGTGTTTTACCTTTCTAAAAAATTTTGTGGCTTATTTTTGGCCCATTTCTAGGCTGACATGTTCTAACCCTAAAGTGGCATAAATTTTATATAAATTGGCTTAGGGTTGGGGTTTCATTATTATGTTGTATATTTCATGGCAGTATTGAGCTGTAAGGGATTTATGCATTGTGATCCAATTGTAATCACTGGATAATAATAAGAGTGGAATTTTCTATTTGGTGGACGTAGCCCAGGGATTGGGTGAAAAATGTTAAATCTTTGTGTCTTATGATCTCTTCTATTTTTGTTTATTATTCTTTGATATTGGTTATATTTATTCATGTAATTATCTTTTCTATCTTGTTAATCCTAGCAGATAGCTGGGAGTGGCTTGAGTCCCTATTCTCCTCACCATCCTTAGATCTGGTGATATGAGAGTGAAGGTTGAGATCTAGGCTCCTTCTTGTAAACCCTAACCCTAGTTGGTTGATATTTGGTGCAGAGCACCCTAGGGTTTTAGCTCCAAGCCCTAGTAATTTGCAGAGTGATCAAAGGAGAAGATCAGAGTTAGCAGTCAACTATCTTCCTAAACCCTAACAGCTCGTAACTCCTAGCACAAGGGTGGTTAAACAAACAAACTGGTTACATCATGTATCACACAGTCGCAAGCCAAACGATAGACAGATTCTAAGTGTTGCGGGAGTGCGACAATTATGTCTATCGCATAGTCACAGGCGATTAGCAGTTAAGTGGAAACACTGTACGACAACGCGAAGACAATGTATCACATGCTCGCGAGTTGATGGATGGTTAGTGTAAAACCGGTGTGACAACGTGACAATAACTCATCGCACAGTCGGCGGTCTATCGGCGGTCAGCTTGAAACAGGCGCGATAGTGCGATGACCGTGTATCGTGAAGTCGCCGGGTACTCAGCAGTTAAGGGAAGACAGTGGCAAGAGCGCGACGATGATGCATCACTCAGTCACAGAGTAATCATCAACTTGGTTCAAGGCATTGCGAGTGCACGACTACGATGCATCGCACACTCACAGAGTAATCGTCAGCTCATGTACAAGCATTGCAAGTGCGCGACGATGATGCATCGCCCAGTCGCAGATGAACCGACAGCTTGGTAACAAGCATTACGAGCGCGCGATGATGATGCATCACCCACTTGCAGAACAATAGGAAGCTCATCCAGAAGTGTTGCGGGCACACAACAACAGGGCATCGCAAGGTCATGCACAAAATTTTAAGACTCGCGAAAGCGCGACTAACAAATTTGAGCTGAGAAAGATATGTTGACTTGTCAACATGGAAGATGGAAGCTGAAAAGTCAGAAAATGCCAAAATAAAAGAGAATGCCACGGAGGTAAATGATATCCACATCGACAGTTATGCTGATGATGAGCTTGATGACAGTTACAGGAGGAAGATGAGGAACCAAAGTAATTAGAATCTTTAGACGGCAGGTAACCTAGAAACGGTTACGAATCAAGAAGAGGCCAAATATATGATCAAGGAAGAAAACTTGTAACGGAGGTTGGAGAAGTTAGAGGCTGAGCAGACTAGCATAGAAGATTTGAATTTACATTCTAATTTTCAAGCTTTCAATAAAGAGATAGTTTCCTTTGTTTTCTGTGTGTACTTCTTTGTGTGCAGACTTCTGTAGAGTAGGATTTTGAGTTTAGTCAAGCCTCATGGATGCTTTTTGACTCTTATAATCCATCCTATGGAGTGTGATTGTCAAGAAGCATCCTTCATGTATTTTTATTCTATTTTTGCATTTATGTTGGAGAAGAGGCTAGCCAAAATTGTAGACAAGTCCTAGGCGAGCTAAATGGTCCGGCTAGAGAACTTGTAGGAGAGAGAGATATAAGGAGAAGGTGCATGACTGACTTTATTCAGTCATGGAGAGAAATATAAGATGAAGAGTGAAGCATTTTGGTGGGTAGGAAACCTAGGAGAGAGGGAGTATAGAAATCCTTCTGGTTAGGGTCTGTGAGTAACCCTAAGAGACTCAAGTGTGAGTCTAGAGGATCCTGAAGTGAATAGGGTCCAAGGTAAGATTCC
>MU226777.1:1267627-1283387 GCA_018584345.1 Thuja plicata | reverse complement strand
TATGGATTTTATTGTGGGGTTACCTAGAACAAAGACTGGTTATGATAGCATTTTTGTTGTAGTAGACAGGTTCAGCAAAATGAGTCATTTTATACCTTGTAAGACCACAAATGATGCTAGTCATATTTCTCACTTATTTTTCAAGGAAATAGTTAGAATTCATGGTTTGCCAGTAAGCATAGTGTCTGACAGAGATGGCAAATTCAAGGGTCATTTTTGGAAGACCTTATGGAGAAGATTGGGAACTAATTTATCCCATAGTTCTGCCTACCATCCTCAAACAGATGGTCAGACAGAAGTTATCAACAGAGTGTTGGGAAATTTGCTTAGATGCTTAACAAAGGAGTATGGACAAGCCTGGGATCAAGTGTTGCCACAGGAAGAATTTACTTATAATGATAGTGTTAATAGGACTACAGGGAAAAGCCCATTTCAGATTGTATATGGGATACATCCACGAGGAGTTTGTGAACTCAGAGAGCTAAAAGGACAGGGAGTGATAAGTGGAAATGCTGATGACTTTGCATAGTCTATGAAGGAGATACATGATCAGGTGAAGAAGAGTCCGATTGAAGCA
Organism: Thuja plicata; assembly: GCA_018584345.1. Classification (NCBI taxonomy): domain Eukaryota; kingdom Viridiplantae; phylum Streptophyta; class Pinopsida; order Cupressales; family Cupressaceae; genus Thuja; species Thuja plicata. Next base: position 1,282,810 of record MU226777.1, on the reverse strand, counting down.
AATCAAAAATTAAAAGAGAAGGTAGATGAAGGAAGGAGAGAAGTACAATTTCAAAGTAGAGATCTAGTAATGGTACATCTGAACAAAGCCAGATTACAGAAGGGGATTCCTACTAAGTTGCAAATGAGGAGAATAGGTCCCTGCAAGATATTGGAGAAGTATGGGCAGAATGCCTATAAAATTGATTTACCTAACAATTTGGATATATCACCTATTTTTAATGTGCAGGATCTTATTCCATACAGAGGACCAGTGATACCTGAGATTACTCAGTAGGTGGAAATAGGAAAAGATGTTCAAGGTATAAAGGTGAAGACTAAGTCCAAGTTGCAAGCAGAGAAAATCCTAGATTCACGAGTGTAGAAGACAACTCGACGTAGGATATATAGAGAATACCTTGTCAAATGGTTAGGGTTACCAGAAGCAGAAGCTACGTGGGTGGACAAAGAAGAATGCAGAAAGCAAGGAATTAGTTCAGCATTGTTTCCGACTAATTCAAACTAAATTCTTCCTTCGCAGAGGGGGGGAGTATGGTGCAGAGCACCCTAGGGTTTTAGCTCCAAGCCCTAGTAATTTGCAGAGTGATCAAAGGAGAAGATCACAGTTAGCAGTCAACTATCTTCCTAAACCCTAACAACTCATAACTCCTAGCACGAGGGCGGTGAAACAAACAAACCGGTTACATCATGTATCCCACAGTCACAAGCCAAATGACAGACAGATTCTAAGTGTTGCGGGAGTGCGACAATTATGTCTATCACACAGTCGCAGGCGATTAGCAGTTAAGCAAAAATAGTGCGTGACAACACGAAGACAATGTATCGCATGCTCACAAGTTGATGGATGGTTAGTGTAAAACCGGTGTGACAACATGACAATAACTCATCGCACAGTCAGCGGTCTATCGGCAGTTAGCTTGAAACGAGCGCGACATTGCGATGACCATGTATCGCGAAGTTGTCGGGTACTCAGCAGTTAAGGGAAGACAGTGGCGAGAGCGTGACGATGATGCATCGCTCAGTCGCAGAGTAATCATCAGCTCGGTTCAAGGCATTGTGAGTGCGCAACTAGAATGCATCACACACTCGCAGAGTAATTATCAGCTCGTGTACAAGCATTACGAGCGTGTGATGATGATGCATCACCCAGTCGCAGATGAATCGACAGCTCGATAACAAGCATTGTGAGCGCGTGACGATGATGCATCGCCCACTCGCAGAACAATAGGTAGCTCATCCAGAAGTGTTGCAGGCACGTGACAACAGGGCATCGCAAGGTCGCGCACAAAATTTTAAGACTCGCGACAGCACGACTAACAAATCCGAGTTGAGAAAGATATGTTGACTTGTCAACATGGAAGATGGAACCTGAAAAGTAAGATATAAGGAGAAGGTGCATGATTGACTTTATTCAGTCATGGAGAGCAAGATAAGATGAAGAGTGAAGCATTTCGGTGGGTAGGAAACCTAGGAGAGAGGGAGTATAGAAATCCTTCTGGTTAGGGTCTATGAGTAACCCTAAGAGACTCAAGTGTGAGTCTAGAGGATCCTGAAGTGAATAGGGTCCAAGGTAAGATTCCTAGAAGAGAGTAGGAGTCTAGGAGAGAAAGGTGACCTCCCCATCAATATTGTTATGGGGTAGAATATTGCGATCTGACCTACAATTGCTAAGGGTTTCAAGATGGTTCATGGGAGAAGAAATGTAGATCTAGGTCTAGCTAATATGTTAATACAAATGGTTGAAATATTGGAAGCTATTGAGACATCCCAGCATAGAGCAAGACATCTGGAAGATGTTAGTGATGATGAACTGGAAGAAGTGCAAGGAGAAGCTGCACCTACACCTATGATGGATCAGGAAGAAGAGAAATTCCTATGAGCAGTGACAAGTTTGAAGTCCACGCCTCAGTTTAATCCTCCTGAGTATAGTGGAAATTTGGATTTTGATGAATTGGTAGTGTTAGTAAACAAATTTGTCCTTCAAAAATAAATACAAAATATGACTCAAATTCCTAAATAGAAGAAAAAAATGCTACAAACAGTGGGACAATTTATCATTGATTGATAACTCTCCTTTGAATTGAGAGGTAAAACTCCCTCTGAGAAAGATTCACAATAAAATAAAAAGCTGGTTACGTCTTTTACCAAAAGACACAAAGGCTTTCTAACATTCACCCATCACTATGGGGTGAATGCAAGTATAACATTTACACACTGACTAAGGAGAGAAAGACCAACAAATAGCGACAAGACCATTTATTAAACCTTTCACATAACAGAGAAAGTGAAAAGAATTAAATATCTTATTCTGCAAAGTATTAGTATGTGAACCGACCGATTTAAAGACGTATACGTATTGAAACAATAATATAGAGCTACATTTAAAATAGGTAGAAGTAGCCACATGACCAATTTCAACCTGATAAATAAATATTCAAACCTTAGGATCTGATATATATTGATTTATTTTTATTTTAAACACATAAAAAAATAACCTTAGGATCATTTTATCTTCGTTCTTACAATCAACATGTAGAAAAAATAAAATAAAATAAAAAAAATTATCCTTTCCTCTGTTACAATCCACAACTGAAACGATATTCTCCTTCCCTACAGCCTTTGGACTGTCGGCCAAAAGAAAAACCCCCGACTGGGCTTTCAGTTGCATATTTATCTCTTATTCCCGACAGTTTTCTTTTAGTTATGAAACTAATTCTTGCACATCATATCCCCTTACAAGTGTTTCAATAAATTTGTTAATGTTTGGTTCCAAGAACATTATTTAGATACCACAAATATAATCATAGCTTGAGCTTATTATATGATACACATATAATACATACTATAGACGTCCAAAAATATTAATATTAATTTCCCTTTCTCTTCTAAATATTTAAATTAATTAAATAGTTTCATAGTTGGTATTTATCAATAATCAAATACTATTCCAATGTATTTTATTTAAATACATTTACCTCACAAAATCCCCTTTTTAATAAATTTATATTTATTAAAATCCCTCCATATCCCCAATTCTTCTAAACTATGATTTATTCAAATCTAATTTGAATTATAATATAAACCCTAGCTAGGAACCTATTAATCCAACCTAGAGACTTACCCTATTTCTACTCTACTCCCATCACCTCACTTCCTAAACATGATTCCCTACCTAACTATCCTTTAAACATACTTAAAGGTTGATTCCTAACCTTTTTAAGGCTAATGGAATGCTCACCCACATGGGGAAATTCTCTCCAAAAGGGTCACCCATTCCTCTTAAATTTCTCTTACATCTTTGTCTCCCACTTGGCATTCTTGAGCCACTAAATATTAAATGCTATATTTGACTCAAAATTGGCCATCACCTCAAGTCTATGTGTCCCTTATGTGGCTCTTATATAGATGCCACATAGATGCTACATCATCCAAGCCCTCTTCTTCTCCTCCAAAATTCTATAAATATAGGTCTTCTCCTCTTCATTTTTCATCTCTCAATTTGCATTGTTATCATGCTATTTTAATGTTAGGAGTTAATTTCTAGTTTCTCATGATTTTATGTTTAAATCACATAGAAATTACTTACTAGGATCATTTTTGTGAATCAATTATAGTTTCCTTTTTATGCATTACTTCTCAATCATAATAGCTTAATCATTTGGAGAAGTTTGAGGCTAGTTGTTCCATACTAGTTCTTGAATCCTTCTCTCATCCAATCTTCCATTCATGAATTGCATTGCATTGGGGATCTAATCCATTTGTGTTTGAGAGAGCACACCCATAATCTAGCAAAAAGAGAAAATCAAATAATTAGAATAGGGTGCATTTTTCTTGTTTTTAGCTCAATCTGATGTTATGTTGAAGTCTTGGTTAGTTCTTGCTTCTTTCATTAATTCTATGTGCTAACCCACTAACTTGTCATGTTTGAGCTTGCTCCCAACAGATAGAAGATTTCCTCATACTACATTTTGGCACGCCCGGTGGGAGCCACATCCCTAAATTCTTCTAAATTCTAGTCTTTTTTCTTCCAAATTTTGCCAAGCACGCGGATCAGCGTCTACATTTTGTGCAGAGGAATTTGTGAAAATGTTGGTTCTCTTTGAATTGTTGTTCAACATCTACACTGAACTAGTGTCTGCACACTGAACTGGTGTCTCTATGTGGCATTGGTATTTGACACTTTCCAAACATTGTTCTTCCTTTTTCTCAAGATTCCCTGTGTTTTCCACTGCTTTTGAATATTCTAGAATTCTATTTTTTAGCAGAGATTGATTTTACAAGCAGTTATAATGTTAAAATTTTACTAGGGGAATGAATCTAGATAACTTCTTAAAAGAACACTAGCTTTTAATTGTTTGGAAAATCTCAAAATGGCTAAATTTGACCAAATTAAGGACTGAGAAAGAGGAAAAAGTAACACTTTTTGCTATTTTTGTTGTGTTTTTATGAACTTGCAGGTACAACAGCATCTATGGAAATGCTGATTCAGGTTTTGACATCTGCACAAATGCTAGTTCAGAAAAGCATCGATCGACGTCTACATTTCATGAATTGGCGTCTCTGACTGCTATAGTAATTTTCTAGTTTTATGTGTTTTCTGGCCTATTTTCCTGCAACCTATCATTTTTAAGCTAAAACAAAGACCAGTGTCTGGGCCCTGAATCAGTGTCTGCACTCTGACAAACTATTTTTGATCATTTTCTAACAATTGTTAAGTGGTTTTTGTGTCTCCAATGCTTGTCAAAAGGCTGATAATTGAAACTACTAACCAATTGTCTTGCAACACTTCTTGCCAAAGACATAAATTCAAAAGACTACTCACATTTGTCTTGTAGGTTGCCTCAATCTAAATCAACCAAATGATCATGTTTGCTATAATCTTTTTTAGGCACCTAGAATAATTAGGAAGATCTTTTTGTCTAATATGAAGCAAGTTTTAGGGGATTATGCTCTCTTCCCTTTTGGGAAGATAAAAAAACCTAGATACACTTGCTTTGTGTTAAACAATTGAATCTTTTGGGAAAGAACAAACTTTGTCTTGCATGTTTGGGAGAAAATGACATTGGGTAGGAGAGTATGCTCTTTTCCCCTTGTGGAAAATCAGAAATCTAGACCCCTCTCATCGCCAATCCATGTTTTTCAAGTTAATCCTTTAGATGGGCCTATTGGTTGAGGAAACAATGTCCCAGGAATGACCCACATGAGAACAAGGTGTAAGCCACACCACTCTAACTCACGTTAATCAAATTTACTCTTTGGGGTTAAAGCCTCAGGAGTCGATTGGCATTTGAGCTTATACTCGACTTTCATCTAACTTAAGTGCGACCTCATGGTCTCAATCATATTTATGTGACCACTTTTTTCAAGATGCTCTATGGGGATTTACACCTGAATCATGCTTGCATAGGCATAGAGGATACAATCAAATAGAGACACTTACTAAACACTCTAAGCATAGAAGCTACCCGATTGACCTCCGAACGGTGATTTATTATAGTGCAAGGGGAGGGAATAATCTCCCACAAGATCCCCATAACACGTGTCCCAGGGTATTGTGTTGTGAAAGAGATTTTCCTAACATGACAATAATACTTGGAAATAGGCAAAAACACGGGCGCCCTTCCAGGGGTGACACTACTGTGTGAGCTGAAGGACTACCAAGCAATGGGCCTATAATATTTCATACGAAGCCAATTCCTTAGGTAGACTTGTGGTTGAAGTGTTTGAAGAACATTGACAAATCCAAAACATGAACGGAATACCCAACAAACAAATTAGTCAATTACTTGTCTCCTGCAAGGTTGCTTTGTCCCTTCCAGGACTATTTTTAGACACGTGTCTTCAATAACTATCAGTTATTCCCAAAATCTAAGTCAAGGTATACTTAGCATAGTGAATGCCTTTGATGTATGTTGAAAATAAGTTCTTTCCAATGAACAAATTGACCTAAAAAATCCAAAATCAATAAGAATCCTACACTGTCATCTCCACATCATCCCACTTCTTCATCATCATCATCATACATCTTATCCCAATCACCTCTTCCAAGTCATTTTTAATCTTCTCAATCATTCTAATCATTCCATCCTAAACATTCACAATCATCCTAATCCTCATCCTAATCATCTCTCTAATCCACATCAACATCCTCTTTCTTAATCCATTCTAATAATTCATCTTCCTCCAACCTAATCCAATAATCATTCTTCTTATCCAATCCACTAGTCAACCTTATATCATTCTATCCAATCCTAATCTAATTCATCCTCTTCTTAATCCAAAATCAATCACACCTTAATTATTCCCTTGTCTTCACACATCCCCCATCCATCTTTCAAAGTTCATCCATTCTTACTTTAAAATCTTCATTCACGTCACCTTCTAATTCCAATTTTCATAAAATCTTCTACTTTTGGCTTAGGAGCACCATCATAATCCTTGGACTTTAATCTCAATTATTGTGATTGACCCACATCCAACCATAATCAAGATCAACTCACATCAAATCAAACTTCACCTTTCACACCTCCATCAAGATTTTTCATCTTAGGTTGAAAGATTTATGAAAAGTGTTTCATAGAACCTCATCATTAGCAAACATCTATTTTAATCATATTGCTTTGAGAACATCAGTCTATCTTAAGTAGTTAATTCTCTTAGTCATATCCTATTTTTCTTGGGATCATCAGTCTATCTCTGAGTAGAAGAAGATATCATCACCCAAATCAATCCTTTGTTTGCACCATCATAGGGTCTTGTTTCACTTAGGTTTGTTTCAAATCTTTGAATCTAAATCCAAATCCAAATCAAATCAATCAAACCTTGAGGCCTTGCCCTCATATCCAATCAATAAAAATCAATCAAAACAAAATCCTTGAGGTCATGCACTCTTAAATAAAAACAAAGTCCAATCTTTCTCCTAAGTCCTAAGTTCATATTTCATCCAGCCTTAGATCTTTCACTTCATCCACTCTTAATCTAAATCTTCATCCACATCATACTCTAAACCAATTCTAAAACCCCTCATCTAAACATCATGAATATGGATTGGTTTCACAAAATGGTTAAGGATCATCAAGCATATATGTCAAGTCCCATCTCTGAAACCATACCTCCAAATCAACCAACCTATCAACCAAATCCATCCAACTCATGCATGCCTCACAATAATCCAACTACAAACTATTTATATCCCTCATCCCATCCAACTTACCAAGTCAATTCTATAACTCCACATCCATCTAACATATCCCCATCCATTCTACCTCAACACACTATACCTAATCCTAATCCACCTCCCATTTCTTACCCTTCCTCTACTGTTGACAAGGGAAACCCATCTAATTATCCCTCACCCACATATCTCCTTCATCCATCTTCCATGCCTCGATCTTCTTCCACACTCACATCCCAAGCTCCGCACTTCCACAATAACACTACTAACTACATCCCTAATCAAAATCCTCCATCGCCTTATCCTCCAACCCATTTTTCAATCCATAATCCTAGTCCTCCAGTTCCCTCAATCCATCACCATAACCTCCATGTTGTTACTACTCCACAATCCACTCTATCCTACCTTTCTCCTCCATCCCCTCCATCTTATCACAATCTACCATCTTCCATTCCTACCTACATTAACACAAATCCCCCTCCCCAATCCACCTACATCTCTCAATCCACTTCATATGCCATACCCCAATCCGTCACTCCTCCCCCATCATTTAGTCAATTTAGTTCACAACTCACCTCCAAGCCCGCTTATGTGAACTATCTAGCTATGTCATCTCCTACACCCATTTATAAACCATCATTCATTCAAACAAGTTCGCAATCTAATATTGCACCTTCATCCATAAATTATCTTATTTTCCCACCATCTACATCTGCTAATCATCCACCCCAACCTCAAACATGCAAGTATCCAAGGACCTTCACAAAAAACCCATGAAAAATCCCTCTCCTAATGTTGATGAGTCATTTCATCTCAATATCTCATGTGAATCTACTAGTGATGAGGCTCAGCCATCTCCAACACCTATCATTTCCCTTCTAGCTTCCATACTTATTAATCCTCTTCCATCTCCTAACACCATTGAAGTCCCCCCATCTGTTGAGTCCATCCAATCCCCATCCCCATCTTCTCCTCCTAACATTATCCACACCCCATCCAATGAATCTCAAAATTCCACCCATCTTCCCTCTATCCCAATTAAAGAATCACCCATCCTTCCATCCCCTCCATCTGAAGAGTCCATCCATATTTCCCCCATCACACCAATCTAATCATGTTAAGATCTTGTCCAAAAGCATGTTGGAATATCCATTGATATAAATCAAGATCCTATCATCACACTTCCTCCATCTCATAATCCATTTCCATCCACTCTCCCTAATCAAGATCATTCCATTCCATCTACTCCATCTCATTTTCCCACCATCCTACTTCCTCTATTACATGACCCATTATTGTCACCCACTCTACCTCACATTCCATTATCATGCACTCCGCCCAATCCAGATCCTATCATTCTACCTACTCCATCTCAAGATCCATCCCTCCATCCAAATCAATATCATAGCATCCCATCCCCTCCACTTCATGATCCTTTATCACCTCCAATCCAAACTTTCCCACCACCATTACTCTATCCCCTTTGTCCACTTACATTCATCCATGGTGGTCCACTTAAAGCTGAAGAAATAAATTTCATGTCCACCATTTACACTCTTGATAATGGACTCACATCTGGTTCCCTAAGAAAGAAGTACCCTATCTTGGATCGAATGCTAAAAAAATAGAATTATCAAGGCAAAGGCCTAGGCCAAAATGAGCAAGGTACCTTGGAGCCCATTGATGTTAAAAGACATCCACAATCTTGTGGTCTTGGTTTCACATATCAAGACCCTTCATCTAAAAATGTTGGTACAACTAATGTAAAGTCCAAGAGTGCTTTCAAACCCACCATTACCTCTTTCTATTGTTCCACTAAAAAATTTAATTCCATCCCTCCTCCTCTGGCATTGCAACCCAAGACACCCTACCACATTCCTCCTTCATCCTCTAAATCCATTTTAGGCCCCTATGTCCCAAAATCCACCATTACATATCCTCCACATACTAAATCCATTCTAGGCCCTTATATCCCAAAATCTCATCCTCCTTCTTATCCCACCATGTATATGCCCAATCAGGATCAACAAAGGCACATAGCCACATGCCCCATCCACCATCCTAATTCTATCATTCCATCTCATACAACTTCTCATATTCCTTCCAATACTACTCACTACAATTTGGATGCCAATTCAAAAATGCATAAAGCTAAAGATCCACAATCTAAAGATTGTCATGTCCATTTCAAACGACATGCTCTAGCAAAGACAAATCCGATCAAAATAAGTACTACATCCCATAGGCTACAAAGGCCCACCAATGAAAACTCAAAAACTATGTGGATCCCAAAGAAAAAAGATGAAATACATCTAAAAGAAAAATCCACAATGGCATCCAATGTTGTTATTCCTGTCTCATAGCCTTCCTCTTTGCCATCTCCTAAATCTATTTTGGGTCCTTATGTCCCAAAACTACGCTGTGGTGGGCCCATAACCCACAGGTCCCATGATCGAAACATGGCTCTGATACCAGATGAGAGGAACCTCCTTACAACAATATGGTGAGAATGCACGAAATAACAGAATATAGAGCAATAGCAGAATGCAAAATGAATCTATTGATCGCGGGCCACTTCGAGGGGGTAACCTCCTTTGAGTAAGCTTAATACAATAAATTCATCTGTGTCCAGCAAAGGCCTCAACCTACTCTTATATACTAAGTATGATCTAGAAAAGTAATACTGCCTATGCATGTGGGATAATAAAATATACTCACGGGATGACTTACAAAGCATATGCGTCCAACAACACTACACAAACAAAATAAACATAAGGAACACATAGGTTCCTAACACCATTCCATCCACATTTACCATCCATTTCAAATCCACTCTTTCCACACTCCTCACAACATGTGCCAATGTTGGTCCTAAAAACATCCCCCTACCACACTCACTTTACACCATGTCATCTGAACACTTCCTACTTCCATATCCCTTACCCCACATACATCAGCCATCATAATTATCTCATCGATGCCTTTGCATAAGCCACTCATCCCAAATAAGGTTGTATCAACATCTAGGGATCACTCCAAATGGGCTCCTATTATCTTGATATTGAACATGATTCTTGAGTCATCCCTTCATCTCCTCCTTATCATTTCATCCATAAACTCCCTCCAAAAAAAAATAAAAAAATAAGCATCCAATGGTGAAAACTTGGCAAAAAAGCACCTTGGACAAGTACCATGATGAAAACCTAGTAAACAAGCATCATGTGTAATCCCTCCATCCTATTTCTCTCCACACTTGAGGAAAAGGTTTTCTAGCCACCACTCCATCCTTTCCTTCATCCTAGTCATCTACCATGCCTATCATGTTTTGTCTATTTCCCTTCCTCCATCCTCCTTTGGATCTTGATAAAATACAAAAAAAAAAAAAAAAAAGCAGGTGAACTGTAGATATGCTTTTGGACCCCTCTTGGCATCCATTTCATTCTCCATTCCATCTGCATCTTTTCCTTCCATTTACATTTCACTGTAATTAGCCACAATTGCTTCCTCAACTTGCTTCTGAGCCATTATCCTATCATCCTTACCTATCCACCATCCCATCTTCCATCCCTCTACATCCTTCAACCACCATCTTGTCTTCCACCTACCTCCCTTATCTTCATAATGTACCTCATCCTAATGCCTCCTCACACATGACCTATCCTAAGTGGGGGCATTCTATTCCTTGGAGACTTTAGCATATCCACCTTTCATCTCCTAGTCGTCTTCTCCCATCCACCTACCATATCCACCTTTCACCTCCCAAATCTTGTCTATCATCACCCCTTCATTTTCTATGCATTCCATCCATCTATCTCCCATCCAAGCCATCTGTCCATCCCTCATCCTCTAGTATGGGGGCATCCTTTTCCACAAATTCCTTGGATCCCAATCCACTTATTCCCTCCACTTTCAATCCCACTTTCTCTATCTATCCATTCAATATTACCTATCCATCCATTCCATCCATTTATATCCCATCCGAGCTGTCACCCCATCTCCATCATTCCTCGGTGCTCGCTTGTCACCGGTCCCAACATCCATCTTCCAATTCCATTCTATCCTTCATTAATTTTTCCAATCCATTTATTCTTCCTTCCTATCCAATTCAATATATTCTTTCTATGCATCCAATCCTTTCATATCAATCAAATCACCTTCTTTCTTCCAACATCCATTTATCCTCAAGCACATCCATCTATCCTAGCTTTTTAGCTTGACTGGGGCAACATCATATGCATTCCCATCATCTCAATCCCTTGTACATATTGTAATTAGTGTCTTGAACAACTTATTACTCCCGTTGTATAGCCTAAATACTTCAAAAATTCCAAAAAATATTTCAAAATTGTAAAAAAAAAATAAAAAAATTCAAAACTTCCAAAAAATTCAAAAAAATCAAATATTCTAAAAAATCTTGCAATAAACCATTGTTTCTTTCTGCATCGCTCCATTTTTCAATTTTCAGTGACGTTTTGACTCTTGCGACTGCAATCATGTTTTTCAACAAATTAGTTTTGTGAATGACTATCCTTTCTCATCATTCTGCTCACAGCTTTTGCCAGTGAATATCTTTTCATCAAAGAAAATCCAATCTTTGCCCATCAGGATGCATCCTTCCGGCATCGGCTTATCAAATCCTTCATCACACCAATCCTGTTCATGGAAAGAACTTTGGACTCAATGACTGCTTGGTCATGAGGCCTTCTTTATTGATTTTATCTTTTTGTGTCAGTTTAAACCTACTCACCACTACCTCGATCTGCTATATCTTGGTGCGTTGTGACTAGTGGCAACTAATACATACATCTTTTGCAGTGTGCTTTTGTTTGAGCATCTAGTCCATGCAAAGGAATCTTGTCATTTGTGTTTTCTAACACTTGATGCATAACTCCTCTTGCAATATAAAAATTGCATGTGCTCTCCATATTTTTCACACAAATGGATCTCCAATGCTCCTTAGCTGCATTTATTTTCATTTTCATTTGCATTTATAGTTTCATTCTTAATTTGATTTAAGAAGGCTTCTATTTATTCTCTCCTTTCCCTTTCTCCTTCCTGTTGCGTCATTTTTTGAGAAAATTCCATAACATTGTCTTTGTTGCGTTCTTTTCTCGAGGGGACACAACCCTGTATCGTCATCACTTTGGCACGACTCCTAGAAACACTCTTCCTCTGGGGCAAATTATTTTCTTGTTTTTGATGCAACATCACTTGCGACACCATGTCAAAGAGGGGAAAAATGTAGATATCCAAAAATATTATTATTATTATTAATATTAATTTCCCTTTCTCTACTAACTATTTAAATTAATTAAATAGTTTCATAGTTGGTATTTATCAATGATCAAATACTATTCCAATGTATTTTATTTAAATACATTTACCTCACAAAATCCCCTTTTTAATAAATTTATATTTATTAAAATCCCTCCATATCCCTAATTATTCTAAACTGTGATTTATTCAAATCTAATTTGAATTATAATCTAAACCCTAGATAGGAACCTATTAATCCAACCTAGAGACCTACCCTAAGCCTACCCTATTCCTACTCCACTCCCATCACCTCACTTCCTAAATATGCTTCCCTACCTAACTATCCTTTAAACATACTTAAAGGGTTATTCCTAAAAATTTTAAGGCTAATGGAATGCTCACCCACATGGGGAAATTCTTTTCAAAAAGGTCATCCATTCCTCTTAAATTCCTCTTACAACTTTGTCTCCCACTTGGAATTCTTGAGCCACTAAATATTAAATGCTATATTTGACTCAAAATTGGCCATCACATCAAGCCTCTGTGTCCCTTATGTGGCTCTTATGTGGATGCCACATCATCCAAGCCCTCTTCTTCTCCTCCTAAATTCTATAAATAGAGGCCTTCTCCTCTTCATTTTTCATCTCTCAATTTGCATTGTTATCATGCTATTTTAAGGTTAGGAGTTCATTTCTAGTTTCTCATGATTTTATGTTTAAATCACATAGAAATTACATGCTAGGATAATTTTTGTGAATCAATCATAGTTTCCTTTTTATGCATTACTTCTCAATCATAATAGCTTAATCATTTGGAGAATTTTGATGCTAGTTGATCCATACTAGTTCTTGAATCCTTCTCTCATCCAATCTTCCATTCATGAATTGCACTGTATTGGGGGTCTACTCCATTTGTGTTTGAGAGATCACACCCATAATCTGTCAAAAAGAGTAAATCAAATAAGTAGAATAGGGTCCATTTTTTTAGCTCAATCTGATGTTATGTTGAAGTCTGATTTGGTTCTTGCTTCTTTCATGAATTCTATGTGCAAACCCACTAACTTGTCATGTTTGAGCTTGCTCCCAACAGATAGAAGATTTCCTCATACTACACATACATATTCGACATGCGGTATAATGAAAATTCCTTGTGTCATTTTAGAGGAATTACTTTAATCTGTAGTACCAACTAAGTTGTTGTTGTATGCACAAAGATATGACATTCATCGAGACACTATATTTGACAACCAACATTGAGATACTCCTCAAGAAGAATTTACATCTATTTCCATATCATGCGGCAGAGAAACTAAAATATGAATGGTTGGTTCATCGACCCAAAAGCTTCATTTACTTTCTCCAAAGCCACCTCCATGTCTTGGTGTCATCTTATAGTTTGAAGAAAACATGCAGTTGTGAATTATTTAAAGCCACTTACAAATCTCTTAGGAGGTACGATTATTGGTGAAGAACATTCCTCATTTCCCATGAGTTGGGTAGATACATGACATTTTTTTGATCAATTCCCTATTGTCCTTATTCTTCACAATGATGATGCCTACATTGTTTATCAGGATACATGTGCATTGGTATATCAGGTCTTCCTGGTACCTTTAATATTTCTTCACAACAAAATTCCCTCCATGTATTTTAATGATTTCACCAATCTTTGGAAACTTTGTAACAACAAAATCCATTTTCCCGATGGAACACTCAACTGCTAATGGCCAATCATGTTCCTTTATCAAAATTACATGCTCTCTACTTGGTTCAATTGGAGGTTTGATAAATTGTTGATGATGATCAACGACAGAGAAGTTGACCATTATTACAAATCTAATGCGAGCATTTTTTTTTAGCGATTGGGGACCATCTCTCTTTTCTCCATGGTCAAACTGGTGCTTGTCGATCAATGTCAAATATGCTTGGACTGATAATCACCAGGCTTCATCAACCAAAATTGACCTGTCTCTATGCCAAAATTCAAATAATTCATACTTCCCCGATATTCATATTGCATGTGCTACCTCCTACTCAGTCAGGTTCCACCATTTGTTTGAGAAGTATTTAAATGTTAGGCATTTCATCAACAAATTTTCATGCTGTCCATTCTACTTCATACTTGGCACTTTGTGACCACTATCCACTAATTGGTAATCACATTATACTTTCTCCCTTCAAATTTAAGCTCTATTGATGCCTACGTACTCTAGGAATGTGTTGGTGCCCAAAAATGCTAAGTTGGATTTCCTATGGACTTGCTAATCCAATGTTTAGAAAACCAATTGTTTTTGGCCAACTAACGGGAATGATCAATTATGATCCTCTTCCCCTGCACTTCTGGCTCTGCAGGACCAAGGCAGGTGAACCTTCACCTGAACAGGCTTTTTATAATAGATAACTTGTGTATGGAACTCAAACTTCTGTCTCTCAAAGTATGGCAAGTAGGCTTGAATAAATCAAATTGTAAGCAATATATCATAAACTGTAAAGTGAAATACTTTGAGTAATTGAAAGAAATTTTAGTAAATATGTATGTAAATTGAAATAAAAATATAGATAAGATATCACAAAAATATAACAATGAATTGAATAACTATAATCCAAATAATGATTAGACCAGTGCCCTATTCTATCACGGGCAATAGAGTCAAGATCATTCCAATCTTATGTTCAACCTCAGAGATAGTTTTACAAGAAAACTTATCACTTCAAAGGTGTTATGGAATGTACATGCAACCTAAAACAAATTCAG
>MU226777.1:1224763-1264300 GCA_018584345.1 Thuja plicata | reverse complement strand
TGACAGCCCAATTGACCGGGGCATCAATCAATAGAATTTAACCATGCAAAATGAGAAAACCAATTGAAAATATAGACTATGAATCAAATCAGGAAGCATGCACATCAAACTATCACTTTGAAGAAGTACTATTGGTTTATCCGAGGTACTAATTGTAAAATAATAATGAAACTATTACACATGTGAAAGAAAAAGGACTTATCTTTATTGATTTTGAAAAAATAGTACATCCATGTCCATGTTATACATGTTGATTAAAAACTATCCAAATATGTGAAATTGTATTATATTGTATTGTTCTCTTTACATTTTATATTATGTATATATATGTGTTTGAGTGGCTTTCACACCTCTTTAAGGTGAAAAGACACAACCCTTATTACAAAATATTTTGAAAAAATACTAAACTAACTAAAAAATAACTACCTAACTTTCAGATTTGGCTTTGGTCAAAAATCCAAAACACATCATGAAAAGCTAAGATGTGTTCTAGAGATAGGAAATTTGATTTCCCAAACTGGGTCGGGTTTAGATTTTTAAAATTTGACCATCTTCAGCCTCTATTAGCATCATCTTTGTAGAAGGTTGAAATTCCAGCATTTTCTGAAGGCTTCGATTAGTTAGTTCAATTTATTTGTGTCATAAAGCTTCCTTCCTTTAATTTTTTAGTATGGAGAAACTTTCTTATTGATAATGGATGGGGACTTCTAAATTCTCAAAATTTAGAGTACCACCAGAATGGGAACATATTCTCCCATGCTATTAGTACATAAAGAGATAATTCAAATTGGATTTAGAATGAGAATGAACCCTACAATTTGATAAGCCCATGCATATATTCCTTCAATAGGATTTATGAATATCTTTGTATCCCCAAGTTATTGTTGTATATTCAATTCCTTTGAATTTTATATTTATAAAGTCACTATCTTCCTCTTAGATGAGACCTAGTGATCTTGAGAATGAGGAAAACCTTCACTCTAAAATTTTCCACATTAAATGGCACCTTTCAACTGTTCGGCTCATTGTTCTAAACTTCTGAATTCATGTTTTGGCTTTAAATTCAAACTCAAATTTTCACTTTGACTTTGGATATTTGAACTCTGGGGCTCAAACGTGAAACTACAGTGTTGAAAGGAAGTCTATGTTTTGAATCCTAAATGTAGATACTGAAACCTTTTACTTGAACCATTGAATTATGAACTATTAAATTTGAACTTGCACTTTCAAAGTTGAAAATCTTAACTCGACATCTTGAACCTTGAACCTTATGATCCGGGCTTCAGTTCAACCCATGGTCAAAACATTACTTTTTCATAAATTAATCTTCACCAACACATCATTAGTGTTAAAAACCAACGAGAAATTGAAACAATATAGGAAATCTCACTATGGGGCCTAATTTCAAAATTTTAAAAATAGGGGTGCTAAAAGCATGCCAACAACTCACTCTGACTGGGGATGTCGATGATAAAGAAACAAATAATTTGACATATTTGGTAAGAATAGTTTCGATCCATTGGGAAATGGAGTCAAAAGATTATCATCGGGAGCTAATTGTAGAGAAGGACGAGGGAAGCAAAGCAACACACCAAAATAGAAAGACGAACAACACAACCAAAGCTTGGAAGCAAAAACAACCTACACCCAGCTCACACCATAAATTATTTTCAAAGATATGGTAAGAAACCCATACCTTCAAGAATGTATCTAGCTTCTCATGTATGAAGCCATTAACTGGTTGAGAGAAGAACTTGTCAGTTTGGAAAAGCGGCTAAAATGTGAAGAGTATCATTCCCAATAAATAGCTCATAGACATTATCATAAAAGACCCAATAATAACACATTGTGAAAGCTATCTTGATACTGCATTGGGTTGAAAGAGCCACTCTGCATTATAAACCACTGACAACAATATGATGATACCATGTTCAGTAAACTAGTTTGCATCAAGAATACTTATGTCCTCCTCATCACTCTTGCCAAAATAGACCATGCCTTTGGTAAGGGAACCCTCTTCAAAATCATGAGGATGATTGGTAACAAGCGAAACTAAATGTAGATTTTTTAGATTCTAGCATGGGATGGCTACTAAATACTCCATCTTCAAAATCAAATTTAAATACCTCAATTTGAGGGAGTGCATGTGACATCACCACATAGGTAAGCAAGTTTTCCTTAGTTTGTACTTCAATATCTTCATGATTCTTCAACAATTTAGGATCCTTCTCATGCTGATTTTTTTTGTATCTGTCTGATCAAGAACACTTTCTAGAACTGCATTAGATGCTTCAAATGCAAATGAATCAAATTTAGAAAAATAAACGCTTTTCAGAAATCTTTCATCTAAATTTTCATTTCCAACTACTTGCCTTTCATGCTCCGTCATATCAATCTGATCATCATTACTTGCTGGAAAAGTATTAGTGACATCAAATGTAAAAGGATCAAACTCTAAAAAGGAAATGCTTGTAGGTAAGCTTAAACAAAAAATTCCATCATTGGATCTTTTCTCGTGGAGGGTGCATGTGGGAATGTTAATGAGTTTTTGGATAGTGTAGTATGTTCATACATATCTTTTAACACATCCTCATGCTTAACATTTAAATGATGTATTCTAGGAACACTAGTTTATTTTCAATCATGGGAGTTGATTACAAGTCTTGATCATTAAAAATAGTCAAGTTTTGGAAACAAGAAATAAATTGTGTTGGTTTCACTGCTTTCATGATAGGTTTCCTTTGTAAAGGGCTTTTCTTTGGATACACATTTTGATCACAAAGAAAAAATTTAGATTGAGATATATTTGCCGCGTATGTATCCAAACACTTTATTTCACTCAAATTCATACAATCATCTATTTCCACAACTTCCCCTTCAGCATCTTCTAGATTTTGTAATTTCTTTCACCTTAAAAAAAATTTGGTCTCAGTTTGCAATGCAGCAATAAAAATAGATAACTGATTATTTTTAGTTAGTTGACTCGCTTGAGGCATTTTACTAACACATCTATTACATTTTTCGATGAAACTTCTCATAGATTCATTTTCCTCCATTTTGATTCAAAACTTTTTTACTAGTAATTCACCTATATCAACTGCAGATCCAAATCTATGAAGGAATTTTACCTCTAAATCGTTCCAATAGGTATTGCATCCACTTTGTAAATTTTGAAACCAAGCTGCAGCTTTACCAATCAGGCTTCCAACAAACAATCTCACATAGAGATTTTCCTCCTGTACACCAAGAATACTATAGGAAATACTGAATGCTTTAATGTGATCTTTTGGGCATGTATTTTTATCTCCAACAATTGTAGGAACATACTCTTTCAGAATTTTAGTTAGGGCTGAGTGTAATGACAGAGAAAGAGCCCCAAACTAGGGTCACCATGGTTGGGGTGCAGCCAAAGCCATAAAAAACACTGGGATCTTTTCACCAAATATATTTTGTGAATTGAAACATGAAGTCACCAATATCTTTTCACAGATATAATAATAGAAGTTTTTACTAAGAAAATAAAATATTGATCTTTCATTTCCATTTCCATTTCCCTGATAGAGTCACCAAAAATTTGTTAGTAAACATATTTTACCTTCATAAAGAAATACAAAATATGACTCAAAATGCCTGAATAGAAGAACAAAATGCTACCAACAGTGGGATGAGTTATTGATGATTGATAAATCTCCTCTAAATTGAGAGGTACATCAGTAGAGCTTATGGCAAGACATGTTGTCGATTAGTGTCAAAACACTTAGTCATTCAGTATTTCCCAAGTGGTCAATATGAACCAAGTGATCAGTATTGCCTGAGTGATCAGTCTGACCTAAGTTATTAATATTTCCTGAGTCATTAAACATCACCTAAGTGATTAGTGTGGCCTGAGTGATCACAATATTTCCCGAGCATCAGTTTGTCACTCGAGTAGACTTATGGACCCGAGTCACAGTATTAGGCCAACTTTGCATATATTGTTTTGTCTAATGGAAGCCGACCTATGAAGTTAATTGTTATGGATAAGATATATATGTAATATGCTTTTTTTATCCAAAATGTATAGAAAATATATATGTATGAATGTATATAAGAATATAAAGTGGCACATTGATTAGAACATTACAAAAGTGAAAAGTATAGCAGAGACTCATCCATCATAGTCAGGCGATTAGTTATAAATTTAAGGATATCATTCCGCAAATTAGAGTTGCCTAAGAAGATCATCTACTGGTTCATTCTAATAGGTGGATCGGAAAAATCCTCTAACTAGGTGGACTTAACAGTCCTTTGTAAATCTCTTAATAGAGTTGCATTAGTTTTTGTATTGTATCAAATCCTTTAATAAGGTGGACTTAATAGTCCGTATTGCTCTTAACAGGGAAGCCCATCAGAAGTGGTCAGTGTAAGCTCTAACATGCTAAATTTTATTGTAGTACTAAATCTTTTGGCTACCATCCTCACCCTAGTTTTACTTTTTATTTGGATGGTTTCTAGGTAACCAAATACTATTTTATGTGTTATGCATGTTTCTTTCCTTTCAGTTTTATGCATGCAATTCAGATTAGATAATCTAATTGTGAATAAAGAAGATTAAGTTTTATTGGTTCCTGATTCAACCCCCTTCTTTGAGTCAACTTGCATGTAATATATTTCCAACAATTGGTATCAGAGCTATAGGTTCTCTAACAAAAGTTTAACAACTTGAGAAAATATCAAAGGCAATGGAAATATACAGACAAGATAAAGCCATTGAAAATGAAAAGATAGATCTACAAATGGCCATGGATCAGATCAAGAAACTCAAAGAGTAGCCCTCTCTTTCCCTGAAAAGAACAAGAAGTTGAAAAGAGAACAATAAGTTCATTCGGTTAGATTATGTGAAGTCATAGAATAAAATAATTAAGTAGAAGATGACATAAATTTGGCACAAGAAGATAAGAGATTATTGAGTAAAAGTTTAGAGGAAAAACAAAATTAAATCCATCACTTGTCACTCCAGCAAGAAGATTTGGCAAATCAATTCAATAATACAAATCAAGAAGTTATCAACCTAAGGACAGAAAATTAAAGATTGCAGAATGATCTCAACACTCAATGGAAAACCAATGAAATTATGATGAATTCATAAGGTAATACAGATCAGTTAACAAAAGTTAAACATCATGGATAGACTAGACTAGGTTATACTGAACAAGGTGAATCCTCAAAGCAAGGAGCCCAAAAGAACATGAAACCTACTAATAACCATTGTGGAAATTTAGGGCATACATCAAATAAATGTTGGAGCAATGGAAAATCAAAGTTTAATGGTAAATGCTACAGTTGCAACAAGCATGGACATAGAGCAAGTGAATGCACTGAGAAACCTAAGTTTGAAGGAAAATGTTTCGAGTGTAACAAACAAGGTCATAGATCTTCCGAGTGCAGAACTAAGAAATGGAACCCTACTGAACAATTGGCAAAACCAATTTTTGGTTGGGATTACAACACATGGTACATATGTTTTCATTATGGAGAATATAGACACATTGGTGCAAATTGTATAAAGACTCACCTCCAAAAAGGAAATCCTATCAAGATATGTTATGTGTGTAAATGACTTGGTAATCTAAGTAGAAATTGTATGAACAAAGAAAGGGTGGATACTAGTTTTGAGAAAGGAAAATCAAAGGTCTCAGAAATCAGAACTCAGATGAGAAAGCAATGGGTAAGGAAATCCTCTGAAAGTTTAGATCAAAACTTTGAAGGATCTAATGGCACCCAAGATAGTGAGTTGGGTGGACCTACCATCACAGAATAGAGATGCAAGAAAATGACTGGAACTATGCATTCTGTGGATGGGACTTTCTGACAGTCTTGCCAATGGTAGATGAGTTGTCACCGAATATCAGAGTATCAACCAACTTCGCCTGAAGAGGCATGCGGGAGAGCTTTCTATCCTAGGCCTCCAAGCACCTGGTTATTAGTTCATGATGGTGCAGGCCTAGCTTAATTGGACAAGTGACTATTTGTTTGAGGGAATTTTTGGTTTTGGATCACTGAAATCTGAGACTTTGGGGATAATGGATTTCCTACAAGTGTAGTTTAATATCCGGCAAAGAAATAGCAAAATATAGGACAAAGTTAGTATATATCTCTAACTATATCCATGACATATATTCTCTTAAGATCAACAAAGTTCTAGATAAAATAAACAACAGATATAAGATATACGCACAACCTTCAATCATACATATATTAGTAGCAAAGCAATGTATTTCATTGAATCATCAAAGAAATAGAACATAGGACATAAAAAAGCATACAACATGAGAAGTATTTCGCAAACCCTGGGATCAGAAACAACATAGAGCTCAGAGATGAATGGCATTCCTCATTCTTTCATTAGCTTCAAATCTAGCTTCACTAGTAGTTACACTAGTGGCTCCAAGGGGGCATTAATTTATTCTAAACTACTAAGAAAATTAGATTGCCAAAATGATTGAAAGCTTGCATTACTAGCAGACAACTAAATCATCAATTTTCTAACCCTTCAAAATGGCATCAAACTTTGTATTTATAGAAAGTTCTAACTACCTAAGAGACTAACCCTACACTAGCTATTTACATTATATTACATTATTTATAGCTGGTACTACCTGCACTGTTAGAATTCCCTAATATAATACAATCATTCAAGAAGAGAAGAGAAGAAAGAAAGAAAAGAGCCCCGCAAAAATTTCCATTGGAAAGAGTGTCCTTGTACTTGTAGATGTGATGGATCTTCCTGCGGTGACCTAGACCATATTCCCTCTTTAATTTTCTTTTGTACTTCAGTGACTTGGACGAGTGGATGTATGCTAGAAATTTAATGTCAGAACGGTGCCTCAGGGTTCAAGAGATGTGTGCAGTGAACCAATAGATTAACAGTGACTATTCATGCCAGGAAGGACAGCCAAGTGCCTGGAAACATGTTGTGGATAGTGATTGGTTGGATCAAGGGAGATGTCAACACTCATCACTATAACGAGTACAAAAATTGGGAACCCAGAGACCGGGGTCCAGGAGCTTATGCTCAAAAAATAAAGAATGAAAATTGCTAGCAATTTTGTTGAAGTATTCCTGGATTCCAAGACATCTTACTAGCCTGTGAGCTTTTTGTATGCCTCATGAATATGGAGGATACCATCTTCCTCTATATCCTTCAAACAATCACGACAATCTATAGATCCCTCTAAATGGAGGCTGACACTATCAACCTTATTTTACAACTCCGTAGCAACCTTGGTTGCATCATGGGATTTGAGCAACAATTGGGAAAGTTCCACCATGGTAGTGCCATTAATATTTCCCCAGGGTCAGAATTGAGCCTCGACCAATTCATCAAACTTACCAATTACAGAATCAATGGGAGTGTAAGTCCCAAGGTTGAGAGGGTTAGCTGATGTAACTTCCTAGAGAAGGGAAGCATACTAATCTAAAGGAGTCCATACCACCTCCAATTATTCCTCTAGCACTCATACCAGTTGCTTGCCAGTTTTGAGTTTGAATGCAAGTCTAGAGTATTGAGTCTAAAGGAAGCCATATGATTCATCCCCTAAAATTGTCGTTGTTTATTAACTCATCTTCCTCAAGATCTAGAATCTCTGACGAGGTATATCCCCAATCTTCATACTTCTTGATATCTCCCTACCACTGGGGAAGGGTGTCCTCTATTTTCTTTTCTCAATCATTCAACTAGAAAAAATTAGGGAGAGACTCAGAAAAGAAAATTCTTATTGCCCCCACCTGATGAGTGATCCACTCATCTACCAATAAAGCCTTCTTATTCTTCATTATTTTCAAATTATCCATGTCACTCTGTGGTATCAGTGTCCTAGGGACTGAGGGTCTAGGTGTTTCAAAGGCAAGGGAGCACACTAATTCTGCCAGGAGTCCCAAAAGGTTGGCATTGGCTACTCTTAGCTCATCGATCTTATGAGACTACTTCTCATATCGGGCCCGAATAGCCTACCCCAATGCACTTAGGAGGTCTAGTTCCCCCTGTTGAGTTATTTTACCTAGAGACACCTTCGTGATCACATATTCTTTGGCACCTACCTCAGAATATTCTTTTCCTGCTGGAGGGGCAATGACTGTTGCCTCAACGTTGCTGTCTAGGGCCCTTCTAGTGTTGTGAAGGGTATGAGCCCTCTTAAGCTTCTTAGGAATTTTGATTTCAGCTAACATCTCCGCGAGTGATAGTGGGGCTGTAATAGTAGTTGGATATTTCATTTTCTAGGCTTCCATTAACCATTGTGGCAGGGTAGCTGGCCCACCTATCATCATCAACCCTGAGCTTGAAGTGTCTCCGAGGTTCAATTAATGTTCACCCCCCAGTGTATTTTCCATTGTATATATGGGGTCCTTGTTTGTGTGATTTTTACATCTCTCCCCATCACCCTCCAGAATGGTGTTTTCTAGTGGACTAGGTGGCAGAGGAGGGAGAGGCATCTCATTGAGATCTACCTGCTGAAAAATGGCCACAACTTTGTCGGCCACCATAGCCGGTGGTGTGAGAAAATTTTGATTACCAGTCAAGTCCAAAATGGCAGTGTTAGAGGTTATAGTTTCTCCCAAAGGTCTATCTCCTCTTCGGTCGATACTTGTTCTACGACCGGGTCATTCCTAGGTACTTGTGGTGCTTCCTTTTTGACTTCATCAAGCTAGTGCTTGCCTTCTTCTAAGGTCACCACATCTTCCAATCATGTTGAGTTAAGTATGGGGACTTCAACTTCATGTCCCTCTATTTTTTCTATGTCACAGTCAACCATAACCTATAATTCTCCAAGGTCACCAATCGGGAAGAAGTCGTCAACATTGATCTGTGCTATCTCCAAGGGACTTTCTGGGTGATCCTCTTTTTCAAAGGAGGAGGAGGAAGAAAGAACCTCAACCTCTGGTACATCTTCGGGCTCTAGGCCTAGATTATTTCTCTATGAGGACTGAGTTTCTTTTTGTTTCTTTCTCCTTTTAAGTAGCACTTTGGGCTCTACAGCCACCACTGCTCTGACAATTTTTAACTCACATGCGGCACTTAATAAAATAGCCAAGGAGGGCGAGCCTCTTGATGGGGGAAAGGAGCCTATCGGGGTGGCTCCAAGACCAAAAGTCACACTAGAGTTTGCTAAGTCCATTAATTTCCATGAGTTTTCAAAATTTACACCCAACTGCTCTATCAGAGGGGCCAAAATGTTATTTGGAGCCTGAGGTGGGGCACAGACTTTCTTCTTTTCATGGCTTTGGATTGCTTTGAGGCCTAGGAAATTGAAACTCCCAAAAAATGCTTGTCCGAATGGACACTCTTCGAGCAGACCTTCTCGAAGTGCTAGTTAGTGTGCTTAATTACTACACTCGAGATAGCCTCGACATCCAAAAATTCCGTTGTATCCCAATCCACTGGAGGGAGATCCATCTTATCTACACCCATCTCTTTATACTCAAGGTCCTCTAGGGGCCTGGGGTCTGAAAAAGTCCCTAGGAATATCCATATCTTGAGCCATTCCATCATCCATTTTGTTACCTTGGTGTAGTATAACTTTTAGACAGTGTATTCATCCTGGCAGTTGGCCCAAAAATCTTCTATGTGCCGATTATGGGGGTTCACCCTGTTTGGCACCAACCTTGCTAGTCGCCTAAGGGGATCATAATCCTTGCAGTGGAAAGAGTATTTCAGTAATTTGAAACTACTTAGCTCATTTTTATCTCCCTGGGCCATGGCTAGGGAGCAAGAGTATTACCCCTAAATGAAAGGGAATGTCAGGGTGGTAACTTTCTTTGTGGGAGCCAAGGCATGAGTCTCCGAAATCTGCATGCAGAACTCTAACAAAACTACCCTGTCCCCACAATGTTTGGGTAATAGGAAGGGTTCTTTGGAGAAGCTGGATACTTGAATGTATGGGTTCTAGGAAAACTAGATGAAGTATCATCGCCACGCACCAACTAAATTCATGGCCTATAAAGATAACCTGTATCCCCAATCACTGGTGATCTCCTTGACCTTGTGAAAGATAAAGGCATCATTGACTCTGCATAAATGTGGAAAGCTCTATTCCCACTAAATCTAGGGGAAGTGGTTCCATGGAGTGACCTAACCAGGTCCTTCCCCAAGAACACCAACCATTGTTAATCCTCGGATCCCCTGGGACTATCGGGCAAGTGGCTAGAGGATGTAGGAAGTCATCTAGAACTTCTTCTCTATGTCGACTCTTCTTAGCTGGGTGTCTATGTGTTTGGCAATAATATCAATCCAGTTGAAATGAGCCTTGTTGGTGGTCTTACCATATAAGAAATAATACATCCAGGGGGAGAATTCTTGGGAATGTGGCTCCCCGAAGATCCTACATAAGAAGATAATTCCTATTTGGATGGGCTCCTTAAATTTAGAGCACAAAATCTTTGTTTGCATCTTCTTGTTCTCCCAACATGAAATTTTCATCAAATGTGTGTTGAGGTGGCACCAGGCCATGTCTTTTGCACCCTCATACTCTTGGAGGGCCTCAACCTTGGTGAGGGAAACAAATCTTATGAATTGCAGTATACGCCATCCCCTGACAGTTGTATCATGGTCCAATGTGTTGATGGACACCAAGAATCCGAGGGGAGTAAGGGAAACAAACACAAAAGCCATAATGCTTGGGAAATAACCCCTAGCTAGAAGAAAAATTAGCTCTGGTGCTTGTACTGAGCATGGAAAGCCAGCTTCTTGAATGATTCTAGATGCCACTAAGTTAAATGAGATAGAGTCATTGGAGCATCGAAGTTGATAGATTATCTTAATAAGGCCATATAATTCAGCCCATGTATCGAAATCTATGTCGGTGATCTCTTTCAGTGCAAAACCAATCCAGGACCCATGAATTGTCTAGTTATTATTATATTTTTGGGTTAGCGGGAGCTTTGCCAATGTCTTTTCTACCTTGTTCTTCTTGCTGGTGTCTGTGGAGACACTTGGGAGTTCTAGACTCCTAGGAGGTGAAGATCTTGAAGCCATTTCTTGCATATTTTAACCTGTACCTACAAACTAGACCACCGTTAGTACATTAAAGTTGAGAGGTTCAATATTTCGTAGGCGTTGAGAATATCTTTGCCTTTTCTTCTGAAATGGAGCATCATTAGGGCATCCTAAATGAGATCATATGTCCAAAATTCTATATAATTTTGACATATAAAATATTTCTCATTTTCCGAGTATCCAAAAGGATAACTAAAAAGGGAGGTCACATGAGGTGGGAAAGGCCATATTACTTAACATGCTTGAAACTTAGCTTGATAGGACAACAACTACCAGGAATAAGATAGGTGGCCCTATTACATTTCTTTAACATGTGCTTGCCCACTCGACAAAGTAATGAAAAAATTAGACACCTATTCTGGCATGAGTGGCATGAATGCCATTTGGGATGGATTTTAATTATTCATTCATGGGAACTAGTTTCTCCATCAAGGTAGAAAGGACCTTGGAGAGAGAAAACTAACAACCTGATGATGATCTGGCCTCTACAATTGACACACCTACCTCCTCCTCATCTAGGGCATCACCAACTAGGGTGGTGAGCTTGGTTATCGAATGGACATGGTCTGAGACCTCATAAAGAATAAGGAAGACAATGGGTCCTTTAGGGGAGATCCCCCTAACACCTAGCTAAATAAACAACCTTAGAAACACAGTTCTTACAAGCGAAGACAGTGTGTACAATGCACTGCCGACTCACAGAATTTACAAACTAGGGCATAAATTGAAGTGAGCTACTAGAGCTCGCACATTCTAGCCTACAGCTCTGTCAACCAAGCTCATAGAGAAAATCCTATAGACTATACCACATAGGACACCCACAAGCTATTCACAACATATACACAAACTTTACAAGACAGAGAAAACCAAACTGACCTACAGACTCCCCCTCACAGTGAGCAAACAATATTTACAGAGATTTAAAGCCCAAGAGGGTGGGTGTCCTTCCTTCCAAGCTGGATAGCTACAAAGGGAAGAGGACACACTATACTCACAGATAGCATTGTGATGAAAATCAAATGCAACCTTGAGCAGCTAAATAGATGAAAAAATAAGAAAAATGACTAAGAACAAATGCAGAAAACAGAACAAACAAAATGGACCAGCCGTGCAAGAAAAAAAAGGAAAACAAGAAGCATGAAAAAAAGAATGAGACAAAGAAGGAACACAACAAAGTAGGAAGAAAGCATAAAGGAAAACAAAGAGAAATCCCAAAGGCCTACCTAAATCTGAAAATGTCAAATGGAAGGACAAGTAACTGCTTCACTCTGTCACCTAAACTCTCCACCAAAATTGACGAACACACTTCTACACCTTCTAGCCCAAACATTTCGCTCAAAAAAAAATTGCTTTGCTCTCCAAATTTTTTTGTCTTAATTAATTCTAGGAAAGTGCATTAATTACTGAAAGTAACTTTGAGAAGCATGCCAACAGTCAAGATCTGGACCCACCAACACCTAACAATCATCTCTCTTTTGAAGAAAAGGAAATTATCACCGGGAACAGAAGATTCAGGGAAACCCACTTGGGACAATACTCCGGGAAATAGATCCCAGAAGAAATAATGAACAAAAATGGGAAACCAAAACTAGATGGGACCAGGAAAGACCAGGAGAAATAATGGACACAAACAAAAAAGAAAGGGAAAACTGAAAAGGAAAAGAATGAAAAGGAAAGAACAAAGGGGGACCTGACATTTTGCAAAAAAATGTAGGGAAGGGTATGCAAGGAATAAAAAATGGTGACTCTCTAGAATAGATGCATCATGCATTTGAGAACTCCATAACTCTGGCTGAAATGATGGGGACCTTATTGTTAGTAGAGAAGTGGTGTCACACTGTGACTTCAGAATCTGGGAAACTTGCTGAGATGATGATATCGATTTCTTCCACTGTGCATGCTCTAGGTATTAGACAAAGGAATGAAGATAGAACATGGCTAGAGAGAAAATAGAGAAAATTCACTATCATAGAAAAGTTGGCACCTATGTAAGTTTTTCATATTTTTCCAAGATCTGGATCTTCTCGTCCCCAACTCCTTTATCATTCTTTTCTTTTATGTGAATGGGAGAGTTGGTACTATGTTCACCTGGGTCCTAAAGATTAGGCTGTTACTGTGGTGGTATTTCTTTAATCTCATCATCCTTTTGATTATCGAGTGGAGCAAGAAAAATCTGGCCTGGATAATTCTCAAGTTTTATTTCTTTGCTTGGGCACCCTTCGTAGAGAGTGCAGTCGATCTATTCTTCTCCCAACCCCTTTAGGTCTTACTACTTAAATAACTCCCTTTTCAAAAATGAGAGCTGACCTTTGTTTTACCAGGGAGGAACATCAATAGGCAGATCACAGAAGTACCTCTGATGTTCAAAATCCATGTCAAGAACTTCTCAGGATGAGAATAGGGTGCGACTCGTGTACCATTCAGTTTTGGACCACTAAAATGTGTGAGGGGAACTTCTCAACTTATGTGAATGTTATGTGAAGCATACTATTCCCATAGGAGAGGGAGAAAAAATAGGGAGACCCAAAGGAAAAGAAACCAAAAAGGAAAGAAGGAAAAAATAAAAATGACAGACACGACACCAAAAGACCGGGGCAAAATCCCCTGGGAAAAAGCTATTTACAAGTGAGCGTGTGCAAGAGTGACACACCCGAAGGCTACTTACAAAGGGAATATACATATGATACATTTCCCACATGGGAGTTTGTTTCTCCTTCTAACTCAAAGTATTGTTTGAGGAACTATCCGTTCATGGGAAGCGGGACAACTTCTCCAGTTAATAAACTGAGACGGTATATGTTGGCTACGCAAATTTTAGAAATTTGATAAGTTCCAAACCAAAGTCTCTGGAACTTGGTATGTTTAAATTTCCTTTCCCAGGCCTTGTCACATAGAAGGACCAAGTCTGAGAGTTGAAAAGCCTTGAATTGGGCTCTCTTTGTTTGACTATGGCTTGGTGCTTGGAAAAACATTCTAGTGCTCAATCTCTTTTCTCTTCTAGCCAAACCAGGTTAAGGACACACACCTCAATGATGTTATCCCGATTGTTAAATTCTTGCATGAAATATATGATTGGGATTTTAAGGTTCACAGGGAACACTGGATTTAGTCCATACACTAGATGAAATGGGGAAGTCAACAAAGAGACTTTGATTTAGATGCGGTCTACCCACAAGGAAAACCTCATTTTTTAATGTCAATGTCAGGGATTTCTTTTGAGCAGGTGCTTGATTACTTCTAATAGGTTCTTGTTGTTTGATTCTACTACTCATTTGCCTTGTAGGTAGTAATTACTAGAAAATTTGAGGGTAACACCCCCATCATTGGCCCACTCTAGTAATTGGGTAGAGGAAAATGATGGCCGATTATTTCACACCAAGGAAAAAGGCATTCCAAACCTAGTGATGATATTTTCTTAAATAAAATGAATCACTACATCCATGATGTTGTTCTTGCATGGTATAGCCTCAGTCCACTAGGTGCAATAGTCTGTGGAAATTAAAATATATTGGTTGTTCGCTGTTGAGTTGGGATTTATCTCTCCTATAAAATCAAATGCCCACTAGGTGAAAGGTCTTGCTGATAATACGGGGCCAATAATATCTGGCCCAGAGGATTTGATGAGCAGTAGCATCAGCTGACTCGTGTCTGGTTCCAAAATGTCTGTGGAATTATTATATTGTTTTGGAGGCTTTTTCTTGGTCTAGACAGCAGAGGTATATTCCTTCATAGTTTTTTCAGAATAGGGTCCCATTTTTTATCATGAAATGTGCACTTTTTAGCCGCAGGGCCCGACATTGACTAGGTAGGAGCCCTTCTGGGCACTGGTTATTCAGGAGAAGGTACACCAAGTCCACATACCAAGGGCCTTGAGTGATGTATTTCATGGTGTAGGTGTAGCATTCGATATGTGGATGGGTATCAGCCATAGCCTTGCATAGCTCTTGTCCTCGGACAAGTTTCATAGGTTGCATTTCTAGATCATATTCTTAGAGGATAGCCATCCATTTCCCCTAGCACTCACCTAGTTTTCTTTGAAGTAATAAACACTTGATGGCCTAGTTAGGAAGATTGGAATGAACCTTGTTATTTAGGATATAGTGTCAGAATTTTGTTGACTTCCTGGACGAGGAAAAGTGCTTTTTTCCAGAGGTGAATATCGTACCTCTACATTCTTGAAAGGGGAGCTCATGAAAGTGATTGTTCGCTCTTCCCCTTCTATATTTTGGGTTAATACGGCTATAGTAGAGTGCGTAGAGGCAAAAGAATATATGTAAAATGGGAGGGAATAATTTTGGCTAGCCAGGACAGTGGCCTCCATGATATCATGCTTGATTTGGGAAAAGGCCTATTTTTCTTCTAGACTCCACTTGATCTTTGTATCTTTTTCCATCATATCGTTTAGAGGTTTTACAACCTCGGTGAAACAAGTGATAAAACACCAAACAAAATTAATCTTACCAATGAAAGACCTCATCTCCTTTTTAGTACCCGACATTTGTAGTTTTAGCAAGGCTTCAACTTGCTCAAGCTCAATGGATATACCCTTTTCTGAAATTATATGTCCTAGCAGTTTTCCCTCTGTTAGTCTGAATATGCATTTCTTTTGGTTGAGGGATATGCCAAACCGGAAACACCTCTCACAAATCTTGGCCAGATGGGCCGGGTGATCACCTCTCTCTCTCTCTCTCTCACACACACACACACACACACACACACACACACACATAGTTAAAGCAACCATGTAGATGATTATACATTTTTTTGTCTAAGCCTTCGAAGGCTATGTCCATGGATTTATAGAATGTGGTCCTAACATTAATCAGCCTAAAAGGCATTCTTCTGTAGGCTAACGCCCCTCACTTGGTGGTGAATGTTGTTTTGGCTCTGTCTTTGAATTTAACCATAACCTGGTTGTATCAAGAGTATCCATCTAGAAAGGACATCATCTGAGAGTCATTAAAAATTATCCATACCTCATCTAGCAAAGGGACGGGGTGGTTATCTCTCTTCAAGGTTTTGTTGAGGTTCCAGAAGTTGACACACAGTCAGATTTTCTCATTCTTCTTTCAGACTGGTACTAGATTGGCCACCCATGTGGTATGTCAGATTGGGAAAATTATCTGGGTGGCCAATAGTTTCTAAACCTTTTGATGGATGAGAGGCTCGATTAGGGGATTGACTGGTCTCTATTTTTTCAAGAATGGCTTGTCGTCTAGCTTCAGGGGGATGGTGTGTGTCATGATAGAAGTATCATAGGTCTTGAAATCTTTGTATCCCCTAGAGATTGCATCAATATATTCCCAGAGGACCATGAGAATCTTATTTTTCTCTTCTAGAGAGAAAGAGGTGCCAATGTGGATAATATTTTCTTCACTGCTTGTCTTGATATTTACCTTTTCATATCTTCCCCCATCCGGGGTTTGGGATGCTCTGTCCTAAGCTCCTAGGTTAGAGTCAAAAATTCATTCAATGGAAACCATCCCCTTAGGGATTTTGTTGGTAGGTAGGTCAAGGATTTTGGCTTCATTTTCCTCTTTTCTGGTATTTTCATGTTCTTCTTCCTCAATTATCTGGTCCTCAAAGACACCAACATTTTCCATGAAGGTGAGTATGTGTCTATCATCTTCAAAGACCTACAGATTAGTTACATTATCGAGTACAGAGGGAGTGGGAATCATTTCAAATGAAAATATCTAGAGCCAGGAACCCACCATAGGTTCTAAAGTGTTGGATGACATGGCTAGTGCATCTAGTACATAATTCCATTTTTAGGGGATTACTTAGATACCAAAGGCATCAAAGTCCTCAATTAAGTTCCACACCCAATTACAATAGGTGATCAATCTTTTTTCATGACATGTGTACTGGCTCCAGATTTACTAGACTATAAGTTCAGAGTCTCCCATTTCCTGGAGACATGTGACTCCTTTTCTAAGGGTGAATAGGAGCCTGAGGATCAAAGCCTTGTACTTCGTTATGTTATTGGTGCAGTCAAACTATAAATGATACAATGCCAAGAAAGAATTTCCTTGGGGGTTAATCAATTTGAAACCAGCTCCACAACCTTGTTTAGATCAGGATTTGTTGAACTTAAGGATCCAGATGTCACTATCGACATGTTGCAGTTGTAAAGCCTGGGAGGGTTTCATAGTTGGTTTTGGATGGGGAACACACTTAGGCACATTCCCCAACTAGGTATATAGGTGGGGGGGGGGTAAAGCATCCCCTAGAGGAATCTATTCAAGAGGTTCCTTAGATGGTGATCCATTGGAAGTGTTCATGGTTGGACCATTTAGGGGTAGGGCCTTACCTCTACATTGTTCCACTTGAAAGTCCTCAAGGAGGACCTTGGTTTCATGGACACATGGTGAAAATTCCAACTCTAAATGATTTTGGGAGTAGACTCGGCACCAAGTATGCAATAGTAGGGAGGTGAGACTTGCCTTGTCCCCTTGGGAGTTCACATCCTATTTCAGCTTCATGATGAGGTCAAGGATACTTTGAGTGGTGAAAGGATATTCATTGGGTATTTCTACACTCAGGATGAAATCTAAGGTCAAAATTTCTTTAGCCCTGTATAATCTAGGTTCTAATTTGGCAAAAGTGATTTCGCTGACCTGGCCATAGTCGTGAGAGCTTGTTTCATCCAAGGTTCACTCTCTACCCTAATTTTGTTGGCTTATCCCCTCCAAGGGAACCATAGATTGGATAAATCAGTCAAGATATACCCATTCAAGGATTTAGACAATTTCCAACTCAATAGCATCCCGTAGGTTTCAGGGATGTCGACCACTTGGATGTCAATGACGCTTGCTATCTAGGGATTGTTTACCAACTAGCTCTAGGCATTTTTTAGTTCTCCCACGATTTTAACAATGGTCTTGTCCACCTAGATGGCCACTCCTTTGGATGGTGTGGGATTCATTCTGAGCTTCTTGCAGATGGATAAGGGCATGACATTACCCAAATCTCTAGAATCCACTATACAACTGTGTAGGTTTTTGCCATAAATCTTAAGTCTAAGAAAAAAGAGAGGATCTTCTGTACTCCCCCAGAATATGGCCGTGTTAGCATCATCAAAAATCATAGACTTAGGTGGGAGATCACGTGATTCCAAGTTCTCTAGGTATCATAGGAGAGAATTCCTCTACTTAGGACAACTAAGCATGACGTCCATCAAGGTCATGGTGGTGGTAGTATTTTCCATCAGTTTTGTGATGTCAAAATTTCCTTTAGCGGCCCAGGGAGCCTTTCCAATAAAATTGTGTATTCGTAGGTGTGGGCCCTTTGGGAGGGGGTGGGTTAACATTTGCCAAAGGGTCCAGTGGGAGATTCATAATCTGTGGTAGGATTGACGTCATAAGTGGTCCCTTGTTTGACTAGCTTTGGGTGTTGTAGGGAGTCATGGGGTTGGTAAAGGCGTTAGCTTCGAACACTAGGATGGAGTTATCAAAGAAACCATGTAAGCTGGGTTCTTCCTTGTCTGCTTCACCATTAGCGAAAAAGATGGTCTCACACAAAAAAGAGGAGAGATGTGGTTTAGCTGAGGATTATGGAGGAGGAGAGTTAGCATTTTATTTCCTATTACACTAGGATATCAAGATTATCTTTTCTAGCATGGCAAATTTTACCTCAGAATGCGAGCCAGTGTCCTATAGCTAGCACCAAGATGTTAGGTGGTTGAATTTGGCAAGCTGCATAGAATGACTAGGTCTCACTCCCCCTTGGGTGTTGGGATGGTTGGGAGGGAAACCCCCGGTGTTCAATGTCTTGTTCCACTGTTGGTTGGGCACAACATTATTGTTTTCACTATTGTTATAGTGATTCTAGGAACCAAATTTATTCAGACTCTGTTGTCCTTAAAAGATATTCCCCCTTTGGGGGATTGGTACTGTGAGACATGGAGGGTACTATTTTCAGCTGTCCCATGGTAGTAGTGTCACAATCTAGTGACTAGGGATGTGGGGTAGGTATAGATGCACTTGCCACTGATGGGAGAAAGCCTCGAGATGCTGGCATTTTGAAGAAAGGTACTCCAGATAGTGGGGGTACTATGGTTTTTTGTTGTGCCTAGGAAGGGTAATCCAGGTATGGAGGGTTTTGATGGGCGGTTAGATAAATGTACCAAGACATCAGACTAATCATAGGGGCGCCCAGGGCTGGATTGGGATCATATCCTCCTAGGTAAGTTGTTCCCCCAGGAAGCATGTCATAAGGTAAGCCTTGACCGATACCCCCGGGAGCTTTACTCAAGTTCCAGGATAGCTTGAGGGCAAGGTTTCAGACCTTAGCTAGGGTATCTCTGTCATTGGTGGCAGTGGTTCTCCAAAGAAGGGTAGTGACAAACAGGTCTAAGGTGTTAAGGTATGTTTGGATAGTCACATTAGTAGATGGGATGAAGGGCCCCTTACACCACTTCAAGGCTCTCTAAAATTGATGGTTAAAGGTTTCTAGGGGTTCATTGGGCTCCTTTTGAATAGAGATAAACTAACCATGGGACCAAGCTAGGTCAACGTGGACTCAAAATGTTGTTATAAAGGAGACCTCCATATCTTGCCAACTATTGATGCAATTAGCGGGTAAGTTCAAGTACCAGTTCAACTCACTTTCTCTAAGAGATAGAGGGAACATATGGATAACCACATCCTCATGCTGGATACGTTGTTGATTCATGGAATCTTTATATGCCTATCAATGTTCTTCAGCGATTTGAGGGCCTAAATGCTCATATTTGGGACAAATCTTCTCCAGATGTTGAGGAAGGTCATTGACAACATTGGGGAACTGTCCCATGGGAGACCTAGTGTTATTAAAATAGGAAACCATCAGGATGTTAAGGTTGACAATGAGATTGGTCGCTGGAATGAGTTGGTTAACCTAAAAGTTCTGAGGGGCTACAAAGCTTTTGTTCATGGAATGGAGGGGCTACTTCTTTTGGTAGGTCCTCTTTGCTTGGATGAGAGGTCTGAGTTCAACAAACTCTCCTAGGTTAGGGGTTGAATGCAATATTCTTTCAAATCACAGGGGTGAAAATGACCCTAATCTATGGAAAGTGTGATGTCCAAAACTACTCGTTGGGGAGGCCTCAGGAGGTGTGGGGTCAAAGTTCTCAGGGGAGGAGGAACTCATGCCATCCTTCTAGAACCATTTTCTATTGACAAGACTTTGTGATAGCCTCACCAATGGTATATGAGTTGTCATCGAATACCAGAGTATCGACCAACTCTGCTTGAAGATGCCCGTGGGAGAGCTTTCTCTCCTAGGCCTCCAAGCACCTAGTTATCGGGTCATGATGGTGCAGGATTAGCTTAATTGGACAAGCAACTATTTCTTTTAAGGGTATAGCTAGTTTTGGCTCACTAACCTCTAAGACTTTGGGGATAATGGGTTTCCTGCAAGCATACTTTAATATTTGGCAAAGAAATAGAAAAATATAGGACAAGGTTAGTTTAAATCTCCAACTATATCTATGACATATATTATATTAACATCAAAAAAGTTCTAGATAAAATAAAAAATGGATACTAGATATATGCACAACCTTTAATTAGACATATATCAGTAGCAAAGCAAAGTATTTCATTGAATCATCATGGAACTAGAACAAAGGACATAAGAAAGAATACAACATGAGAAGTATTTCGCTAACTCCTAGATCAGAAACAACATAGAGCTTAGAGATGAATGTCATTCCTCATTCTTTCATTATCTTCAAATCTAGCTTCACTGGTAGTTACACTAGTGGCTCCAAGGGAGCAATAATCTACTATAAATTGCTGAGGAAATCAGATTGCTAAAAAACTAAAAGATTGCATTGCTAGCAAACAACTAAATCATCAATTTTCTGACCCTTCAAAATGACATCAGACTTTGCATTTATAGAAATTTCTAAATACCTAAGAGACTAACCCTACGCTAGCTATTTACATTATATTATATTATTTACATCTTGTACCACCTACACCGTTAGAATTCACTAATATAATACAATCATTCGAGAAGAGAAGAGAAGAAAGA
Organism: Thuja plicata; assembly: GCA_018584345.1. Classification (NCBI taxonomy): domain Eukaryota; kingdom Viridiplantae; phylum Streptophyta; class Pinopsida; order Cupressales; family Cupressaceae; genus Thuja; species Thuja plicata. Next base: position 1,243,248 of record MU226777.1, on the reverse strand, counting down.
AAGGAAAGAGCTCCGGGAAAACTGCCATTAGAAAGAGTGTCCTTGTAATTATAGATGTGATGGATCTTCCTTAAGTGACATGGGCCATACGCCCTCTTTAATGTTATTTTTTACTTTGGTGACTTGGACGAGTGGAGGTATGCCAGAGAGTAAATGCCACAATGACACCTCGGGGTTCAAGAGATGTTTGCTATGAACCAATGGATTAATAGTGACTAGTCACACCATGAAGGACAGCCATAGGCCAGGGAACATAATGTGGATATTTATTGGTCGTCTCAAGGGAGTTGTCAACACTCATCACCATAAAGAATACAAAGATTGGGAATTGAGAGACCAGGGTCCAGGAGCTTACGATCAAAGAATAAATAATAAAAACTGTTGGCAATTTTTTTGAAGGATTCTTGGAGTCTGGGATATCTTACTAGCCTTTGAAATTTTTGTATGCCTCTAAAATTTGGAGGATTACATCTGACTCTACATCCTTCAAACAATCACGATGATCTATAGATCCCTCTAAATGGAGGCTGACTTTATCGGCCATATATTTCAACTTCATAGCCACCTTGGCTGTATCATGGGATTTGAGCAACACTTGGGAATGTTCCACCATGGTAGTTCCATTAATATTTCCCTTGGGTCAGAATTAAGCCTAAACCAATTCATTAAACTTACCAATTACAAAATTAATGGGAGTGTATGTCCCGAGGCTGAGAGGGTTAGCTGATGTAACTTCCTGGATAAGGGCATCATACTGATCCAAAGGAGTTTGGACAACCTGCAATTGTTCCTCCAGTACTCATACTAGTTGCTTGCCAGTTTTGACGTTGAATGCAAGTCTGGAGTATTGAGTTGAGAGGAACCCATATGATTCATCCCCTAAATGTTGGTGTTTATTAACTCATCTTTCCTAAGATCCATAATCTTTGATGAGGTATCTCTCCAATCTTCATACTTCTCGATCTCTCCTTTCCACTAGGGAAGGGTGGCCTTTATCTACTTTGTCAAATCATTTGCCTACAAAAAGTTGGGGAGAGAGTCTGAGAAGAAATTTTTTATCACCCCACCTGATGAGTGATCCACTCATCTACTGCTAACACCTTCTTCTTCATGATTTTCATAGTATCAACATCACTCCGTGGTAGCTGTGTCCCCAGGACTGAGGGTGTGGGTGTTTCAGAGGTGAGGGGACGCGCTAATTTTACCAAGAGTCCCAAAAGGTTTGCATTGGCTGCTTTTAGCTCCTAGATCTTATGAGATAGCTTCTCATATTGGGCCTAAATAGCCTGGCCTACTTCACTTAAGAGGTCTAGTTCCCCTTGTTGATTTGTTTTACCCAGAGACACCTTCGTGATCACATATTCTTCGGCAGCTACCTGAGAATCCTCTTTTCTTGTTGGAGGGGCAGCGACCATTGCTATAACATTTCTGTTTGGGGCCCTTCTAGTGTTGTAAAGGGTATGAGCCCTCTTAGTCTTCTTAGGAATTTGGATTTCAGCCAACATCGTGGTAAGTGATAGTGGGGCTGTAATAGTAGTTGGAGCTTTCCTTTTTTGGGCTTCCACTAACCACTGCGACGGGGTAGCTTGTCTACATGTCATCATCATCCCCAAGCTTAAAGTGTCTCCAAGATTCAATTCAAGTTCACCCCTAAAATATTGTTCATTATATAGATGGGGTCCTTGTCCATGTGAAATTTACCTCCCTCCCTATTGCCCTCCAGAATGGTGTTTTCTGGTGGACTAGGTGGCGAAGGAGGGAGAGGCATCTCATTGAGATCTACCTACTGAAAAATTGCCGCAACTTTGTCGGCCGCTGTATCTGATGGTGTGAGAAAATTTTGATTACCAATCAAGTCCAAGAGGGCAGTGTCAGAGGTTATGGTTTCTCCCAAATGACCAATTTCCTCTTCAGTTGGTACATATTGTTAGAATAGTCCCAAGGGATAACTAAGAGGGGTGGTGAATCACATATCAGCTAGTTTAATTATTTTCTCCAATTAATTATAGAATAACATTAAGCATATACACATTCAGATAGCACATAATAGAACACCACAATTTTTGTTACGGTGAAACCAAAATAGGAAAACCCTGATGGGAATTAGCACCCACAAATAACTGTGCTTGAGTATAATAATCCTTGTTAGAAGATATTACAACTCTATTAGGAGTTTATATTTACAAAGCATTAAGTATACTGACCTGGTGAAGGGTCATAACCTGTTACGAGTCTTTTAGAAATAACCCTATTAGGGGTGAGGACTCACTGTCCAAAAGATCACTGCTAATATGATGAAGGCTACAACCTTTTGTAAAACATATATATACTATATCTGATAATGAAGTGTTTAAGTAGACCTACTGTCTTGATCATTTCCAATGTATTGTTTTCTTCACTGCTTCTTCACATAGATCTTTGTCTGATGAATGAAATGACTTTACTGTCCCAAAACAATTAGCATTCTATTCTATCCTTCTTCTGTCTCTTTTCTTATCATTCACAGTTAGTGTCTACATAATGAACTGCTATATATATCTTCTCCAAAAGATATGATCTTTGTTGGCTTTAAGGATTCCTTCAATGCTTCTCTTGTCATCCAAACTAAGCATGCAACATAATTAGAACCACACAACTCAAATTGAATAGACGCATCATTTCACATAGTCGACTCCACCAAAATTACCCAAACCTCATGGTTCGGATGAAACATGATTACCGCATTTGGTTAATTATCTTAGACTCATAACTACACATGAATCTAAACACGTATATGATGAAATTATTCAGCCATTAGTATACTCAGTGAAAAACATTGAAAAAGAATTACCAGGTAGACAACAAGCATTACCGGTGAACCACAAGCAGTACCGGTGAAATGCAAGCATACCCGACAGAACAAAGATTTTGAGAAAAATGCTAAGTATAAAAGTGACAAGCATCACTGGTGACCAAAAGCATCATCGGCGACACAATTTTCAGAACTAACCCAATAGAAAAAGAAAAGGCATACCCGATGATAAGTTCAAGAAAGGAACACTGACGACCAAGAAAATCGACCATCAGAACCGACAGATAGATAAAGAACCCGCAAATTGTGGATCTGATTTTTACACGACAGATAAAGCAATGTAATTCTATTTATAGATTTTTTTTTTTTTTTTAAATCATAATTTTATGGTCATGCAAGCTTTATGTAAATGCCTTAAATCATCTTAATGGATCTAAAGCATATCTAACTAAAGATCAAGGTCAACTTGTAAACCTTGGATCTAGAGTTAACTTGCAATGCATGAATCAAGAATTGAACCTAAATTAGTATAAATAGATGTTAAAACTCAATTGTGAGTACATGAATTCTTTATTATTGATAGCCACAAAGAGTATCTAAGGAGTAGAAGGCAAAATTCATGCAAAGATCAGAAATAGAGTACATCAGTTACCAAGAACACACAGAAGCTACCAAAGAGTAGATAAAGGTATTATTCAATCATGAAAGGATGATTACTAGTATGTATGAAGCTTTATAGGATCTAATATCAGAAATTGAAGATTGCATATATCATCAGATCAAAGACTTATGTAGTTGCATTCTAACAAGTGCATCACATCTGAAATCCTTTTGTAGAAGGTGGACTTAACCGTCCTTTGTAAATCTCTTAACATAGTGAACACTTAACAGTGTTGCTAAAGCTTCAAACAAAGTAGATCTTAACAGGTCTCCACTGTAATACTCCTAACAGGGTAGGTCATTAGAAGTGACCAATTGTAAGCCTTAACTGGACCCTTCTTATTTGCAGATAGTGAAGTTTTGTGGGTAACAATCCCCACCATAGTTTTTACTTCCTAACAGGAGTTTTCTCTGATATCATATCTTGTGTCATGTGTTATCTAATTTCATGAATGTATCTATTATAGTTACATAATAAAAGAATGTATGAAATGATTACATATGCATAAAGAAAGATGAACAGTTAGATAAGATAAATTACAAAATGATGACTAAGGGTTAATGGGCTAACCAGGAAATTTTTTAGAGGTATTGATTCACCCCTTCCCTGTTAGTACATCATCTCAATATAATTCCAACAATTGGTATCAGAGCTGAGTCTCTTTCTTGAAAAAGCTTAAAGACTTGAGAGAAAAGATCAAAGCAATGGACAAGTTCAGACTGGATATGACTATTGAGAATGAGCAGTTACAAATACAAATAAAATATGAGTAGTATAAGCAGGAAAAGATAAAGCTGAGAAAATTCTTGATGAAAGAAAGATTATGGCAACCGGGCGGAATGAGAAAGACTAAAAAGAAATGGAAATACAAGAGTACTTTGAAACAACAGAATCATCATTGAGCAAAACTTCAGTTGCATTAGTTGAAGAAATAACAAGTATGCAAGAGATCAATCTACATCTGATAGATCAAATAAAGATGCTGCAAATTGGTCAAGAGAATCAAATGGTAAAAATGATTGATGTTATGAATGATGCAAGAAAATCTGAAAATGAAAGAACACTAGCTATTGATGATAGGAGGAAAATTACAGAGAAACTACAAGAGAAAGAATCAGAGATTCAAAGAATCACTGAGCATCACCATGAGGTCACCAACCAAATTATTCTTATGAGTGAAGAAGAAAATAGATTAAATACAAAACTCATTGAAAGAATATAGATCATTGGTGAGCTAAGAGAAGAAAATGAAAAATTGAAGCATGAAATCAAAGTGCAAAATCAACACAACAAATTGATCAAAAAGGCTGAGGATAGCAACAGAAGGATGGATGATTTTCTTGATGGACAAAGGAGAGTCAACAACTACACAGGATTAGGATACAATGAGAATGGAGAATCCTCTAATCAACAAGATAAGAGGAATTCTTTCACAACCCCAAGATCCAGCATACACATAAAGAATGCTGGAAAAAGAACAACAAGGCATGGACTCAAAAGGAAACTGATAAAAGCCATAAACCAACAAGAGAAGGTAACTCATATGTTTGGGACTATAACACATGGGTAAATTGCATAGCATGTGGAAGGTATGGTCATATTTCTGCCAAGTATATGAGAAAATGGACCAGAAGGTCAAGAGGATGGATCAATCCAGGTATGGCATGTTTGCATTGTCATAAGGTTGGACATGTAATAAAAGATTGCAAAGACCAACTGACAGACACAAATACACATCCCAATGGAAATACCATTGATGAAATCAAAATAATGAGAAACAAGATGTGGGTAAAAGCCACAAACACTAAAGATGCTAGTACAAGAAATGCAAATGGTGACACCCCGTCCACTGGATCCGGTGACATCACTACATCTAACTAGATTGCACAAGTAAGTATGGAACTAAATTATAACAAGTTTTACTATGCATCGGTTCCATTTTAGATAGTTCATATTGTAATATAGGCATGAATAAAGACGCAATATATTGTTTACTTGTTAATCTGTTGAAAAGAAACCATCGGTTATTGGGCACAATCTGCATCGGTGAACACAGACAAAAAAGTTAGTAAGAATTACCAGAATGTATCGGTCATTACACAAGCTAAGTGTAACCCGACGGATATCAGTAAAAATTGAATCAACCAAAGCTATCATCACAACATCCCCGATAATCATCAGTAAAGTCTCCAAAACTGCTAGCTACCCTGATGCTTTGCATAGACGCTGACGGTGTTATGGATGTCTTTACCGACAAAAGTAGTCTTCATATACCAATGAGTTGGTAAGCATTTATGACAACTTAGGGCACAAAAAGGTATAAAAGCCTGACAGTTAAGCTCATTTTTGCACCCACAATTTTTGAGCAGAGCAGAGCGATTTAAGAGCAGTTTGAGAAGTGACCCAGCAGAAGTCAATCACTAAGCATTCAGATTCAAAGGCAATCACAGACATTCAGTAATTTAATCCACTCACCGATAGCACTATTTTGATTTACAAAAAGCCCTAAATTTCAAATACGATGGCATCAACTTCTAGGGTAGAGAAAATCAAGGTTGACAAGAAGAAACCTTTTAGACTTGTCAATAGAGGAGCGTGTGCTGAACCTAAGTATAAACTAGACCCTAAAATAGCTTCCCAACCTGATGATTCTGGAGCATTCTCCCAAATCCCACCTAGGGTTTTGTTAGTAGAGGATGTAAGGTCCTACATACACTATAAGATCTCAGAGATAGGAGATCTAGACCTTGATAACACCTATAGGGCACTTTGTGATGATGTTGGAAAGCTCAAAGAAGATCATAAACACTTGGAAGTTAAGGGACTAACAAATGCACTGCATTTTCCCATGGTTTTCAAAACATAGTGGATCAAAATTTTTCTAAGCAGAATCCACGATAACACCCTATGGCTAAACAAACCAAAGTCTATAATAAAGGATGTTATACATGTCGTAACTGGTTATCCAACAACCAACAAACCTCAGGCTCACAAACATCCATCTCTTGCAGAAGTGGAAAGGTTAACCGATGTAAAATCAGACAAGAGGGCACTAAAAGTAAACACCATAACCGATACAGAGCTGAAGTTTGGAGCATGTGTGGTTGGATACAAGATATTCCAGGTGAGTAGAATGAACAACATTTCTAGCACTGCCATGAGCACAACATATAAGATCATCAAACAAGGGAAGAAGATGGATCTGGCAGAGATCCTATTACATCAATTTGTGGAGAACATGTGCACAATAAGGTCTTCATGGACAAACACATGTAATTTTGGTTCCCTCATAATGTGTATATTATTTTACTTCAAAGAGTATTTTCCTTCCATAGGAAAAGTAGCATGGGACAGAAGTAGACCAATTACCATGCAAATAAGTGAATTCATTGAATCACTTGGTACATATTTTGACAATGTAATGCATGAGTATTTTAAGACAATTAAGAAAATGCTACAAGCTAGGAGCAGAATTCCAGAGAGTCTGATAGAGGAATATAGAGAAGAGATTTATTTCATGGTGGATACAGACTTCACCTACATCCAAGCTGTAGTTCCTAGGAAATCATGGCTTTCCAAGCTTGATTATAAAATTAAAATAGGATTAGCAACATAATGCATTCAGGCATTGTTAAATGAACCCACTAAAAACAAACAATTGAGATTTGGCACCTATGAGGAAGCCAAACTAAAGATTAAGTCAACTCTTATTGTCAACAAGGCTATAAAGCAGTCGAAAAGAATGGTAAAGAATCTGAAGAAGAAATTGAAAATATCTTCTGATGGAGAAGATGAAGAAGAAGGTAAGGGGGGACAAAAAAGTAAAGAGGAAGACACCAAGGAAAAGCTTCCCATCGGTGATACAACAGAGACAAATGAATCAAAAGAAGAGAAGCCTGATTCACCACCTCCTCCTCCACCTAAAAAGTCTAGAACTAGAAGCCAAATAGAAAAAGATGCTATTCCTTCTCCCATGGTAAAAGGGAAGGTGTACAAGAGGAAACCTGCACCTCAAAAAGCTAAACAACCAGCTAGGGAACCTGCAAAGAGGAGAAAATATGTTCAGATTGATGAAGAATTAGAAGATTTAGCAATGGGTGAACCTGACACTATTAGACTAGAAAAGGAAAAAGAAAAGGTTACATCACCATCTGATAACATTGATGACATATGTATGTACATTTCTGAAGCCACATCTATTAGACATCCAAAAATTAGGAAATGGTTAAAATGGGATACAGTAGAACAAAATAAGATTGAAAATGCACTTATTGCTAAGATGTGCAAACACTATTATGTCCCAATGCACTTCACTTCACAAGATGTTCCACAAGAAATTTTGGATAAGATATCCTCTAGATTCACTTTTGCATTCCATGAGGAGAAGAGGGTAAGAGAAAGAGTACTAGTCTCTCTTATGCCTCCTGAATCAACAAGAGAGGAAATCAATGAAGTCATGGAGAAATATACAAAGAAATTCTCACCAAAAATGAGAGCTTATAAATTTCTTCAAGAGAAACTCATTGAGCTGGAAGAAGACACTCACAAAAAATGGAGTGAGATACTAAATCCTGATGAAGAGAGAAGTCCTGAAAAGGAACCTATCAACAAAATAGGTAACTCAACAGTTGAGTTGGAGAGTGAAGAAATATAGATCACAGGCCAAAAATAAATAGATGTTATAGATGAAGATTGGTCAAAGGATGGCAAAGAAGATCAAGTACCGGAAAGCCCCATCCACATTAATTTGCAGGATGAAGAAGTTACCAAAGAGGAACTTTCAATAAAGGGTAACTTAGATGTTGATATGAATGATGATTCATGGTTAGACAACATTGTTGACACCATTACAGGAAAATACCCTGCAACAGAGATCCAAAAAGATGAAGACATCACTGCTACAAAGGGTAATACCGACGGATAGGACATAGCTATTGACACTACAACTATCAATACACCTACAAACATGAATATATTAATAGATGCTATTGATATATAGTCAGGTCAGGATAAATCATCTAAGAAAGATGATGATATACCCAAGGATATGGGTACCGATGAAAACCAAGGTGCATCCAAAACTCCTAAGGATACCGATACTGAAATGAAGGATGCAATCGATGAGCAGCAAGATGTATCAAAAGAACAAAAGAAAGAGGTAGATAAAACAATGGATGATACATCTAAAAAGGTTGAAGAGAAAGATAAGAGTGAGGAAGTTAAGAGAAATGAGGAAATAAAACAAAAAGAAGATTCATCTGTTGATACACCCAAGGTACGTGAGGAGACATCTTCACCAAACCGGCCAGTGAACACTGAACATATACAAAAGGATGCCTCATCCTCTTGAAACTCACCAAAAAAATCAACTCAATCACAAGCCTTACAAATGGTGGTACATCAATCTGCCACCTAGCCAAAGAAGAAGAAGAAAATAGTAAAGAAGGATATATTGGTTGTGACACTTGATGAAGTCATTGAAGTTCCAAACTGGGACATTACCATTTTGGACAGTGACAAACTTCAAGAGTTTGGAGTGCTTTGTCAGAGGAAAGCCATATAGAAGAAGATGATACAAGAACATAGAGAAAACATGGCACTTGACAAGGCTAAAGAGATACTCCAACAACATGTTCCTGAAGTGAAACTTGAAGAAAAAGCTTCAGTAAAGGAACAAATCTTTGTTCTCACCGACGCTATAACAGAGAAAGGTATAGAGGTAGACCAAGCAATGGAAGAGAAAGCAGAGAAGAAATATCAATTCAAGTTAATTAATAAAATCAGCCAAGAAGTGGCATTGAACAAGGTAAAACTCTAAGAACTCAGTGATGAATTAGAGCCACTAATTGCTGAGGTAATCACCTTAGTTCAGAAGATGTGCACACTTGAGAAATTTGCATAAGAGAATAGTGACAAACTTGCAAAAATTGACTCAAATGTCACAAAGAGTGCACAAATCCTAACCTCTCATGCCGACGACATAAAGACACATCATGACATAGTCATAGAGGCAAATAGGCTAAGGCAAGAAATATGGGATGCTGAAACATAATTTAGAGGTGAGATCACAGAACTTTAGGCACATATTCTACAAAATCTTACTATTCTGTAGCAACATATTTCTGAATCAAGAAATCTAATAGCAACCCCGGAGATGTCTGTAGTAAACAACATCTATGATATACATTTACAGATTTCACTAGAGCACATGGCTCTAGAAATGTTGAAGGAAAAATGGGAAAAGATGATGGAGGAAATCAAGTCATCACATTCCCACCTTTTTGAAAAGCTGTAAGTACCTTTGCCTTTAGAATCAAGAAAGGAGGAAAGGAAGTGTATATAGTTATGTACAATATATATATCAAAAAAAGGAAAAGAAAAATAAAGGATATGTATATATACTTACAATTACTGGCATATACATAGGGGGAGTCATTCAAATGACTAAGGAAGAAGTATACACAGGTGTACATACTAATACATTCAATATGTTGCACATATCATGTTTTTGATACTAATGTCAAAGGGGGAGATTGATGACATTATTTTTCCATTAGTATACTCAGTGAAAAACATTGACAAAGCATTACCAGGTAGATAGCAAGCATTACCGGTGAACCGCAAGCAGTACTGGTGGAATGCAAGCATACCCGATAGAACAAAGATTTTGAGAAAAATGCTAAGTATAAAAGTGACAAGCATCACCGATGACCACAAGCATCATCAGCGACACAGTTTTTAGAACTAACCTGATAGGAACAGAAAAGGCATACCCGACAACAAGTTCAAGAAAGGAACACTGACGACCAAGAAAACCGACCATCAGAACCGACAGATAGATAAAGAACCCGCAAATTCTAGATCTAATTTTTACACGACGGATAAAGGAATGTAATTCTATTTATAGATTTTTTATTTATTTTTTAAATCATAATTTGATGGTCATGCAAGCTTTATGTAAATTCTTTAAAGCATCCTAATGGATCTAAAGCATATCTAACTAAAGATTAAGGTCAAGTTGTAAACCTTGAATCTAGAGTTAACTTGCAATGCATGAATCAAGAATTGAACCTAAATTAGTATAAATAGATGTTCAAACTCAATTGTGAGTACATGAATTCTTTATTATTGATAGCCACGAAGAGAGTCTAAGGAGCAAAAGGCATAATTCATGCAAATATTAGAAATAAAGTACATCAGTTATCAAGAACACACAGAGGCTACCAATGAGCAGATAAAGGTATTATTCAATCATGAAAGGATGATTACTAGTATGTATGAAGCTTTATAGGATGTGTTATCAACAATTGAAGATTGCATATATCATCAGATCAAAGACTTATGTAGTTGCATTCTAACAAGTGCATCACATCTAAAATCCTTTTGTAGAAGGTGGACTTAGCCATCCTTTGTAAATCTCTTAACAGAGTGCACACTTAAGAGTGTTGCTAAAGCTTCAAATGAAGTAGATCTTAACAGGTCTCCACTGTAATACTCCTAATACGGTAGGTCATCAGAAGTGACAAATTGTAAGCCTTAACTGGCCCCTTCTTATTTGCAGATAGTGAATTTTTGTGGGTAACAATCACCACCGCAATTTTTACTTCCTAACAGGAGTTTTTTGTGATATCATATCTTGTGTCATGTGTTATGTAATTTCGTGAATGTATCTATTGTGGTTACATACTAAAAGAATGTATGATATGATTACATATGCATAAAGAAAGATGAACAGTTAGATAAGATAAATTACAAACTGATGACTAAGGGTTAATGGGATAACCAGGAAAAGTTTTAGAGGTACTGATTCACCCCTGCCCTCTCAATACATCATCTCAATACAATTCCAATAGCATATCCCATAGATAGACACAATTGAAGAATTAATAAATTTATTGTCGACTTCCTAAAAATAATCTTCTAAAACTATGGCTGGTAAACAGAGTAACATAACTCAACTATTACTAAACATCTGAATCTATGTGTGTGTACATGGTATAGTAATTATGTCTAAAATATAAAGAAAATTGCATAAGCCTTCTACATATCCATACTGAAAAGTGAATGCAGTTCACTGTTGTATATTATATATTGTCATCAATGACAAACATACAGTCAACTATTTGCATAAAGGAAAATCTTGAACAATCTCGCCCTTTGACATTGATGGAAACATATGATTATAAACACCATCAATCCAAAAGTGTCTTGTTTCTTTTTACAATATTCTCAATATCCTCATCAAAGTTCCTCTTCACTGCTGCAGCTCCTCTAACTGTGTTTTTATTTTCATGACTATATAATCTCCCAGAGTATATTCTCCCCCTTACTATATACTCCCCCCTTGACATCAATGGAAAAGGAGGCCAAAATATAAATAAGCATAGGTACTACTCCAGAAGTAGAGTAGTCAACCACTCATCAGTCACTAAGGACTGATGCATTTACTGTGAGTTCTAATCAGACTCAGGAAAGGGAATTACTCCCAACTTCTTCCTGAGATACTCAAAATTATCTTTTGATAAATTTTTCATGAATATGTCTTCCAACTGATATTTGGTGCTCACATGATCCAAATTCACTTCTCCATCTACAACTTTTTCTCTTAGAAAGTGATATTTTATTTCTGTGTTTTTTCTTTGTGTGCATCACATGGTTCTTTGACATATTAATAGTGATAGTGTTATCACAATGGATGAAAATGGGATAATCAATCTAAATTCCAAAGTCTTTAATCAGTTGTTTGATCCATACCATTGTTGATAAATTCAATGCGGCGGCTACATACTCAACTTTTTCTGCTGACTGAGAAATATAGTTTTGCTTCTTACTTGTCCAAGTAACCAACCTGTCTCCAAGAAATACTACTCCTCCTGAGGTGCTCTTTCTATCATCAACACAACCTGCCCAATCCACATCTGTGTACACATGAAGTTCTACATTTTTTGAGTTAGGATACCATAAACCATAGTCTATAGTTCCCTTTAAGTATCAGAATATTTTTTTAATTGCCAATAAATGATTTTTTTTAGGTTCAGCTACAAACCTCCAAACAATTCCAATTGGATTAGATATATTTGGTCTAGATTGAGTGAGATATATGATTTTTGCAATCATGGACTTGTAAAGTGTTTTGTCAACTTTTGTGGAGTCATAATTTGTATAAAGCTTGCTTCCTATTATCATAGGAGTGCTTACTGGCTTGCAGTCTTCCATCTTAAATGTCTTTAATATCTCCTTTACATATTTAGACAAATTTATGAATATACCTCTGTTTGTCTATTTTACATTTAATCACAAAAAGTATTTTATAGGTCCAATCATGCTCATTTCAAATTCACTCTACATCTCTTATGCAAATTCTGCACTAAGCTTGTCATTACCTCCAAAAATAATGTCATCAACAAAGATAGGAACAAGTAGTAATCCTTCAGGTGTCTCTCTAATGAATAAGTTGCAATCTTCTACTCCCTTTTTAAATCCAATGTTTGTTAAGTATCCATCAAGTCTCGTATACCATTCTCTTGGGGCCTGTTTGAGTCCGTCAAGGGATTTCTTTAATCTGCATACCATGTCTAGTTTGTTTGAAAGTTTGAATCCTTCAGGCTACTCTATGTAGACTTCTTCCTTCAAGTTACCATACAGGAAAGTTGACTTGACATCCATCTGATATACTTTGAAGTTCTTGAATGTTGCATAGGCTAGAAACAACTTTATAGCTTCCAATCTGCTCACAGGGGAAAATGTATCAGAATAGTCAATTCCTTCTCTTTGCGCATATCCTTTACATATAAATATTGCTTTGTTTCTAATCACTGTCCCTTCTTCATTCATTTTGTTTATGAATATCCACTTAGTTCCAATAACATTCTTGTCACAAGGTCTAGGGACCAATTCCCATGTGTCATTCTTCATTATTTTATCTATTTCTTCTTGCATTTCACTTTGCTAATCTAAATCATTATATGCATCTTCAACACTTAAGGGTTCAATCTATGAAATTAAGCATACCTCTTCATCAACGGTTGAACCTTTTTCTCTAGATCTTGTCAAAACTTTATTGCTCTTATCTCCAATGATATCTTCTTTAGAGTGGTATTTAGATGTGTATTTTGAGATTTTAGGTGTGACACTCTCATCTGTAGTTTGTGATTCTTCTTAACTTGGTTCAGGGTTATTTCCTGATACATCTATACAATCAAATATTTCTTCAATAACTGTATCTTTATTGATTCATCTAGGTTCATCTTCAATCATAGGTGCATATTCATAATATCTCTCTTGAATCATGAACTTCACATCAATATTTACATGTGCAATTTCAATGATTTTATTCAACCTTAAATTAAAACATCTATAAGCTTTTCTCTTAGTAGAGCAACCAAGAAAATTACCTTCATCGCTTATAGCATCAAATTTTCCAACACCATCATCTCTCTTGATGTAGCACTTGCTTCAAAATATTCTAAAGTATTTTACTGTAGGTACATTACCAAACCAAAGTTCATAAGGTGTTTTGTCTACACCTAGTCTTAGTTGAATTCTATTGATGGTATAGACTGTTGTATTAACTGCATCTCTCCAATAGGTGTGCGTGACTTTTCCTTCAATCATGATAGTGCATGTTGTGTCAAGTATTATCTTGTTTCTCATTCCTGCAATCGCATTTTGTTGAGGGGTTCTAGGTGCACTTAGTTGTCTTTTTATCCCATGTTCTTCATAGTATTGAAGAAAATTGTCAGAGGTGAATTCTCCTCATCTATGAGATCTTAGACATTTTATCTTTAATACAGATTCATTTTCAACTTTAGCTTTGAATATTTTGAACTTCTCAAAAGCTTTAGAGTTGTCTTTTAAGAATGCAACCCACATCATCCTAGAGAAATCATCAACAAACAAAATAAAATACCTTTCACCATAGTACAATCTTATTTGAGTAGGTCCACATAGGTCTATATGTATTAGATCTAATTTATTCTCTGCAGAGTTTGGTTTACTTCTGAATGAGGTCCTCACATGCTTTCCCATCACACATTCCCTACACATAGTATCAACTGGTCTTGCATTACTAGGAAGGTCTCTTACTGCCTTTAGATTACTTATCACAACTATGTTGTCAAAATTGATATGACAAAGTCTTTTGTGCCAAAGCCAACTGTCATCCACTTTTGAAACAAAACATCTTACTTCAGAGTTAAGCTGAAAAACATTACCTTTGGTCTTTGAGCCTGATGCAATCATGTCTCCTTCTTTATTTTTAATAATGCATCAGTTTTTTTTGAATTCCAACTGATATCCTTTATCTAGCAACTGTCCAACACTCAATAGGTTATGATGCAAACCATCAACATGCAGAACATCATCTATTTTGTTATTTCTATCTAGTTTGATAGATCCTTTGCCAATGATAGGTTTGGGAGTGTTATCACCAAACATAACCATGCCACCTTTGTAGATGTCTATATGTACAAATCTATCTTTGTCTCTTGTCATGTGATGTGAAAACCCACTATCTATGATCCAATTTGTTTTGATGTCAGCTTGTGAAACTGAAGCCAATTCTTGTGCTTTCTTTTCATCTTCAATTTCTATTTTATCAATCATTTTTTCATTATATTTGATTGTAATGAATCCAATTGTATCTTCTCTTGAATCATCATCAATTACACCATCTTCAGCATGATAGCATTCCTTAGTGTATTTGGGTTTGTAATCTGATCTATACTTCTTGACTCTTGTAAGATACTTGGATGCAAAGTGACCAACTTTGTTGCATGAAAAACATTTGAATGGTAGCTATCCTTCATATTTTCCTTTACCTTTCCTTTCATTCTTAGAAATCATAGCAATTATTTCTTCTAGTTCTATATCAACTTCTTCTTTCTTATTATTGCTAGAGATACTCAAGGATTTCATACTATGGACTAAGGATTTGAAGGCTGTTTCCATTTTAGGTTCTGCCTTCATTCTTGATATCTGAAATACAGATATTTTGCTGATCAAGGTTTCTTTTTTGAATTCCTTTGAGAATTGAATGGTTTCATCCAATATGTTTATCTTTCTTTCATAATTTGTTGTCAATGTGGTCATTAGTTTGTCCATTATATCATCCTCTAAAATTTCTCCACCATTGTTCCTGATTCCCGAGAGTGCTTCATTAATTCTCTAATTGTAAGCTTTGATTTTCTCTTCAGGTAGCATCTCTAAATTTTTTTATCTTTTCTTCCATGTCTTTCTATGTGCATTCTTGGCTTGGATGTTTTATTCAAACATGTCTTCTAGGAATTTCCAAATTGATTATGCTTTGTCCACCTTCTTGATCTCAGAAAATTCACTATTAGATAGGGCATTAATTAGGGCTTCTTTTGCAATTACATTTTGGTTGAATAATTCCTTTTGTTTATTAGTAGAATCTTCTTCTACAAGGTCCTTCAAGGTGGGAACATCAATTGTATGAGTAGTAATCTCATAGATCTCAAAACCAATGCACTGAAGATGTGTTATCATTTTGTTCTTCCAGTCAAGATAATTCTCTCCATCAAACTTAGGACTCTCTTACCTAAAGTACACCGTCTAATCTACCTTAAGCTATTAGGATTTCTCTCCAAGGCACTTGGATCTGATACCAATTGTTGGAATAGTCCCAAGGGATAACTGAGAGGAGGGGGGGGGGGGGTTAATCAGTTATTAGCTAGTTTAATTCTTTTCTCCAATTAATTACAAAATAATACAAAGCATATACACATTTAGATAACACAAAATAGAACACCAAAATTTTGGTTACTGGGAAACCAAAATAGGAAAAACCCTAGTGGGAATTAGCACCCACAAATAACTATACTTGAGTATAATAATCCATGTTAGAAGATGTTACAACCCTATTAGGAGTTGATCTTTACAAAGAAAATAGTATAGTGACCTGGTTAACGGTTGGACCATGTTAGGAGTCTTTTACAAATAACCATGTTAGGGGTGAGGACTCACAGTCCAAAAGCTCACTGCTAATATGATGAAGGCTACCACCTTCTATAAAATAGATATACACTATATCTGATAATGAACTATTTAAGTAGACCTACTGTCTTGATTAGTTAGAACGTATTGTTTTCTTTCACTACTTCTTCACATAGATCTTTGTCTGATGAATGAAATGACTTTACTATCCCAAGACAATCAATACTCTATTTTGTCCTTCTTCTGTCTCATTTCTTATCATTCACACTTAGTGTTTACATAATGAAATGCTGTATGTATCTTCTCCAAAAGATATGATCTTTGTCAGCTTTAAGAATCCCTTCAATGCTTCTCTTGTTGGCCAAACCAAGCACGCAACATAATTAGAACCACACAACTCAAACTGAATAGACACATCGCTTCGCATAGTCAGCTCCACCAGAATTACCCAAAAATCATGCCTTAGATGAAACATGATTAGCAACTTTGGTTAATTATCTTAGACTCATAACTAAACATGAATTTTAACAAGCATATCTCATAGATAGATGCAACTGAAGAATTGATAAATTTATTGTGGGCTTCTTGAAAACAATCTTCTGAAACTGTGGCTGGTAAACAGAGTAACATAACTCAACTATTACTGAACATCTAAATCTGCATGTATGTACATGGTATAGTAACTATGTCTGAAACATAAAAAAAACCACACAAGGCTTCTACATATCCATACTGAAAAGTGAATATAGTTCACTGATGTATACTATATGTTGTCATCAATGACAAACATACAGTCAAATATTTACATCAAGGCAAATCTCCAACACTTGTTCTATGACCAAGTCATTCCTTGGTACTTGTGGTGTTTCCTTTTCAACTTCACCAAGTCGGGGCTCACCTTCTTCTTGGGATGCCACATATTTTGGCCCTGTTGACTCAAGTATGGGGACTTCAACTTCACATCCCTATATTTCTTCTATGTCATAGTCAACCATACCCTGTAATTCTCCAAGATTGCCCATCAAGAAGAAGTTGTCGACATTGATCTGTGCCATCTCCGGGGGCCTTGCTGTGTGATCCCCTTTTTTGGAGGAGGAGGAAGAAATCACCTCAACCTCCAGTACATATTTAGGTTCTGGGCTTGGATTCTTTCTGTATGAGGACCGACTTTCCTGTTGTTTCTTTCTCCTTTTAAGTGACACTACGGGCTCTCTAGCCACTGCTGCTCTGATGATTTCAAATTCACATGCTACACTTAATAAAATATACAAGGAGGGTGAGCCTTGTGGTGGGGGAAAAGAGCCTATTAGGGTAGCTCCAAGACCAAAAATCATTGCAGAGTTTGTTGTTTCCATTAATATCCAAGAGTGTTCTGTTAGGGATTTTTCTTGCATGAACTATACTGCTTGATATACTTATTTGAATCTTGTTGCCTCTTAATCCTGATTCTCAGTTTAGAGACAAGAAAAGCCTAATTGCTAAGGATTAAACAATATCCTTCTTCATTTTTGAGCTCCACAACTACTCAGGCAGGTTTTACCTTATAAAATAACTGATAACACAGTATTTGTTGATGTGGACACTGGTTAAATATGTATCTTTACTGAAACAACTTATGAATAATCCTGTTGATGATCAAGCATAATCATAAACAAGATATTGCCATGCAAATCATAGCTATTGACATATTAATAACTAGTGAGGTAAGGATTCTCGTCCTTCTTCCTTTTCTTTATAGGAGGGTTAACCTAAATGATTCTCTCTTTAAGGAATCAATAACATAGATAGTGTCCTGCTGACATAAGTCCTTTATCAGTTCAGCTTATGTGTTCTTGGTAACAAAATATTTAAATTGATTTGGTAGTTGAAAGCTTAGAACATATGTAACATAGATAGATATTCAAATAGCTCCCTAAACCAGTGCCTATCCTTTGGGTTGCAGAGTCAATAATAAGCAAAGAGAAGACATAAACCAAATACACTGAACTGCCTTGCAGCTCAAACAATTAGGATAATCTGCCTTACAGACTATCTTGTCACCTCCAAACCCCTGTATCAAATCCTTAACTAAATAGTATG
>MU226777.1:1211360-1221454 GCA_018584345.1 Thuja plicata | reverse complement strand
CTAATACTCTGCAGAGAGCATAGGCATTGTACTTCATGTAGAAGTGCATATCTTTGTAGTAATATGGGTATGGTGCAGGCTGAGGAAGAATATAATCTCTTGTTTCTTTTGGCATATGCTTTTTTATCAAGCCTCTTGCAACACCAGGCTTATACCTATTCTGTTGTTTCTTTATGTCAATCCTGGTTGACATGGTGCTAAATAATCCAAATGCTTGCATAAATGAATTTCTATTAAGCACAAGCAAATTGGTGCCATCTTCTCTTTTGATGGTCTTGGATAGGACATCATAATGGTTAGCTAATTCCAGAAATAGGTCTACATCAAGGAAAACATCAGGTACCAATAACCTAGCCAAACCAGATATCCAAGGGTTTGAAATAGGGATAGGTTTATCAGCATTATTATAAAAATATGAAAATAGAGAAAAACCTGTTGTTCCCGGGGTCACTGCATCCCTGATATCTTTGAAATCATCTTTAAAAACACCAGCATCAATCTTCCTATTTTGAGTGGACCCAGGCAGTAGCTGCAGAAATTCATCGGAGAAGCTAGGTTTTCCTTTAGGCTCATCTCCACTGCCTCCACTAGTAGACGCCATGCTCATAGCAGTACTCATCTTAACAAGATCTTGAATCTCAGTTTTAATGATATTGAAACAATTCTAAGAACACCACTCTCTGTATTCTCAGAAACTTCAATCACCCTAGAACACTGCTACAGCTCTGAATATCACCTTTTTCTCTAAAAACAATAACTATGCTCTTAAAATTCAAAATACGGTGAACACAAATGAATGCACACTCCCCTGTTTATAACCATAAGATTCAGAGTACATGGCTCAATGTTCAAAAATGTCATTTCTGCAATTAATTCAATATGCCATGAAACGTTTCCAAAACCTAGCCGTAGTGCGCGAGGTGACAGGAAATTGAATTTAAATCTTTTAAAATTTCGGCGCCATCATCAAATGGTTAAGACAGCTGACATGGCATTTTGTGATTCGCCCTCTGTCATACATCTCAGCTACCTTTTGTACACAGTAATCGAAAATTCTCTTATTTGATTGGCTGCCGGCTTGATCTTCTCTATCATATCCTCCACTTGGCGCCGCTTTATAGATCCTCTATAACCAGCGACTTTGCGACCTCATAAAGTCTCTTTGTCGCGAGCACATTCCTTTAACCCTGGTTTACTCTTCAGATTAGGCGACAACGGCCTTTCTTTACCTCAGGTAACCCAAGTCCTTCCAGCGATTAGGCGACTATGACAAAATCTTAGTCGCGCAAAGTTATCCTTAACCCAGCATCTATCTCTAGACTACGCGACAAACTGTTAGACTTATCATTTCATTGTTTTATCTCTTTGGTCACTTAGTCGGGAGTACTTTTTACATGGGACACTTTAATCACCAGACTTCACGACAACCGTCAGATCTTGCCATTCCTTCATCAAACGGCTGTCCTTTAATCACTTTAGAATCTCAGATACCCTTAAAAATCACGAGACTTCACGACCGAGGGTAAATGACTTTGGTCTCCTTATCGCATGATCCCTAGTCTTCATCAAGCGACCTCCCGACAACCACTAGCCATTAGAAAGATGTCATCCTTTACTTCATCCACTTTATGCATTCTGGAAATCTGAGTAATCCTTTAGATCTGGCGACATCCCGACTGAGGGAAAACACATAACATGGAACTGTTAGTCGCTGGGTCGGGACTATTTTCTCTTGACCGCCAAATATCATGAGACCACGCGACTGAAGAGAAACCTTAACTATTTGATTGAGTGGAACTCACGATCATGCGACATGAAGAAGGTGCAAGGTTGGGAAATATTTCTTTGACTGGCCACTTCTTCTCGCGATCACCCGACTGAAGGTGGGTCCCGTTCCATTTAAAGGCTCAAAAAATGATAACAAGCGATAACCCGACTGAATGGAGATCGCTAAGTCTCTTGATACAAATGGAATATTCTATTTCTTAACGAGATCAAGTGACACAAGGCAAAAGCGAAGTTGGGAGATCGATTGGCATATTTGATTTTGGTAACGCGATCAAGCGACCTGACTTAACCTATTACATTGCACATGCCTTAAGTGAAGGAAAAAGGTAACGCAAGAATAGAAGACATGGCTAAGGGTTTAAAATGCATCATTTAATCATTATGCCTTAGGGTTTTAGTAGGGTTTTTGACATTTTTGGCAAGGGTTTAAGCATGAAAACCTGAGGATTTTTCAGAAGCTGGACAAGGCACAGGGCAAGACAACAAAAAATGAGAAATGCAACCAACATTGGCTCTAACTGAGGACAGTTAAATGCAAATTTATACTGAGAACCACAGAAATCTCTGGTTGCAGACCAACTAGCTCGAACAAAACCCTACTGCAGAAAAGGAAAGAAAAGCAGCTAATTACAAATAGAAAGCAAGGAAAAGGGACTATGATACATACTCGTTTGTGCACTGGACCTCTAGTCAAAGACTGGCTTTAAGAATTGTCCATGTACAAGAAAATCAAACAGATTACCTTCCATATTTTTCAATATGTATGAATCTTTGCCAAATTTCTCAGCAATGATGAATGGCCCCAGCCACAAAGATTCAAATTTCTTATGTTTTCCTTTATCTTGCGCCCTTACATTCCACTGGAGCACTAAATCACCAATCTGGAACTTCCTTTCAGTAGCCCTTTTGTCATAAAGATACTTCATCTTCTGTTTTAGCTTCATGTTGTCCTTCTGACTGTTTCTTCTTGTTTCATCTAATCCATTCAGCTGCATGATCCTGTTCTGCATATGATCAGAAACATCTAAATGCTCTTCTTGTATATATTGGCAAATAGGCAACAAGTTATTTATAGGAAATCTCGCTTGCAATCCATATACTAATTCAAATGGGGATTGACCAGTTGCCTTCTTCAAAGTGATCCTATCAGCCCAAAGAGCTAATCTCAGCTTAGTATGCCATGTCCTCTTATTTTGTTGTAAAGTTCTTTTCAATATTTTCAAGAGACTTTTGTTACTAGATTCTGCTTGTCCATTAACCTGTGGATGATATGGGGATGAATATGACATAGTGATCCCATACTACTCACAGAAACTTATCATCTCTTCAGATCTGAAGCTCATAGCATTATCCATTATCAATTTCTTTGGCACACCAAATCTTGTCAAAATATTCTCTAGTAGGAATTCAGTAACCACCTTACTAGTTGCTTTCCTTGTGGGAATAGCCTCAATCCATTTAGTAAAGTAATCAGTGGAAACTAAAATCCAACTATGTCCTGCACTGGATTTCTCTTGAAATTCTCCAATAAAATCAATGCCCCAAACAGCAAAAGGAGCCTCAGTACTTACTAGATTAAGTAACAGAGCACCTGCAAATTTTAACTTATTGGAGAACCTTTGACATGGTTCACACTTTCTCACATGCATGTATGTGTCTTTAAACAAATTAGGCCAATAGTATCCTGCCCTCAAAATCTTATGGGCAGTTGTCTTAGCAGAAAAGTGACCTCCACACTGTCCCTCATGCATTTCTATCATGACTTTCTCAGCTTGGTATTTATCAAGGCATAGCAATAGTACACCATTCTTATCTTTCCAGAATAGATCTCCTTGAATCAATACATACCTCTGAGTTTGTAACTTTAAGTTCCTCTTTTGATTGTCAGACAAATGACCAGGGCACTTGGCATTTTTAAGGAAAAATACAATATCAGCATAATCAGGTTGTCTCTCTATACTAGTAATAGCTTGATCACTTGTCTCAATCTGATTTGTTTGTACAAGATCCAGGTTCTCATCTATCATAAGCTTGGCCAAGCCTTGGCCTCTCACCAATTTGGTAATATTTATCTCCAAATTGAACTCCTGGATTCTTGTAATCCATTTACACCTTTTACCAGTGACTTTTGACTGGGTTAGAATATCTTTGACTGCAGAATGAGGAACATAGGCCTGCACCTTAGCACACACCAAGTAGGGCCTAAAAGATTTTACTGCCTTTACCAATGCATAGGCCTGTTTCTCCATTATATCATAATTCAACTCTGCAGCCTGCAAGGATTTACTATAAAAAGCAATGGGGTGTTCAAATCCTTGCTCATCTTTCTGGAGTAGAATTGCAGCAATTGTATGGAATGATGCAAATGAGAACAAAGAGAAAGGCATAGTATAATCCGGGGATTTCAATACTAGAGTCTCTTGTACTGCCTTTTTTATCCTTTCAAAAGCTTGTTGAGCATCATCATTCCAAGCAAACTTAGTATCTTTCTTTAGCAATTTTACAATTGGCTTGACAATTTTAGCAAAATTTGCTACAAATCTTCTGACAAAATTAATCTTTCCTAAGAAAGATTGCACACCTTTTAAATTCTTTGGAGCAACCACCTTCTGAATTGCTTCCACTCTTTCAGGGTCTATTCTTACCCCTTCCTTAGACACTATATGTCCAAGCAACTTTCCTTCTTGAACTGCAAAGTGGCATTTCTTGGGATTCAAAGAAACACCATATTCTAAAGCTTTACTGAAAACTTTACTCAAATGATCACAGTGATCATTAGCCTTCTTAGAATAAGAAGTTAAGTCATCTTGATACACAACCATGAATAAATCAATGAATTCTTTGAAAGCAACATCCATGGCTCTCTGAAAAGTTGCACCAGCATTTATTAGTCCAAATGGCATTCTAAGGTAAACATATATTCCCCAAGGAGTAGTTAATGTAGTCTTGTATTGTTCTGACTCCTTGAAAAGAACCTGGCTGTATCCTGAAAATCCATCCATCATAGACAGTAATTCACAACCAGTTACCTTATGTAACATTGCCTCTATGTTTGGTAATGGGTAATTATCTTTTAAGGAAGCAATATTCAGATTCCTGAAATCAACACATAATCTAATGTCACCATTCTTCTTTCTTACTGGCACTAGATTAGAGACCCAAGTTGAATGCCTAATAGGTTGAATTATCCCTGCATCCTTAAGCTTCATTAATTCTTGCTGCATCTTGGGGGCCAACAAGGGGTTAATGGGTCTTTGCTTTTGTCTAAATGGTTTGACATCTGATTTCAAAGGAATCTCATGTTGGAAAAGGTCTTCTCTATATGCCTTCAAGTCCTCATATGACCAAGCAAACACATGCTTGTACCTTCTCAGCAACTTGATCAAGTTAATCCTTATATGAGAATCTAAACCTTTTCCAATATATACTACTTGAGGACTATTTTCTGATCCTAGATTTATTTCTTCTAAGTCCTTAACATTGGCATTGCTTACTTTAGATGAATCATTTTGCTTACTTACAAACAATTCTTCAAGTTCTACCAATCCCCTAGGGATCTGATTAGAACTCAATTGTACCACTTCATTTCCAAAGATGTAATCTTTTCCACTAACTGATTCCAATAAGGAACTGCAATCTATACTCTAATTTTCATACTGATCTAAGCATTGCATGAACCTTAAAATGTCTTTATCATCTTGGAATACCTGCCAATTGTAAATATTATCTGGGACAACTGGTCTTGTTTTTATTTCTAGTATTGACACTCCATGTAAGGTCATATCATTGTTTTTTAAAGCAACATTTGCTAGAAAATCAGCCATAATGTTCTTTGACCTTTCTATCCAAGTTATATCAAAAGCATCAAACATCTCTAATTGATCCCAAATAGCATGCTTATACATTTTTAATCTATCATTCTTTACAGCATATTTGGATCGGACTTGTGCTACCACCACCTCAGAGTCACCATAAACTTTTAAACATCTTATACCATGTCTAATAGCAATCTCAAGTCCTAAAAATAATGCCTCATATTCTGCAGTATTATTTTTACACTGAAAAGCTAGCAGAAATGAGTATTTGAAAGTTGTACCTGATGGTGATATCAACAATACTCCTACTCCTGATCCTTCTTTTGAGCAAGCACCATCAAAATATATCTTCCAGATCCCATCCTCTTTCAGGATCAATTCACTAGATAAAGGATCAGATCCATGATCCTAACAGCAGGGTTCCTCCTTTTGCAATCTGAAATTATCCATGTCAATATCAATGCAACAATTGATATGAGTATCCTCATATTTTTCTATCATGTGAGAAGTTCTGTTTTCTCTAGGAACACTGATATTTTCACCAGCAATATTGAAAGTTGCATAAGATAAATCATTTTGTATACTCCCTCCCATGGAAGCACTCCACTTTCTTGACAACAACATCCCATAAATAGGTGGTATATCAACCACAAGAACATTCATTGTTAAAACAACATCCGGGCAAAGTGCAAGCCTATAAGGCAAGGCCTCAATAGTTCCAATTACARGGACTTCCCTGGAATCCATTGCTCTACACCTACCATGAGGTGTATCMACYTGTARRCCCATTGCCTTCATAATTTCAACTGGCATGACTGTRTTWGAAGCTCCTGAATCAATCATRCAATTYTTGAGCATCTTATCATTTATAATTAATGACAGAAAAAATGGATCTACCACCTTTGGGGCAGAATTAGCATTTAGAAATATCTGAGGAATCTCAGATGTTAACATTTCTTCCTCATTCCCATTTACAGGTGGTATCTCAGATGCATTAATTGGATCTTGAACTGTTATTTCAGGTACACTGCTTAACAATGACATCACTTTTTCTTTATGTTCCTTGATCGTCATCATTTCTAGAAAAGGGACCTTGACAGTCATCTGAGATAAGTATTGAATCATGTCAACTGGAGAATAGAAAATATCAGAAAGTTTTGATTTATCAATAATATCTTCACCATCTCCACCATACTTCTTTTGAGATAGTCCCTTTAATTTTTTGTTATCTGTTTTTTGAACAGGGACTATCTTTTCTTGGTCCTTTTCATCTTGTGTCACATTTGGTTCTACAACTTTTGTGATGACTTTGACCTTATGTTTATTCATATCCTTTCCAAGTTCCTCCTTTTTCTGCACATACTGTGGGCCTGGTTTATTTTCCTTTATGAAGACACCAGAAGGCTGACTACCAGTTCCTCCTACCACCCTATTTATCAAGTGGTAATTGCTTCTAGCTTTGTTTACTAATTCAGCAGTAATTCTTGCTTTTTCTTCATCAGAAGCTTTTCTGATAAAAGAAACCTCTTGGCTATTCTGAGCATAGCATCTATTATTATCATCAATCTCTTCAACCTCACTATCAGACAAGACCTGCTGATGGTGAGCTTCAACTCTTCCTTGTGAAACATAAGAATCATGATTCTCCTCTTCACTATTTGAATCAGTATCATGACATGAGTAAGTGTTGGTCATGTTCTGGTCACACTGTTCCCCCTCATCATTATCCTGATCCTCATTTGCTTTGAGATCCTGGGAAATGACACAGAAATCTGGATTGTGAGGAGCATCACAAGCCTCACACCAGGTTTCCTCATTACAAAAATGCACTGAATTTCTATGCAGGGGGTCAGGAGTCTTGCTATCCGTTCTTTCCCTCTTAGGTATACCAATAGGCTTTCCATCTTTGAACTGAGTTCCATAAGGATGGTTCTGCATCCTATTCTGAGGATTATAATTATTATTATAAAGAGTCCTATTGTTTTGGGGGGCTCGATACTCTTTATGTTCTGGTTCTTTGGGATTGCTTTTGCTAAACCGGGGATCATCTCTTTTATTCAACTTACCAGACACCCTCCTATTCATTTCAATATTTACTGCTATCTTGTAAGCATCAGTAAGAGTTCTAGGGTTTTTATCCCTTAAAGCATATCCCATTTTGGAATCATAGGCATTCAGATAAGTTGCTAGACAAATTTCTTCATCTAGCTTTATCTTTTGGAACAATTTATGCATTGCCCTTTGAAATCTTATGTTGAATTCTGTAACCTCTTGATTGTAATGCTTCTTAATGTTATTGAACTCATTCAACAAAAATCCCTTAATTGTTTTATCACCATACTGATCTTTGAACAACTCTATCAACTCATCCATGGAAACAACAAAGCCATTAGCTAGGCTTCTAAACCATTCTCTTGCATCTTCAACAAGAGACTGAACAAAAAGTTTCATTAACACATCCTCATGAGTGATATTTAGATCATCTACAAAGTCAATGAACTTTCTCAAGTGTGCTTCACAGGAAATCACATTATTTCCAGCAAATTTGGGGATCTTTTCTCCTGTATCACCTACATCTTTAGGGAAATCATTAGGGTATCCAGGGATTCCTAAAAAGTCAAACTGTTTATACCTTTCACTATGTAGTGGTTTCCTTTGAAAACCATCACCATCTTTAGACTTAATAGTTTTGCTTTTTGAAGCTGTATTGTTTTCTGGTCCAGAAAAAGAATATTTGGAAGATTGTAAAAAATCAATCTTTTTCTTCATTTCAATAGTAGCAGCCTCCATCTGGGCCTTTTCTAACATCTTTTCCATGGTCTCTTTCTCAATTCTTAATCTTTCCAAATCAATCTCTAGTTTGGACATCTGTTCAACAACAGGTTTATGAGTCTTAAAGTCTTGATCTTTTTGTTCACCCATCTTCTTTTTTCCTTTATCTATTGAAGCTCTTTGAGTGACTGGTACTTCTTTGTTTTTCTGAGACTTATCAGTTTGTTTTGTAGTCTGATGTTTAGAATGTCTCTTTCTCTCATTATCAAGATCCTTATGATCATTCTTTTTCATTCTTAACTCTCTTTATTTTTTCATTTGTTGGACTAAAGCCAACTGTTTTAGAATAAATTTTTCTTCATTATCCAACTTATCAGAAGGGTAATCTTCTGAGTCTGAACTAGGTGTGGTGATCTCTTCCCTTTCACTGGAAGTAGAAGTAGCTGTAGGTGTGTCTAATACTTTTTCAGAAGCCTCCTCATAATCTGAGGTATTTCCTTCATGAGACTGCTGAGCGGTATTCTTATCTTTTCTGACATATGATTCATCCCCTTTTAAAGGAGTCTCATCCATAGTATCTTGATTTCTTTTTCTCCTCCAAGAGGCTCCCACTCTTGAAGATGATGGGATTCCTTCATTCAATACCCCTTCAGGGTTAGCCCTTGATTTTGACCTAGTATTCATTCTGTAAGACATATTATAATTTTTAGCACTAGCCTCAGAGATATTTCTTTTCAGAGTCGCCACCCAAAAAATGGGATGAATGAATAACTACCAAGGGTTACTGTGACAACAGCAACTGGAGTTTATAAAAATTTGTCTGTAACCAGATTCTGGGATATTGTTAGAAATAACATGTAACAAAATCTCCAGCAGAGTCGCCACTTTGTTAAGCGACTCGGATGGGGCAACTCAACTGTAATGAAAACTTTTAAACTGTAGAACACCAGAGATTTATGAATTTCTAAATCAAGACTTTTACAATCTCTTGATCCCCAGCAGAGTCACCACTTTGTTAGGGATTTTTCTTGCATGAACTATACTGCTTGATATACTTATTTGAATCTTGTTGCCTCTTAATCCTGATTCTCAGTTCAGAGACAAGAAAAGCCTAATTGCTAAGGATTAAACAATATCCTTCTTCATTTTTGAGCTCCACAACTACTCAGGCAGGTTTTACCTTATAAAATAACTGATAACACAGTATTTGTTGATGTGGACACTGGTTAAATATGTATCTTTACTGAAACAACTTATGAATAATCCTGTTGATGATCAAGCATAATCATAAACAAGATATTGCCATGCAAATCATAGCTATTGACATATTAATAACTAGTGAGGTAAGGATTCTCGTCCTTCTTCCTTTTCTTTATAGGAGGGTTAACCTAAATGATTCTCTCTTTAAGGAATCAATAACATAGATAGTGTCCTGCTGACATAAGTCCTTTATCAGTTCAGCTTATGTGTTCTTGGTAACAAAATATTTAAATTGATTTGGTAGTTGAAAGCTTAGAACATATGTAACATAGATAGATATTCAAATAGCTCCCTAAACCAGTGCCTATCCTTTGGGTTGCAGAGTCAATAATAAGCAAAGAGAAGACATAAACCAAATACACTGAACTGCCTTGCAGCTCAAACAATTAGGATAATCTGCCTTACAGACTATCTTGTCACCTCCAAACCCCTGTATCAAATCCTTAACTAAATAGTATG
>MU226777.1:1146505-1208007 GCA_018584345.1 Thuja plicata | reverse complement strand
CTAATACTCTGCAGAGAGCATAGGCATTGTACTTCATGTAGAAGTGCATATCTTTGTAGTAATATGGGTATGGTGCAGGCTGAGGAAGAATATAATCTCTTGTTTCTTTTGGCATATGCTTTTTTATGAAGCCTCTTGCAACACCAGGCTTATACCTATTATGTTGTTTCTTTATGTCAATCCTGGTTGACATGGTGATAAATAATCCAAATGCTTGCATAAATGAATTTCTATTAAGCACAAGAAAATTGGTGCCATCTTCTCTTTTGATGGTCTTGGATAGGACATCATAATGGTTAGCTAATTCCAGAAACAGGTCTACATCAAGGAAAACATCAGGTACCAATAACCTAGCCAAACCAGATATCCAAGGGTTTGAAATAGGGATAGGTTTATCAACATTATTATAAAAATATGAAAATAGAGAAAAACCTATTGTTCCCGGGGTCACTGCATCCCTGATATCTTTGAAATCATCTTTAAAAACACCAGCATCAATCTTCCTGTTTTGAGTGGACCCAAGCAGTAGCTGCAGAAATTCATCAGAGAAGCTAGGTTTTCCTTTAGGCTCATCTCCACTGCCTCCACTAGTAGATGCCATGCTCATAGCAGTACTCATCTTAACAAGCTCTTGAATCTCAGACTGAATGATATTGAAACAATTCTAAGAACATCACTCTCTGTATTCTCAGAAACTTCAATCACCCTAGAACACTGCTACAGCTCTGAATATCACCTTTTACTCTAAAAAAAATAACTATGCTCTGAAACTTCAAAATACGGTGAACACAAATGAATGCACACTCCCCTATTTATAACCATAAGATTCAGAGTACATGGCTCAATGTTCAAAAATGTCAGTTCTGCAATTAATTCAATATGCCATGAAACATTTCCAAAACCTAGCCGTAGTGCGCGAGGTGACAGGAAATTGAATTTAAATCTTTTAAAATTTCAGCGCCATCATCAAACGGTTAAGACAGCTGACATGGCATTCTGTGATTCGCCCTCTGTCATACATCTCAGCTACCTTTTGTACACAGTAATCGAAAATTCTCTTATTTGATTGGCCGCCGGCTTGATCTTCTCTGTCATATCCTCCACTTGGCGCCGCTTTATAGATCCTCTATAACCAGCGAATTTGCGACCTCATAGAGTCTCTTTGTCGCGAGCACATTCCTTTAACCCTGGTTTACTCTTCAGATTAGGTGACAACGGCCTTTCTTTACCTCAGGTAACCCAAGTCCTTCCAGCGATTAGGCGACTATGACAAAATCTTAGTCGCGCAAAGTTATCCTTAACCCAGCATCTATCTCCAGACTACGCGACAAACCGTTAGACTTATCATTTCATTGTTTTATCTCTTTGGTCGCTTAGTCGGGAGATCCAATACCTTTACCCTTAACAAAAAACACGTGCCCTTCTCTGTTCTTAGCAACCACGTGACATACCTTAATCGCTTAGTCGGGAGTACTTTTTACATGGGACACTTTAATCACCAGACTTCGCGACAACCGTCAGATCTTGCCATTCCTTCATCAAACGGCTGTCCTTTAATCACTTTAGAATCTCAGATACCCTTAAAAATCATGAGACTTCACGACTGAGGGTAAATGACTTTGGTCTCCTTATCGCATGATCCCTATTCTTCATCAAGCGACCTCCCGACAACCACTAGCCATCGGACAGATGTCATCCTTTACTTCATCCACTTTATGCATTCTGGAAATCTGAGTAATCCTTTAGATCTGGTGACATCCCGACTGAGGGAAAACAGATAACATGGAACTGTTAGTCGCTGGGTTGGGACTGTTTTCTCTTGACCGCCAAATATCACGAGACCACGTGACTGAAGAGAAACCTTAACTGTTTGATTGAGTGGATCTCACGATCACGCGACATGAAGAAGGCGCAAGGTCGGGAAATATTTCTTTGACTGGCCACTTCTTCTCGCGATCACCCGACTGAAGGTGGGTCCCGTTCCATTTAAAGGCTCAAAACATGATAACAAGCGATAACCCGACTAAATGGAGATCGCTAAGTCTCTTGATACAAATGGAATATTCTGTTTCTTAACGAGATCAAGCGACACAAGGCAAAAGCGAAGTTGGGAGATCGATTGGCATATTCGATTTTGGTAACGCGATCAAGCGACCTGACTTAACGTATTACATAGCACATGCCTTAAGTGAAGGAAAAAGGTAACGCAGGAATAGAAGACATGGCTAAGGGTTTAAAATGCATCGTTTAATCATTATGCCTTAGGGTTTTAGTAGGGTTTTTGACATTTTTGGCAAGGGTTTAAGCATGAAAACCTAAGGATTTTTCAGAAGCTGGACAAGGCACAGGGCAAGACAACAAAAAATGAGAAATGCAACCAACATGTTCAAACTTCTCACCCAAGTGCTCCATTAGTGGGCCAAAATGGGATCTGGGGCTTGAGGTGCGGTGCTAACTTTTTTCTTTCCTTGGGCTTTGGATTGCTTTGGGGCCCGAGAAATTGAAGATCCTAAAGAATGCTTGTCCAAATGGATCCTCTTCAGATAGACCTTATCAAAGTATGAGTGACTACGCTCAATTACTACTCTTGATATGGCCTCAACATCAAAATATTTTGGTGTATCCCAATCCACCGGAGGGAGGTCCATCTTATCTAGACCTATCTCTTGATACTTGGGGTCTTCTAGGGAAATGGTGTCTAAAATAGTCTATGGTAATGTTAGGAGTTTTACTTGTTCCATCATCCCTTTTATTACCCTAGAGTAGTATCACTTCTAGACATCATAGTCATCCTGGAAGTTGGCCCAAAAATCTTCTAGGTGCTGAATATTGGGGTTCACCCCCTTTGGGATCAACATTGCCAGTTGCCTAAGAGGATCATAATCCTTGCGGTGGAAATAATATTTCACTAAGTTGAAACTTCTTATCTCACTTTTAGCTCCCCGAGCCATGGCTAGGGAGAAAGAGTATTCCTTGCAAATGAAAGGGAACATCGGGGTGGTAACTTTCTTGGTGGCAGCCAAGACATGAGCCTCCAAAATCTACCTACAGAACTCTAACAAAACTGCCCTCTCCCCACAATGTTTGGGTAACAAGAATGTTTCTCCATAGAAGACAGATACTCAAATGTATGTGGGCTAGGAAAACTAGATGGAGTATCATCCCCATGTGCGAACTAAATTATGGCCTACGGAGATAACCTGTATCCCCGATCACCAGTGATTGCCTTGACCTTGTGAAAGATAAAGGCATTGTTGACTCTACAAATAAGTGGGAAGCTCTAGTCTAACTAAATCAGGGGGAAGTGGTCCCATGTAGAGACCTGACCAGGTCCTTCCCCGAGAACACCAACCATTGTTAATCCTTGAATCCCCTAGGGCTACTGGGTAAGTGGCCAGAGGACGTAGGAAGTCATGTAGAACTTCCACTCGAAGTTGACTCTTCTCTGTTGGGCATCTACATGTTTGGAAATGATATCACTATAGTTGAAGTGAGCCTTGTTGGTGGTCATACCATATAAGAAATAATACATCAAGAGGGAGAATTCTTGGGTGTGTGGCTCCCCGAATATCCTGCATAAGAAGATAATTCCTGCCTGGATGGGCTCCTTAAATTCGAAGCATGAAATCTCTGTCCGCATCTTCTTGTAGTCACAACATGAATTTTTCATACAATGTGTATTGAGGTGGCATTAGGCCATGTCTTCCACACCCTCATACTGCTGGAAGACCTCGGCCTAGGTGAGGGAAATAACTCCCGTGAATAGTGGGATATGCCATCCCCTGGCAGTTGTATCATAGTCCAATATGACGATGGACACTAGGAATCATATGGGAGTAGGGGAAACCCACAAAATAGCCATAATTCTTGGGAGATGACCCATAGCCAAGAGAAAAATTAGCTCTGGTGCTTGTACTGAGCATGGAAAGCTAGCTGCTTGAATAATTCTGGATGCAGCTAAGTTAACTAAGATGGAGTCATTAGAGCGTCAAAGTTGATAGATCGTCTGAATAAGGCCCTGCAATTTGTCCCATGTGCTAACATATTTTTCGGTGATCTATTTCAGTACACACTCAATCTAGGACCCATGAATTATCTTGTTATTATTATATTTATGGGTTAGTGGTAAATTTGCCAATGTATTTTCTACCTTGTTCTTCTTGCTGGTGTCCGCAGAGACACTTGGGAGTTTCAAACTCCCAAGAGGTGAAGATCTTGAAGCTATTTATTGCTTATTTTAACCTGTACCTACAAACCAGACCACCATCAATACATAAACATTGAGAGGTTCCAGATTCTAGAGGCCTTGAGAATATCTTCACCTTTAAACCTGAAATGGAGCATCATTAGGGCATCCTAAATGAGATCATATGTCATAAATTCTATACAATTTAACATATAAAATATTTCTCATTTACGAAGGATCCAAAATGATAACTCACAAGGGAGGTCACATTAGGTGGGAAAGGTCATATTAATTAACACTCTTGACACTTAGCTTGATAGGACTACAACCGCTAGGAATAAGACATGTGGCTCGACTACCGTACTTTAACACGCGCTTGCCCACTCGGCTAAGTAATGAAAAAATTGGATAGGTGTTCTGGTGCAAGTGATATGAATGTCATTTGGGATGGGTTTTAATTGTTCATTCGTGAGAACTAATTTAGCCATTAAGGTGGAAAGGATAGAGGAGAGAGAGAGAATTAATGGCCTACTAACAAGCTAGCCTCGATAATTGACACACATACCTCCTCGTCATCGAGGGCATCACCAACTAGGGTGGTGAGCCTGGTTATCAAATGGACATGGTCTGGGACCTCATAAATAATAAGCAAGACAATGGGTCCTTTAGGGTAATTCCCCTAACACCCAGCTGAATAAACAACCTCAGAAACATAGTGCTTACAAGTAAAGAAAGGGTTTACAATGCACTACCAACTCGTAGAGTTTATAGACTGGGGAGGAAATCATAGTGAGCTACCATAGCTCACACACTCTAGCCTACAGCTCTACCAACCAAACTCATAGAGAAAATCCTATAAACTCTACCATATGAGACACCTACAAGATATTCATAACATATACACAAAATGTACAAGAGAGCCAAAATGAGACTAACCTATAGACTCCCCCACATGGGGAGAAGACAATATTTATAGGGATTTATAGCCTAGGAGGGTGTGTGTCCTTCCTTCTGAGTTGGATGACTAAAAAGTGAAGAGGACACACCAAACTCATAGATAGCATCATTCTAAACAATAGAGACAATATTGAGCAACAAAATAGATGAAAAAGAGTAAAAATGACCAAGAACAGATGCAGAAAAGAGAACAAACAAAATGGACCAGTCGCGTGAGAAAAAAACAAAAAACAAAATAGGAAGCATATGAAAAAGAATGAGACAAAGAAGGAACACACAA
This sequence comes from Thuja plicata, assembly GCA_018584345.1. NCBI lineage: Eukaryota > Viridiplantae > Streptophyta > Pinopsida > Cupressales > Cupressaceae > Thuja > Thuja plicata. Next base: position 1,202,584 of record MU226777.1, on the reverse strand, counting down.
CAAAGAAGGAAGAAAGCAGAAAGGAAAACAAAGAGAAAGCCCAAGGGCCTACCTAAATCTCAAAACATTAAATGGAAGGACCTATAACTACTTTACTCTGTCACCTAAACACTCCAACAAACTTGACGAACACACTTTTGCACCATCTAGCGAAAATGTTTCTCTCAGAAAACAAATTGCTTCAATCTCCAGAAATTTTTTCCACAAGTCAACTTGTTCGCGGTAAGTGTAAAAATGAAAAGGTAAAGCACCTTAAGTAATGCCTAGGAAAGCACATTAATTACTGAAAGTAACTTCGAGAAGCACACTGGCACTTGGGATTTGGACCAGCTAACACCTAACAGTCATCTCTCTTTCAAGGAAAAGGAAATGATCACTAGGCACAGAAGATCTGGGGCAACCCACTTGGGACAAAAATCTAGGACATAGATCTTAGAAGAAATAATGAACAAAAAAGGAAAACCAAAACCTGGTGGGACCAGGAAAACTTGGGAGAAACAAGGGACACAAACCAAAAAGAAAGCGAAAACCAAAAAGGAAAAAAAAGAAAAGGAAAGAACAAAGGGAGACCTGACATTTTACACTAAAATTTAGTGAAGGGTATGCAAGGCATAAAACATTGAAGCCATCATATATTAGTTCCAGATATGCTAACAAGTCCAAATCTACATATTGATGCATTAGGACATATTATGGTGCTAACTGAGTCAGGATCTTAGTTGCACCCGAGTTACTCTAGCTTAACTCAGCTGAGTCGGGATGTATAAGAATTTAGAAGTGAGTTTTCTCTGAGCTTCTAAGTAAGCATGCGAGAACCAACCAAGCTATGCCAGCTACTATGTATGGAGAATTTAATGCAATACTTTAATGGTAATAAATCTTATAAATAATGAATTGTAAAGGTTATTGTTTTAAAAAGATTTCAGTTTGTAGAGAAGTTCAGAGCCCTTGGCGATTCAGAGTGAACTTGTGTTTGAATGTGAAGTTTGATCAAATTCTCTGAGAGATATGGAATCCACATCCATAAACAAGGTTAAGAAAGGATAAAAAATGTTGGTAAGAAATGTTGTATGTAACCCTCTAGAGTTTAAGCTTCATCTAACAGTTGTAGAGGAAATAGATTCGTTGGGAGATCATTCCCTAACTCCTCCAAGGGTATTACTGGTGAATGACATTTGAAGCTTCTATCATTGTAACATCTAGGAGCTTGGAAAAATTGAGATGAATTCAACATATGAGAAATTTTTTGAACATGGGAATCTGAAGCCCGAGCACAAACACCTTGAGGTTAAAGGTTTAACCCACATCCTGCACATGCCGAAGAATTTCCCAATCAAATGGATTAGATTCATTCTTAGGCACATTCGTGGCATGCATCTATGGTTCGAAAAACCTATAAGGATCACAAAGACAATGATACACTGATTAATAGGGTATCCCATGCTCAACAAAGCTAAAGCCACCAAAACCCTAACCCGAGTTAAGCTAGTTGAGTTAACGCTTGCCGATTGGGACGAAAAAGACACAAGACTGAATGGAGTTACATACATGGAATTTAAATTCAGAATCCATGTGATAGATCACAAGATATATAGTTCCAGCAGACCTAATAGTGTACCTTGTGAAGCTGTGGACTTAGCATACAAGGTGGTGAAAAACAATATGGAATTTGACCTAGCTAAGTTGCAGCTCATTCAGCTAAGCAAGAATATGGAAAGTATCTAGGAATATAAATAAAATCCATGTGTTTGGTTCTCTCCTGGTATGCATATTCTTTTATGTTCAAAATGTATTTCCTTATAAGGGGACAACAGCAAGGAAGGAAGATAGACCCATAATTCATCAGATAAATGAATTCATAGATGAGTTAGGAGATAATTTTGAGAATACCATGGATGGATATTTTGAGAACTTCAGATAGAAGATGCAGAGCAGATATAGGATTCCTAAACAACTAGTTTAAAATTACAAGGATGATATTTATTTTCTAGTTGATTGTGATAAGGTTTACATACAAGCTGTAAAATGTAGGGTTTCATGGGTAAAACCTCTTGCATATGAGGTTAACATTGATGAAACCAAGAACATCATTGAGGCTCTTGTAAATGAACCTGCTAATCCCAAGGCACCATACTTTGGTACCTATGAAGAAGCAAATAGCAGGATATCTATAGAGAGAGAGATTCTTAAGATTATGAAGAGAGTAAAGAAGAGGTTAGAAAGGTTTTAAAATAAATATGGCAAGACCTCTGACTCTCCTTCTATCACTAAAAGTAAAGATGATATAGTTAAGAAAGAGGATGATGAATTTGAGAAAGAAGAGGAAGAGGTAGAAGTAGAACCTCCTAAGAATAAAAAGAGGTTAGGTCTCAAAAGAACACTTAAAGCCTCTACACCTATCCTCACTACTAGAAAACCACAGAGATCAAGAAGGAGACTTGTGTTGGGTAAAGATGATGATGATGCTGATGAAGTGGACACAATTGTCTTCAAGAAACCACCACTTACACTTGAGAAAAAGATTGGAAATATGAAAGGAGGAAATGGTATGAGTTGTCTTAAGTCATTGAATTATGCTTCAAGGACTAAGGAAGAACAAAAGAAAATAGAGGAAGCAGTTGTGGAGAAAATGACCAAATGGAAATATGACCCTTCTGAGTTGAAGAGTCATATGACAAAAGATTTGTTCAAGGCAATATCTATTCCCTGGCACAATGTAGTTAGAACTAAAAAAGACATAAGGGAACATACCTTAAGGGATTTCATGCCTGCTATAAAGAAAAAAAAGACAAAAGAGGCAATGAAAACATGTGAAAACAATCATACTCCCAAATTAAGGACTTTCTAGATACTAAACAAAAAGATAGAAGATGTTGTGAAGTGTACCAAAACAGTGTGTAAATATTTATTTGAAGTGGGAGGAGATGATAAGGTATAAGTACTGAGAATAGACCCTCCTTAATAGACCAATGATAATACATTACCTGAGGTACAAACAATCGAAGAGTCTAATGTCGAACAGATTATAGTGAAAGTAATGACATCATTACCCCTATCACATATCTAGAACATAATGTCTCCAAGAAAAGACAAGGTTAAAGAATAAAAATATGAAATAATAGGAACTGAGAAACAGGCTCCACCTATTACTGGGTCAAGCACAACTGAGTCACAGATGGACAAGGTAAATTCAGCCAGTATTGATTCTTCAGTTAACCTTGATTCAACAATTGATATAGTAAAGGTCAATGATCTAATCCAATTAAATACTAAGATACAAGTTGAGGATGGAAAAGGTAAGGAAATCATTCCTTCACCTAATCCAAAGATCAAAGGTAAGGAGAAGGAAGTAAATACTGATGAGATTTATCTTGAAAAGGACATTGTGATTCCAAATTGGGATCTTTCCAACTTATTGGTAGAGAAAATGGATATACTTGGAGAATTATGGAAGAAAAGAGAAATCCAAACGAAGCTCCGAGAAGATAAAAAGAGGAACATAGTACTTGAAGATATAAAACACATATTCATAGATGCACTATAGATTGAGGTCAATGAGAATGACTCCATTATGGATCAACTTGTTGACATAGTCCATCAGTTTAATGAGGATACGAATGGTCAAGATAAAATGCTTGAGAAAGAAGAGAGGAAGTTTGAAAACAACGTTCTAGAGAATGTTGCAAAGAATATTGCAATTGACCAGGTGCATAAAACTAATGTTATTATCACTCTAGAAACCACTATGACCAATGTAGTAGAATTGGTTGTAAAGTTGAGTGATACCTCTAACTTTAATATGGAGATAAAGAATAAGTTAGTAAAGATTGATGCATCTCTAAAGGAAAGTGCAAAGCAGTTGGCACTTGATCTAAGCACAAGCTCAACACATTTCTTGAAGATCAAGTATCTGACCAATCTACAGGCTGAGTTACTAAGAGAAGAAAAAAGGACTGTAGAATCCCTTATATCCATTTAGAACCAAGTCTTACCACACGTGGATGCAATGCATAAATTCATCACACATGCCAAGATACTCATCCATGACAATAAATTCTCAGTTGCAGAACTTATGATAGAGTTGTGAGCCGAGCTATAGATTGAATTACACATCATGAAGGTGCTACAGGACAATTGGGACAACACTTTGTCTCAAATTTTGAAGGTACATTGTGATTTCACATCCTACTTTGGAATTACCTTGTAGATACAGTTTGGCATTATTGTCAAAAATGAGGGGGAAAATCCATTTTATATACATTAAGGAAATACATGTATAGTTGAGAAAATAAGAATACATACATTACAAAAAAAATTTGAAAAAAAATATAGAGTCAGTTGGACCCGAGCAGCAGAATAGGTGTCAAAACTCGAGCAAATAGCAACAGGGAGTTTTGACTTATCAGATTTAGAGTACAATGATAAGTGTTTTTGTCACTAATGCTAAAGGGTGAGATTGTAGACCTTATGGAAAGACATTTTGTCTATTAGTGTCAAAAAACTTAGTCATTCAGTATTTCCTAAGTGGTTAATATGACCCGAGTGATCAGTATTCCCCGCGTGACCAGTGTGACCTGAGTGATAAGTATTGCCCGAGTCATTTAGTATCACCCAAGTGATCAGTGTGGCCTAAGTGATCAACATATTTCATGAGCATCAATTTGTCACCCGAGTAGACTTCTGGAACCGAGTGACAATATTAGGCCGACTTTGCATATATTGTTTTTTCTAATGGAAGCTGACCTATGAAGTTAATTTTTTTGGATAAGATATATATGTAAGATGCTTTGTTTATCCAAAATGTACATAAAATATATATGTATGAATGTATATGTGAATATGAAGTGGCATATTTATTAGAAGATTGCAGAAGTGAAAAGTACAACAGAGACTCATCCATCACATTCAAGTGAATAGTTATAAATAAAAGGAGCTCATTCAACAAATCAGAGTTGCCTAAGTAGATCATCTATTGGTTCATTCTAATAAGTGGATCAAAAAAATCCTCTAACTAGGTGAACCTAACAATTCTTTTTAAATCTCTTAACAGAGTTGCATTACTTTTTGTATTGTATCAAATCCTTTAACAAGGTGGACTTAACAGTCCTTATTTCTCTTAATAGGGCAGGCCATTAGAAGTGGTCAATGTAAGCTCTAACATGATAAATTTATAATGTAGTACTAAATCTTGTGGGTACCATCCCCCTAGTTTTACTTTCTATTAGGAAGGTTTTTGGGTAACAAAATACTGTGTTATGTATTTTGTATGATTCTTTCCTTTCAGCTCTATGCATGCAAATCAGATTAGATAATCTAATTGTGAATAAAGAAGATTACATTTTATTGATATCTTTACATCTATCTCCATATCATGTGGTAGAGAAACTAAAATATGAATGGTTGGTTCATCGACCCAAAAGATTCATTTACTTTCTCCAATGTCGTCTCCATGTCTTGGTGTCATCTTATAGTTTGAAGAAACCATGCAGTTGTGAATTCTTTGAAGCTGGTTACAAATGTGTTAGGAGGCATGATTATTGGTGAAGACCATTCCTCATTTCCCATGAGTTGGGAAGATACATGAAATTTTGTCGATCAATTCCCTATTTTCCTTATTCTTCACAATGATGATGCCTACATTGTTTATCAAGATAAATGTGCATTGGTATATTGGGTCTGCGTGATACCTTTAATATTTCTTCACAGCAAAATTCCCTCCATTTATTTTGATGATTTCACCAATCTTTGGAAATTTTGTAACAACAAAATCCATTTTCCCAATGGAATACTCAACTACTAATGGCCAATCTTGTTCCTTTATAAAAATTACATACTCTCTGGTTGGTTCAATTGGAGGTTTAATAAACTGTTGATGACGATCTACGAGAGAGAAGTTGACCATTATTACAATGCTAATGCCAGCATTTTTTTTAGCGATTGGGGACCATCTCTCTTTTCTCCATGGTCAAAAAAGTGCTTTTAGATCAATGTACAATATCCTTGGGCTGATAATCACCAGGTTGCATAAACCAAAATTGATTTGTCTCTACACTAAAATTCAAACAATTCATACTTCTCGATATTCATATTGCATGTGCAACCTCTTACTCAATCAGGTTTCACCATCTATTCGAGAGGGATTTAAATGTTAGGCCTTTCATCAAGCAGTTTGCATGTAGTCCATTTTGCTTTAAACTTGGCACTCTGTGACTATTCTTCACTAATTCGAAATTACTTTATACTTTATCCTTTCAAATTTAACCTCTATAATAATATGTATGAGATCGAAAGGTTGAGTTTGAGAGATTTATAAGCTTTTGGAGATGCCTTTGTACTACAAGAATGGGATCATATTCTCCCATGCTATTAGTTGATAAATAGACAATTCAAATCAGATTCAGAATGAGAAAGAACCCTACAATTTGATAAGTCCATGTATATATTCCTTCAATAGGATTTATGAATATCTCTCTATCCCCAAGTATTGCTACATATTCGGTTCCTTTGAATTTTATATTTATAAATTCATTATCTCCCTCTTAGATGAGACCTAGTGATCCCAAGAATGATGAAAACCTTCACTCTATAATTTTCCACATTAAATGAAACCTTTCAACTATTTGCCTCACTGTTTTGAACTTCTGGATTCATGTTTTGGCTTCAAATCTAAACTCAAATCGGCACTTTGACTTTGGATATTTAAACTCTGGAGCTCAAACTTGGAACTACAGTGGTGAAAGGAAGTCTTTGTTTTGAATCCCAAACTTGCACGCTGAAGCCTTTTACTTGAACAATTGAATATGAATTTGCACTTTCAGAGTTGAAAATCTTAACCCGACATCTTGAACCTTAAACCTTATGATCTGGGGTTCAGTTCAGGCCATGCTCAAAATGTTACATTTTCTCAAATTAAGCTTCACCAATGCATCATTAGTGTTAAAAACCAATGAGAAACTGAAAGAATTTAGGAAATCTCTCTACGGGGCCTAATTTCAAAAGTTTAAAAATAGGGGTGCTAAAAGCATGTCAATAGGTAGAATGGATAATTGATATGGAAAGATACTTTGAATATTAGAATGTATGAGAGGAGAAGAAAGTGAAGATTGCAATTACAAAGTTGAAAGTTCATGCATCCTTATGGTGGGAGCATGTGCAATTGGATTGAAAAAAAGGGAAAATACAAGATCAAGGTATGGGATAAGATGATAAACAAATTGGAATGCAATTTTCTACCTATTGGTTACCAGATTAACCTAATTAGGAGAATGCAAAGTTTGAAGCAGAAAGATAGAATGGTAAAAGTTTATACTGAAGAATTCTATAGATTAGACATTAGATCTGGACATGTTGAACATGAAGTGGAAAGAATAGAAAGATATCTGAATGGATTAAGAAGTTCTATACAAGATGAGATCAGCTTGGTCAAGATGGATAGCATTGAAGAGGCATATCAATTTTCCCTAGAAGTTGAGGAGAAATTGAACAAAGGATATGAACAAAGGAAAAGAGGTAGAGGTAGTATATTCCCTAGAGAAAGAGGTAGATCTCATGGTGAAAATAGTAGATCTAAACCAGACAAGACAAATCCAAACATAGATCAAGACAAGGAGAAGATCGATAGGAAAGGTGTAAGTTCATTCCAATGAAAAGGAAATTACTCTCAAGGTGGTTATAGTAGAAGAGGGTGTTAGGTCTGTACAAAAAAATTTCCAAACCTTTTGAATCATGTGTTTAAAAGCTTCAAGCTTGGTTTTGTGTGGTGAAAAAACCCTTGTCCTGGTCTTCATTTTTGGAGTTATTTGTTTAAAAACCTAAGTTGCTAGGGCAGTTTCTAATTTTGAGTTACTTTATCCTTCCACTTAAAGTCTTAAAAACACATGTGTCTGTTTAGACATCGGGCGGGCCATGTTTTTATTATCCTATAGACTTGGCACTTTAATTATTTTATTTTACCCTAAGTGTAGATACCTGCAAGCCTTTTATTTTAATGATCATGTGTCGTGCATTTTATTCTCAATCCAATAGATTGCGTAAAGGCTTAATTCGGTGATGCAGTCAATATATCCTTTAAGGGATTATTTCTAGGCACCACATGTTTTTGGTGGGCCCAAGATTGTTTAAATTCCTATAGATAAAGTGCATCCATCTTCCTTTTAATCCAACAAAGGACGTAATGGCTTAATTCCAAGATGCAGTCAATCTACCCAATAAGCCATTAAGCCATGATGACATGTGTATTTGGAGGGCCCAACCTATGTTAAAGGCTATGATATAGTGCATGCATTTTATTTTTGATCGAAGGGACATCATAATGGATTAACCCCAAGATGCAGTTGATCTATCTTTCAAGCCATTAAGTCATGGTGACATCTGTCCTTCTAATGACATGGGCCCTATATGCATAAATTTAACCAAATATTAAAGTGCTGACAATTTATAATAATTCCAATGGTTGAATTAAAGACTTATAGAGGAGATGCATGAGATCTAACAATCAAGCCATTAAGTCATTGCACCATGTTTCCCAGTGGGTTTGGTTTGAATTCATAAGGAAGGAATTAAAAGGAAAGCATTTCAAGTTTGATCCAATGACTGACTTAAATAATTGATGATGAGATAATAGAGATATAATGTGTAAGCTATTAATTTTGAGTGACAAATGGAAGTTGGTGGGCCCAGTACAAATGTAAAGAGAAGTTAAAAGTGATGCAGTTTGCAGTTGATCCGACGATCGACTTAAAGAATTAAAGAAAAGATGTGGTTGATCTAACGTATAAGTCATTCAGTCTAGCTGACATGTGTCCAAAGTGAATAGTGGTTTTCATGAATTTCTGATAGCTGCATGAAAGATGAGAGATTTTTGAAATTTGTGGTCTTGATTTAAAGTTGTTCTCTGTGTTAAAATGGTTTTATTGAACCACTGGGCCGCGAAAGTTCAAACATAATCGAATTGATGAAAAAATGTGTGGCCACCTCTGATGAAATTCAATGTAAAGAATTTATATAATTGCATATATGATGTATCACTTGAGTTTACAAATTCCATAACTGTTAAAGTGATTGGATCATATCCAAAGTTGTAGTATTTTCAAGGTGTGTTACGATTTATAGAACGGATAAGTTATTCTACGACTATGTTCCTGAGCATTGTGAGTTATAATTGAAGTAGGGTTTTGAGTTATGAGAAGAAAGTATATTTTTTGTAAAATTTGATATTGTTGATTAAGAAAACCTAATTTAGAAAAGGCTCCTAGAAGAGATTTCACTAGAAAAATAGATTACCTAGACATAAATGTATGTGATGATCTTTTACAACAATTTAAGGAATCCACAAATGATGCAACTAAACTCAAATAGTTAGTGCCAGTACATTCCCATTTGAAATTTGGAGAGGGTTTGTATGATAGGGGTAGATGGGCATGAGATGCCAAGACTAGTGTATCTGGTTTGGATATGTTTAAGCTAGCTTTTAGTCAGAGAAATGTTTTCACTCCAAACATCAATATATGACAATTTGATGTGGGAAAGTTAATAGTCCCTAGGTTTTTTATGGATAGAGATTTATTGATCAAAAATGCCAATACACATGACAATTTTACTAGGGTTTTGAGGGATATAAATGGAAATATACTAGTGAGCATCACAGCTAAAGAGTTAAGGGATGTGTTCAAATTGAATGATCCCTCTGTCTAGATGGAAAATATTGATATTGATCTTTTCACGCAAGTATATGGAGCTCAAAGAAATTACCTCACAAATGGGCCTTTGAAGGAATGTTTTAACAAAATAAGAGGTTTGGTTGTGGTAATCCCCAGTACACCCGAACCTTTCAAATTAGACTATTTCAGTTCAAGAGACAAAATAATGTACAATGACTTGTGTCATATTTTTGGCAAGGATGAAGAAGTAATGCCTATCCAATACAAGCTTATGATGGTTCAAATCCTTCATCCACACTTGGCTGTCATTTTTTAGTTTTCTACCCATATTGCTATTAGAAACACTGAGAGGGGGGGTGAATCAATGTTTATCAACTAATTATATTTCAGCCAATTAAACATATATCAAATGTGCATCCAAAGAAATATGACACAAGAACACATAACACATGATATGATTATGGAGAACCTTGATCAGAGGAAAACTCCGGTGGGGATTAGTACCCACTAAATATTGTACTAGGTATAATGAACCTATTAAAGTTCCTTTGCCCTGTTAGAAGCAGTCTTTACAAATTGAGTACAATGACCTGGTTAAGGGTCAGACCCTATTAGGAGTCTTTTACAAAAACCCTATTAGGAGTGTATGGCTCACTGACTAGGCTCACTACCCAAATAATATGAAGGCTACAACCCTCTAAATCTTGATATGCACTATATCAAAAATGAACTACTGTAGTGACTGTTGTCTGATCAGTTCTATGTATGGGTGGATGCTCTTACTCCTTCAAAGAGTTATATCATCTTCTAACTTCATTATATTGTCCCTCTATAACTTCTTATTGCACAATAATCAACTTTTTATTGCACACTGTAACATAACAATACATTACATACTTATATCTTTACAAGCGAATAGGCACGACCCAAAACATAACACTTAGTCAGCCTCTTAACAAAATATACAATGCTTCTAAACAAGTTGGATCAAGCATGTTTATAAAAAAATTAATTACATCATAACAAACTTATAACTAAATCTGCATAGCCTTAGTATCACAAAGTAATACACGCTGATCAAAACAGTAGTCGGCTTCTGTACTCTGTATTCTGGATAGTTTCCTAGACTACAGTGTACTAATCTATATGTATTTTTTCCATACTGATGTTCTATACCTTGCATGTTTGGATATAGCATGTATATACATCATAGAGTATATACCTAAGCACACATTCTCTGGTGTGATCTCTAACATGTGTGCTAATGTGTTGATCTCTGTATCTCTCTGTCTGTCCTATTTTCTGTACTTAGTCATTTTATCTCCTAAGTTATCTTTGACAGAAACTTAGTATGACTTTGTTTCCATGATTTACAACACAAACTAAGCAATGCTTCCTCAGGAAGTCAACTTTCCAACAATCTCCCCCTTTTTCATTTATGGCAACAAAGGAATGTTGCTAAGTTACTCAAAATGACTTCATTCAAAAATGACTGTATATCATAACTTAATGATATATACATATATACTACTCACCCTTTGACATGAATGAAAAAGTTGTGCAAAAACTATAAGTCTTCATACTTACTCCATATATACATCTGGGTACACAACTTGAAGAGAATGAATCTCTTTCTGCTATAATGCTTCATTGTATCCACTGTTTGGAGGTGCGCGCATAAAGCATATGTTAACTTCTCCATTTTCACTAGATCCAAGCAAGGACCTTGATCATAAGTCTTCATTGTGTCATCTATCTGTTTGATGTTCTCAATAATAACTTCTAATGAAGGCGCAAGTGCATTTCTCAACTGAGTTTGTCTAACTCTTATCTTGCTTATTTCAATCTTTGCCTTCTCAATTTTGTCTAGTTGTTCTTGGTAGACGTTATCGCATATGTTCATGTCCTGCATGGAATTCTCAACATATTTTCTTGTGTTCTCCACCATTTCCTTTGCTTTAGCTATATTTTTAGTGTTCTCAGAGGTGAGCTTCACTCCATCCATATAGTTTTCTATAACTTTCTTCCCTTTTTCTGCCAACTCTTTCAGTATAGACTGTCCTACCTTCAGAGAGTTCAGATCCAAGGTAAAGTTCTTCACCACTTCATTCAATAATTCCTTCTTATACTCATCTTCTGCAATATTAGTAGCTATCTCTACTAAGCTGGTGAAGTGTGACTTGAAGTTTGTTAATACACTATCCACATGTTCAATAGTTTGAAATTTTGCAACTTTCTTATCAGTAGGAACTAACTATTTCAGAATGTTTATTGATTCAACAAAGCATGGGTTCCTCATAACATGTTTCTCCTTTGCATTTTCCATAGCAAGGACGTTGATCTTAATGAGGTCTTCTTCTTCCCATTTGTCAAAACTTGCTGATTCAGGAGTTAACCTTGACAACAATGAGGTGGATGGTGACAGAATAGTATTTTGACTTGTGTCTACACATTCACTTTTGATATGTACCTCTTTAACTAGTAACTCATCAACTTGAATGTCTTTCTCCTTATCCAAATCTATTGGATCAATCAAAGGCACTTTATCTTGTTGTAAAGATGTATCATCAATATTCATGTCCTTGGTGTTATCAAAGGCTTCATCAACTTTATCCATATCATTATCTGAAGCTGTCATAGAAATATTTACATCATCAATCACTATAGTGTCCTCTGTTTCTTTAGTTGTCTCAAAATTTATTATTATTGTGGGCGCAGAGACCTGTGGACCTGTCATGGGTACAATCTAAATTACTGGAGTTGTATCCTATTTAGGAGCAGGAGTAACTTTTGCTGTAGGCACCATTGGTGGATACATGTGTCTGTCCATAAAGACTTGTGAAAATGCCTTTTCAGTCTCCTTTCCAACTTGTTCATATTCCTTGTTCATTATCTGTAAAGTCCTTGTCTCACTACAGAGATGGGGATTTACAAGATCTAGAAAAATAGCCTTCTCATCATGTGAACAAATAGGTAGGAGAGTATCCAGAGTTTCTTCTCTAATCTTCATGTCTTCCTCAATAGCATGTCTTTTCATAATTTCCAATACATTCCATAAGTTATGTGGTATCACTGTCTTAAGTTCAAGAACTGATTTCTTAAACTTGATCATATGAGATATGACCATGTAATATATCTCTGTCTTATCAACTTTTGTATATTTGTCATAAACCTTTGAAATTGTATCCAATCTACCTTCATTTATAATCCTATTCTTCAATATGTTCAAGCTTGGTCTGAAACCTACCTCTGGAGGTGCTTGTGTATTCTTTGTAGTGCTCCTTGTGGTTCTTGAAGATGGATGACCTGTGGCAGCTTGCTTCCTTCCTCTGGGTTTCTTGCTAGGAATAGAAGGTGGAGATGTATCCAAGTTAATGGTGGTAGCAGGTGCAAATGTACTTTTCTCATTTTTCTTCTATTTCTTCTTCTGAGATTCATCAGTCTTCTCAATCTTGACTTTAGCAATTTTGGCTTGTTTTGCCTTATTCAAATCTTCTCGAGTAACTCCATGATCTTTTAGTATGTTAGATGTAGTTCTAGATGCTTTATTAATAGCAAGTTTTAACTCAATATCCACTTCATTAGTCTTTTCTCTGTAGGTTCCCCATCTAGGTTCATTGGGGTCTATAGGTGCTGACAATAAGACTTGCGCATATCCCTCTAGCACATGGTCTTCAACTTCATATCCTAGTGGATGAATCCACTTAGTTCTAGGCTCAACAGCCTCCATGCATGTGCAATCTGTTTCAACCATAAAGCATATTGTATCCCTGTACTTGTCAACTATCTTCCCAGATAGTCTAACCCTGCTTTGCATTTTAACCCTGAGTATCTTTATGTCCATATCCATTTTATCTCTTGCACTGCTTTCTACTGTGGCTTTGAGAGATATTTGAGTCATTGTAGGTTTTCTTTTGTCTAGATAGAGGTCTGCAACCTTTCCTACTATGCCGTGATGCAAATAGATGATCAGAGATCCAAACTTGAATGTTTTGCTTCTGTCATCTTTGATGATTTTGATATTTTCAATCAATTGTTCATGCAAGATCTCACAAAGGTTGTATTGAGTGTTATCCTTTACTATTCTGATTGGTGCAAGTACTGTTGCTGCAGATACACTATTCAACCTACTTTCTTGCTAGAACTTGTAACCAAGTATCATTGTCATGAGTTTAATGTCATCCTCCTTGATGGGGTCTACTATCATACCACGCCTATCACCTCTTGACAAACAAACTTTCTCAATCTGCTTCTTAACATCTTTACCAGTGGGAAATACTGGTCCAGTCGTTGGAAGTCCAGTCAACTGATGAATTAGGTCTGCGGTGATATAGACAGGGACATCACCAATCCAAAATAGATCATCATGAATTCTGCTCAACAAGATTTTTACCCATTCTGGTTCTTCAAACTCGTGCACATTTGAATACTCGATAATAGGGTTATCTTGTAGGTGCACGAATTCATCTTTGAATGTGAAGTCCTTATTTAGCATTGATGCCATGTGAGAAGCTATATTATCATCTCCTAATGATTCCTTTTTATAGTAAATGTACGTGTGGATATCATCCATGTGAACAACGGCAAGCGGGGTTTTAGAGAAAGCTCCTTCCACATCATCCAATATAGACTTGAATGGATGCTTCTTAAATATGAATCTCTTCCTTTCTGCTACATCAAATACAACTGGGGTCATCATTACTTACTTGGTGATTGTTTAAGTACGGTTTCCATGAAATTTTGAAATGGCGCGATGGCTAGGGCTTCGTTTCAAACTGATTAACTATTCATTCCAACTTTCAAACTGCTATGGCTTTGTGCCTGGATGTCTTAGTGCTCCAATGCTCTTCAATTTATTTCTCTTCGAATGTGAATGTGAGAATGATCGAATATGAAATTCTTTTTATACGATCTTCCACATTTAATGCTTGCAACCATACATAGAGATTTTCAAACTTTGATCCCGATGCAATTTAGATACTATGTGAATGCATATAGCTTTAATCTAAGCTTTTAACCATGAATCCAAAGGCGCGTACTCTAAAGTGAGTACACCAACTGCGCAGGGGTTCTGAGCTAGAAAGCTCCCCATAGGACCAAGAAGGTCTATTCAAGCAAAAGTACAGGGTGCGTCCATTGAGGATGCAACAACTACTTGGTCAACATTCTTTTCCTTCTTTACTTCAACCCAAATTTTGCTTGGATCTTCATTTGCTTTGACAAACTTGACTTCTCCTTTAAATAGTGACTTTTTGGGATCGTCTTGTTTCTGAGTTTTGGATCTACAAAACCTTGTGATATGTACAGCCTTTCCACATGTGTGACAAATGATAGGAGGTCTTATGTTCTTTCTCATCATGCTGCATTGTTTTTCTGTGTATCCATTGTAGTTGCATATCTGACATGTAATGTCCTGCAAATTCTTTTGAGGTTGATTTCTCTGATTTTTTTGATTCATTCTTCTGTGATTTTTCTGATGTTGATTCTTATGACTTGTCTTGCAATGTATAGCCCTGTGACCAAATTTATTACAAGAGAAACAATAGCCATTAAAAGGTCTTACCTTTTTACAATCTCTTGCCAAATGCCCTTGTTTTTTGCATGCATAACAAATTTTGTTAACTTGTCTAATTTCCCTTTTAGGTGGTTCAGATATAACCTCTATAGTATCTTCAACTTTCTTAGCTTCTAAAGATGCTTCAAGTGAATTTTCTTTCTCTTGTGATGATTTGATTTTATCTTGTGCTATACTGAATCCAAGACCAGTAGTGTTCCCCTTTTTCCTTTGCAAATTGAGATGTGATTGAATCAAATCAGAACTTGTGTGGAGTTTATCAATCTTACCCTTTTCTTTAGTTAATTCAGATTCCAACTTTTTCTTCATGTTTTCCAATTCCAAGACTTTCATGTTTGCCTTCAGAAGTTCATCTTCCAATTGTTTTCTTTCTTTGATCTTGTCTTTAATGGTGTTCTAGCTATCTGTAAGCTGTTCCTCCAGATCTTCAAGTTTATCTTTCAGAGATTTATCCTCTTCATTAAGATTTTTGACCATTTGTCCTAGATCACTTGTAGAATAATCTTTTAGATCTTTTCTAAGTCTTTTGATAAGTATTTGAGAGCTGTCATTTTTTCAATCTTAGTTCTTCATTTTCTTTCTCTAATCTGTCAAGATCTTCAAGAGCTACTTCAAGGTTATTTTTCAAATGTTTTTCTTCAGCTGAGTCCATGATATCCTCAAGTGGTTAAACTTTCTTTCAGAGGACTAGAGCTCTGATACCAATTGTTAGAAATACTGAGAGGGGGGGTGAAGCAGTGTTTATCAACTAATAATATTTTATCCAATTAAACATATATCAAATGTGCATCCAAAGAAATATGACACAAGAACACATAACACATGATATGATTATGGAGAACCTTGATCAGAGGAAAACTCTGGTGGGGATTAGTACCCACTAAATATTGTACTAGGTATAATGAACCTGTTAAAGTTCCTTTGCCCTGTTAGAAGCAGTCTTTACAAATTGAGTACAATGAACTGGTTAAGGGTCGGACCCTGTTAGGAGTCTTTTATAAAAACCCTATTAGGGGTGTATGGCTCACTGCCTAGGCTCACTACCCAAATAATATGAAGGCTACAACCCTTTGAATGTTGATATGCACTATATAAAAAATGAACAGCTGTAGTGACACTATTGTCTGATCAGTTTTGTGTATGCGTGGATGCTCTTACTCCTTCAAAGAGCTATATCATCTTTTGACTTCATTATACTATCCCTCTATAAATTCTTCTTGCACAATAATTGACTTTTTATTGCACACTGTAACATAACAATACATTACATACTTATATCTTTACAAACAAATAGATGCGACCCAAAACATAACACTTAGTCGGCCTCTTAACAAAATATACAATGCTTTTGAACAAGTCAGCTCAAGCGTGTTTATAATAACATTAATTACATCATAACAAACTTATAACTAAACACGCATAGCCTTAGTATCACAAAGTAATACACGTTGATCAAAACAGTAGTCAACTTCTGTGCTCTATATTCTAGACAGTTTCCTGGACTGCAGTGTACTAATCTGTCTGTATCTTTTCCGTATTGATGTTCTATACCTTGCGCATTTGGGTATAGAATATATATACTTCATAGAGTATATACCTAAGCACACATGCTTTGGTGTGTTCTCTAACATGTGCGCTGATGTGCTGATCTCTGTATCTCTCTGTCTGTCCTATTTTCTGTACTTAGTCATTTTATCTACTAAGTTATCTTTGACAGAAACTTAGTATGACTTTGTTGCCATGATTGACAACACAAAATAAGCCATGCTTCCTCAGGAAGTCAACTTGCCAACAATTTCTGAGTTAATTCATGAGGGTTTGATAGGTGTAAAAGAGGCCAAGGTAGTTAGGCCATTTGGATGGTACTCTATGCTGATGCATTTGATATTATATAAGAATGCTGATTATTTTGGGGAGGAAATGGACCTAATGAGAATTAAAGATGATGAATAAATGTATGTCTATTTATGGAGTGTAGATTTTTCATGGGACATAAAGAATGTCAGTTTCATCACTTTTGATAGGTGCTTTTCCTATAGAATAAGAGCATTGTTGTTCTTAGATAATACATGAATTCACAAAGGCCTATTGACTCTTTTAAGACCAAAGGAATATGCTAAAACTATTCTAATAGTGCACAATTGGGGTGACATTATGTTGTATCCAATTTCAACTATTTTCAAATTTTATGGTTTCAGGGGAGTTCCAAATGTACTTCCATACCAGGTTCCCCTTAAGATAGGTGTTGTGGAAATACTTAGGCAAATGGGTGGGTTGCAAGAGGAGGCATTAACAGGAAAAATGAAAGGCTCCATATTTACCACTATTATAATTCCACACTAGTTCATTATCACCAAAGGGGGATGGAAACATTTTCATAAGTACCTTGAACCTTATCAGATGGTAACATTAGTGATAAGATGTCCTGATAATGAAGGATTCATAAGTGAGATGTTTAGAAAAAGAAAAAAAGTGTCTAACATTGGAGCACCAGTTTAATTTTCTTGAGGACATAATAAAAAATGAGTACAACTTGCAAGAACAAGAGATCAGAAAGGAAAAATGGTTATTGTAAAAGAAAACATTCAATTTTTGTTCATCACTTTGATAAGGGATATGATCCTTTAAAATAATTCATGCCCTAGGCTAAGAAGATAGGTTCTTTAATGACAATGTTTGAGGATATTATGCAATCCTTGAATCAAAAGAAAGAAAAGGTCATAGAAGTAGAACCAGAGAAGGCTAAAGTAATTTTGAATAGTGTTATTCCTACTAGAGGTATTCCACTAGGTAGGTATGTCTTGCAGCCAAAAAAAGGGGTATAGTATGTTATTGCCAAGGATAGAGACAATTTCTACTTGAAAAGGAAAGAGACCCCTGGAATCAGATGCACAATCATTTCCATCTCCCAAAAGGAAAAAGATAGAAGGGGGACAACAAAAAGAAGATATTTACTCCCCTTCCCAATCTCCCCTACACATGGATGAACAAGAAATTTCTGAGCAATTAGTATAGATGGGAAATACATGGCATATTTTTGTAACATCTTAGGAGATGCAAGAAGGGATGCCAGAGGATCCCAAACATGCAGAGATCAATTTGAGAGTTGTAGAGTTTGTAGGAAAAGAGATGGATCCAATTACCAAACAAGCTAGTGATGAATTCATGTCTGATGATAAATTTGTTAAAGCTAGGGAATTTGTTCAATTTCTCTAGAGAATTTATATTAATGAATTCAGAGAAAAGTGTCAACAAAGATAGAAAGATCAACCTAGTAAGGGTAAGTATGAAATTGAAACAAAGGTAAAGTAGGAAATGATGGCCAAATTTGATAAAGTTACTCCTGAAGAAGGTTGAGAATTGTTTAGAAAAGGAGTCCTTATTCTTCCAGAATGGGATTTAGCTGATGCCATAGTTTTTGATGCAATTAGAAAAGAAACATACACAATGCACACCAATGAAGTAGAATCTCAACAAGCCTCTATAGGTGTTAAATTCATTGAAGAACATGCAACATTGGTAATGTGGTCATTAAAGAAGAAAGAAAATAGGAAAATTGATGAAAATGATCAGACTGAGCATTCATACAACTTATTACTAAGAATAGTGGCAGGAACTACAGGGTTGGAGGCCACAAGCCTAACATTTGAATATGCAAAGTTCAGTTTAAAAGTAGCAGAAAAAGAAGAAGAGGAAATTCAAAGCCTGAGAATTAAGTTAGAAACAATTTTGAAGGCTTATAATGAGGAAAAGGTGAAGTCCATAGAGAAAGACAAGAAAATTTCTATACTAGAGGGAAAATAGTTAGATCAATTTTCTCCTCAAAGGATGATAGCAAAACATCCACATCAGCCTTCTTCCTCTAGTCTCAATATATCTTTTCCTCCATCCCCTATGCCACCTAGCCTTGAAACAGAAATAGACTTGGATTTAGAAAGAGAAAGAATGATTGTTGAAAGGACCAGGTTTGAAGAAATAAGAAAGAAGTGGGAGAAAGAGAGAATAAAGTTCAAGGAAGCATGAGAGTGGGTGAAAAAAAAATATATAGATAAAATTAATGCCACACTTATGCATTTTTCTCATGATTTGAATCCTCCTTACATTTACTTACAAGGTAAGAAAATTATCAGCATACTGGATGATTTCAATGCAGACAAATATAAGTGGGACCCAATTATTGAAAGGTGGAGAGGAAATGGGTAGAATTGAAGTATTTTTTGTTAATCTCTAAGTTTTTTTTTATTATTTAGTGTCCACACTTAGTCATTTATCAAGGTATTTTTGGTCTGCTACCATTGCAGCCGAGCTAAAATAGTATAGGCTCAGCTACCCAGTAATTCATTGCCGAGAAGAGAAGATCATAGATGTTGAGCTACCTAGAAAGTCTATGTCAAGCACCAGAGACTTAAGTGCCAAGTAAGATAGTTTTCACATACATGTCAGAAATGATAAAACCATTAAGGTAAAATGTTTTGTCTGACTTATGTGAGTTTTGATCCAACATATGTAAGCATTTAATATTCTCTACAAAGTTAATTATGCATTTAATTTTTTTATCCTATGCGTGGCATGAAGCTAATAAAAAAATTGGAATGCCTTGGAGGCATAAGTATTAGATCTTGATCATTGATCTAAATCTCATCACCAGATTCATAAAGATATATAAGATTGCTTCTTACCCTAATTTTTTATGTAGAAAATAAGTGTGTGCATTCATTAGAGATGTATGAAGGGTTGTTTTGACAAGAAGCATAGATCTAGTAGAGTAACAGAGCAGTGAGCGGTAGAGTAAAGACATATCAGATTATAAGATCAGAAAAGGTATTGTAAAGAGGAGATCCATTATTTGCATCAGAGTGCACATTGAAGGATTAGTACTTGAGACATTCTAACAAGTCTATCAGGTGAAATCTCTTAACATAGTGGTTCTAGCAGACCTTTCTAAATCTCTTAGCAGAGTTCTTACTTTATTGTAAGTTGAAATCCTTTCACAAGGTAGATTGTAATGATCTAAAGCCCTTAACTAGGCGGACCTTTAACCATGTAGATTGCATATTGTAATCAAAATTTTGTAGCCCTAACATGAACACTTTATTGCTACAGTAGTGAATAATTTGTGGGTTTCATCCCCACCCCAGTTTTACCTATTTGGGTTTCTGGGTTACCAAATTTTATGTATTGTGTTATTCATTTACTATCATGGATGCTACTAGATGTTAGATCAATTTCATATATGTGTGTTTGTGGATTAGTTTGTTTTAATGTGATTAAAGTTTAAGATCTGATTCACCCCCCCTCTCAGTATCTTGCTTTCCCATTATTGTATTTCCAACAATTGGTATCAGAGCGTAGTTCTCCCATAAGACATTTTAAATCAGCTTGAGAGTACAGATCTGGAGGTGGATATTTATAGATTGGTTAAATTCATTGAGAATCAGAAGATTGAAATTCAGCTAGCTTTACATCTGCTTGAGACAGCTAGACAGGTATTGAGAGAGTCATTGATATCTAGGAAATATTTGGCCAAAAAAATGAATGATACCCATTATTAGGAAGAAGACAATGCAAATCTATTTCAGAATGGAGATTCTACTGAGAGTGATGTAGCAATTGCAGATCTACTAGAAAGGAACAATGCACCGTGTGAAGAAGTAAGGAACTTGAAAAGAGAATAAGAAATATAGACAATAAGACTATGTGAAGTAGTGGAACAAAAGAAGAAAGTTGAAGATGACAAAGCTATGGCGAAAGAAGATAAAAGAATGATGGTTGTAAAACTTGATGGGAGGACACATGATGTACAAATGATGACAAACAATTAGGTTGACATGGAAAATCAACTGCTACTTGCAAATCAAGAGATGAATAGGAAAGACATGGAAATAATGAATTTGAGATCTGAGAACAATCAATTGAAGGATGAATTGAGATCTGAGAAAGAACTGAATGAAAGTTTGAATAAACCTAATGAAGCTTTGAATCATTTTGAGAACATGATGGAGGCATCAAGGAGATCAAAAGATTCTCCTGGATTAGGTCACACTGAACAAAACACATCTACTAAGAAAGGAGAATCATCTAAGACTGGCAAAAATAGGAATGCAAAGACAAAGAACAACAAACTTGTATGCCATCACTGTGGAAAATCAGAACATAGAATAAACATCTATCAAAGCAAGAATGGTAAGTCCAATCCTAAACCCAAGTTTAATGGTTATTTCTTTAACTATAAGAAGTTTGGACATAAAGCACAAGAATTTTGGGCTAAGGCAAATGATGCACCTCCCACATCAATAATTAATTGATATTGTTACAACTATAAGAAAATTGGACATAAGGCACAAGATTGTAGATATAATGCTAAACAAAAATGGACATCAAAGCCACAAGCTAAAGCACAAAGGAAAGGCAACACTTACAATTGGGATTATAACAGAAGGGAAAGTTGTCATTACTGTGAAGAGTATGGACTTGCACGTGAAGACTGCATAAAGACACATTTTAGAGGAAGATCTAAGAGTTGGATGAATGGAAGCCTAGTTTTTTTTAGTTGTTTGAAAATTGGCCATACTAAAAGAGAGTGGAAGATAAGAGTACCTGCTCCTACTGTTGAGGAAATTAGAGCATAGATGAACTAGGTATGGGTAAGGAAAACACAACTGAGCAGTAGTGAAAATACTGAATCTGAGGTCACCCAATTGAATGGATCAGGTGATCACACCATCTCAAACTAAGAAAAATTAGGTATGTAAGGAACTATATTTAAATTTCATATCTTACATAAGTTCCTAACATATACTGTGCCAAAGTCCATATTTGCATATGATAAGATGCATTAGGACATATTTTAAAGACATTGTAGTCTGCAAAGTTATTTAAAGACTAGAGGTGTCGAGCATCAGTATTATACTAAGACCGAGCTCATCGGCATGTGTATCGAGCTAGTTTGGATTATCACTGAGGGATTGTCAGAGTCGGCCGAGGACAATTGTTCTACACTAACTCCAATGGACATAACATTTATTGCAAACCTACTTTCTGACCCTTGAAGCCTATAAAGGAATGGACCATTCATGATTCATTTCACCTTGCGATTTGAGATTTCTTGAAGTGTTGAAGGATTGACAAACTTGATTTTAGATGAGATTTTTGAAGAATTCTACAGTGTATCGTCGGTCATTCACAAAAGTGTGAACGTTGACAATTGCCGAGGTACTCTGTTTTCATGTTTGAAACCCTTTACTCTTGAAATCACGGCTACTAGTTTGTTTGCACTAGCTAAGGGAATGGAGAAGGAATTGAGAGAAGTTCAATTAGTGAGGAGTGACACTTGTGCACCTCCCTACTTTCAAGCCATTCTAGAGAACACTATTAAGGGTGATCTGACTGGAGCCCTATCTTTGATCCCTCTGAAGGTACTTATGATTCACGACATTAGGGCATGTTACATGTGTAAAATCAGTAAAGTTGGAGATCACGAGCTGAGGGAATCCTATGGGAAACTATGTATGGATGGAGCCCTAAAACCCGATCATAATCATCTAGCTGAGTGAGGGTTAACTCGAGCCCTAGAGTTTCTAAGGAATTTTAGGGATGAATGGATCAAAATTATTCTTAGCAGGGTACATGATATGAGCATTTGGTTGGAGAATGGACTAGTAAATATTACCAAGGATATCATACATCATGTAACTGGTTACCCTACTATCAATGGGAAAAGGACTATGAAATGCCAGAGTAAAGAAGACATAGGGAAGGTCACTAAAGCCATTTGGAATAAGAGAGGAATGACAATTTACACCATCAAAGACTTGGAACTTGATTTTGCAGTAAGGGTTATAGCTCACAAGTTCTATTAGTCAAGCCAACCAGACAGTGTGCCTTGTATTGCAATCTAGCAAGCATGGAAAATCATCAAGAAGGATCACACATAACCTTGCATCAATCAGGAAAGTGAATAATTCTATGTGTAAGTTTGGATCCTTGTTGTCTGTATATTTTTCTATATTCAAAAGAATTTTCCTACCTTTGGAGACATAGTATAGAAAATAGATAGACCTATCACCCAACAAATAAATGTACTGATTCAACAATTAGGTGATAATTTTGATAATGTAACAGGAACATACTTTGTGGAGTTCAAGAAAAGTATGAGACTGAGAAGCAGAATTCCTAGCTCATTAGTTGAGAAAAATTATGAGGATGTGTGTTTTCTAGTATACATAGATTATACTTATGTTCAGGCTGTAGTACCTAGGGTATCATGGTTAAGGCCATTACCTTATGAATTAAACATAGATGAAGCATCTGCAGCCATAACAAATTTACTAGTAGAGGAAATTGACAATACTATTAAACATTTTGGTAATTATGAAGAATCCAAGGCCAAAATGTTTATGAACCTTAAGGCTGACACCATGGAAGGGAAGAGGAAAAATATTTTGAAGAATTTGAAGAAGATGGTTGGCATTGCTAGTGATGAGGAACCAGAGGATGCATCTCTAGGCTTAACTACTAGACAAGGAGAGGAAATATCTAGTGAAGAAAAAGAATTTGAGTCTGAAGAGGATGTAGTTGTTAAGGGGAAAGGGAAACAACCAATGGTTACCAAGGCAACCAAAGTAAGCACTATCAAACCTCAGGCTACCCTTCCTACTACAAACAGACCAAGGACCAAGGCATCAACTATTTCAACTCCTGTAGTGAAAGCATCTGTATACACAAGGAAGAATTCTACTGAGAGAAGCTTAGGGAAAAAGAAACAAGTCAAAACCAAGGTTGTGCTGAGAATTTCTGCCAAAAGACCAAGAGAAAGGATACTAAACTTGAGTGATGAAGAAGATGAGGAGATAGACATTGATGTGCCAAGAAACATACCTACATCATCATTCAAACATTGTATAGACATTGAAGAGGTATGCAAGAATATTAGGAGTTCAACTGGGTTATCTAGATTTAAATTTGTCAAATATGAAAAGTAAGGTATAGAGAATAAGGTCAAGATACATGAATCTCTATTAGACATGATGAGTACATCCAAATTGACTGCTATAGAGATAGGGAATAATGTCCCTACAAAAATTTATGATTTCTTATCTAGTAAATGGGAATTTGCAATGATGACTGAAAGGAAAATTAAGGAAGCATCTTTGGATAGAGTCATCCCACACTTGACAAAGAAGAAAAAAGAAAAATTTGTTGAACAATATAAGAAAAATTTTGTACCTAAACATAGAGCTTATGCTATTTTGAAGAATGATATTGAAGGACTAGTACAACAAAGTACTCAGATTTGGAAAGATATTTTTGGGTTGTCTGTCCCAAAAGAGGAGAAAATAAATGAAGGAACCTCTAAGTATACCACCATTGAACAAGAAAAAATAGGGTCTAGACCATCAAAAGAAATAGGAGAAGAGAAAACTGTATACTCACCAATGGATAGTCCCATTGACATTACAATGGATGATATTAGCAATGTGGATGTCGAGGATCAGGATGAGCTGGAAAACACAATTATCAAATCACCTATCAAGGCTACTGAGGTCGATGTAGAGAAACATGAAGAGAAAAATGAAGATGAAGAAGATGAGAAAAAGAAGCCAGAAGATCAAGAGGTAAGTACTGAAAATACACCTATTTTAGAGGTTGCTCAGACATTGTTAGACAAAGGAGACAAAATGGAAGGAACATGAGACAAGTCTAAAGAACTAGAGGCTATACAAGTGTTGGTAAACCTACCACACTCTGCTTCATCTACCCCCACTGGACCCAAAATGGGGAATGTACCTAACCAACAGGAAATCTTGATTGAGATGAAGTCAACAACTGAATTACTTACTGACAAAGGAAAGGATATCATTGAAACTGAGTTGAATGACAGCTCACTTGAGCCCAAAAGGAGGAAGCTACATAAGAAGAAGTCACCAAGCCTAAATTTCACATTAGATTAAGTCATTGTGATTCCTAAATTGGATCCTGAGAGTTTTTCATACAAGCAGATTTAGACCCTTCAAGAAATTTTGAAGAGGAAGAAGAGACAAGAAGAAATGAAGAGAGAACAGAAGCATAAGAAAGTTCTGCATGATATCAAAGATATTTTGTAAAAGCTTTTGATATGGATGATGTAAATGACCAGGCACCTATACTAGAATAGCTAGTACACATGTTACAGAATGTGACTGATGATAATATTGAGCTAAATGAAAAATGATTGCAATAATCTGAGAGAAAGTTCAAGAACAAAGTATTGGAAAAGATATCTGATGAGATAGCTACAAAATAGGTTGAACTTCCTTCTCTCATTCTAAATTCTAGAAGAAGTTGCACAAAATGTATTTTCTTTGCACAAGAGACTATGTGATGAATCATTCTTTACAAAAGAAAATCAGTAGTTAATTGAGAAATTGCACCTGGATATGCAGTCAACTGCAAGTTCACTGAGAATGGATGCTTGCTCTAGCTCCATTCATTTCAATAATTTAACTCATACACAGAGGAGGTTAGCCAAGCTTATGGCTGAAGATGGCCAAATTAGGGCCAAATTGATTACAATTCAGGCTAATTTGATACCTCATCTGGAGGTTATTCAGAAAGAACTTATAGCTGTAAGAGAATTGGTAAAGAGAGACTCTCATCTCTCTACTGCAAAAAGTTTGGTAATTCTAGTTTCTTAGCTAGAAGTTAAATTGGAAGTTATGAAGTTTGTTAAAGATAGTTGGGATACTTCATTTGCATTGATTCTACAACTTCATAAACAATTTTTTGATAAGTACAACTTAACCCCTCCAGCTATTAGTGACAAAAACAAGGGGGAATTAGGAAAGGAAGGAACAAATGAGCTGAAGGTATAATATTTTTTATTGTTGAAGGCATAGATATTATGGAGATAATGTATTAAGTATGAATTATAATAAAAGGGGGAGTACTATTTGTACTTACGCAGTTTTGTGGATGTAAACGAAATGACAATTGTTTTTGCCACTAAATAAAAAAGGGGGAGATTTTTAATCTCTAAGTTTTTGTTTATTATTTAGTGTCCACACTTAGTCATTTATCAAGGGAGTTTTGGTCAGCTACCACTGTGGCTGAGCTAAAATAGTATAGCCCAAGCTACTTGGAAAGTCATTTCCAAGCAGAGAAGATCATAGATGCCAAGCTACTGGGCAAGTCCGTGCCAAGCAACAAAATACTTAAGTGCCGAGTAAGACATTTTTGACATACATGTCAGACATGACACAAAATTTAAGGTAAAATGTCTTGGCCATCTTATGTGAGTTTTGGGCCGACATATGTAATCATTTAATATTCTCTATGGAGTTAATTATGCATTTAATTGTTTTATCCTATGCGTGGCATGAAGCCAATCAAAAAATTGGAATGCCTTGGAGGCATAAGTATTAGATCTTGATCGTTGATCTAAATCTGGGCACCATATTCGTAAAGATATATAAGATTGCTTCTTACCCTAATTTTGGATGTAGAAAAGAAGTGCATGAATTCATTAGAGATGTATGAAGGGTTGTTTTGACAAGAAGCATAGATCTAGAAGAGTAATAGAGCAGTGAGCAGTAGAGTAAAGACATATCAGATTATAAGATTATAAAAGGTATTGTAAAGAGGAGATCTGTTATCAGCATCAGAGTGCACACCAAAGGATCAGTACTTGAGACATTCTAACAAGTGTATCAGGTGAAATCTCTTAATAGAGTGGTTCTAGCAGACCTTTCTAAATCTCTTAGCAGAGTGCTTAGTTTACTATAACTTGAAATCCTTTCACAAGGTAGATTGTAATGATCTAAAGCTCTTAACCGGGTAGACCTTTAACCAGGTAGATTGCATATTGTAATCAAACATTTGTAGCCCTAAGAGGCACACTTTCTTGCTGTAGTAGTGAACAATTTGTGGGTGTCATCCCCACCCTAGTTTTACCTATTTGGGTTTTTGGGTTACTGAATTTGGTGTATTGTGTTATTCATTTACCATCATGGATGTTACTAGATGTTAGATCAATTTCATATATGTATGTTTGTGGATCAGTTTGTTTTAAAGTGATTAAAGTTTAAGATCTGATTCAACCCTGCCTCTTAGTATCTTATTTTCCTATTATTTTATTTCCAACATTTTTATTCCATGTCCAAGGAATAGAATAATGTGGACATTATGATAGATACCACTTATAAATGTTTTAAACTATTGGTAGATTTGGACATAAAGAGGAGTATCAT
Organism: Thuja plicata; assembly: GCA_018584345.1. Taxonomy (NCBI): domain Eukaryota; kingdom Viridiplantae; phylum Streptophyta; class Pinopsida; order Cupressales; family Cupressaceae; genus Thuja; species Thuja plicata. The sequence goes on along the minus strand of MU226777.1, from coordinate 1,175,126 downwards.
AAAGAACTCCCATGTTAAGATTGTTTAGCCTTCCTTAGGGGGTTTTTTGGTCCATCATCACGTTTTCCTCTCATTTCTACCTATTCTCCATCTTTTGTCCCTATTTAGGACCCTGATTGGGCCTCTCTAGGCACTGTTTACCCCACCACGCACATTTTCCAGGGGTCTTGATACCCTGGGTCAAGGTCGACCTTGACCTTGACCTAGGTCAAGGTTGACCTAGACCCTGACCTAGATTAGGGTTGACCTTGACCTTGACCCACATTCCCCTTTTGAATTGGAAATTTTTTCAGTTGCCGGGGGAAACTCAAAAGTTTATTTTCCCGCTTCTGAGTTGGCTATTTCAGGTTCCAAAGTAAGGAATATTAAAAGATATTTAATATAGGTCCACTTATAGGTGTATAAGACTAATTGGAATTTAATTCCCCTATCTTGACATCTCTAGAAGTTTGTGCCCTAGACTTGTATATAAGGAAGCCTTTCTCCTCTCATTTTCTCTAAGACATGGACAAGGTAAGAAGCAAAACTTGAAGCACCTAAGAATATGAAGCAATATTATCTTGTTGGAGAAAAATACATTCTCATCTACTTTCAAGCATCCATTATTCTACATTATTCTTTTTAAGAATTCAAGTTCTCCATTGAAGATCTAGGATTCAAGCATTCAAGCCTTTTAAGGGATTTATTTCAAGCATTCAAGATTCATCATTCAAACCCCAGATCTATCCATCATGGTGGTGTGATCTTCCTTCAAGATCCTTTGTGCATCCTCAAGATTCATTCATTCTTCCCCCCAGGTGGATTCCAAACATACAATCATGGAGGGTTTGATTTACATTTATGATTTATAATGTTGGGTCCAAGCTTTCATATGAAAATACTTGTTTATATTCGAAATATAATTTCATATCTATTAATATCATAGCTTCATTGTTAGATCTACTTCTACTACTTTCTAGCATTCTCTATTTCAATTATTGATTTCAAGGTTAATTCCTAAATCAAGGTTTGACTAAGGCAAACCCCTCCACCAACAAACAAAACCATTTTTCTTGCAGGTACAGGTACATGACAGTGAATTAAAGAGTAGATTCAGATACCCTTTTTGACCAAATTCCAAGGATACACAAACAAATTTTTTGTTGGGGCAGTGCAGGTCAAGGTCGACATAAAGGGGTACAATTGTGCCCCCATATTTGGGTCAAGGTCAACCTGACTAAGAAAAGAAAAAGGTTTCTAGGTTTTCTCCATTTTTGTGTTTCTCTTCCAGATCAGGATGCATAATTTCTTGAAACATAGTATAGACATCAAAAAATAGGTATTTCTAGATCTGCTACATTCCAAGATAAATGTTTCATTTCAATTAAGGTTTTAAGAAATTCAGATCTATTATTTTACTTTATAATTAAGAAATTAGATCCCCTTTCCCTCTTTATCCATAAATTGTCAATTCCTTTTTGCATTGATCGTCTCCTTTTGGTTAATAAATTGGGATCTCCTTGTCTTGATTTAGGAGCCAACACCCTACATTTCCATCAACACACACACACACACACACACACACACACACATATATATCTTACATTCTGGTGAACCCGTGATAGACAACTCTTTCTTTTTGGTGTTAGATGCTTTGCCTCTTTTCCTTAGAGACTAGCTATTGCATACATATTAGATTAGTTTTCTTTTATGCTCTTGCATTTTAAAATACAAAAAAATCTACATACTCATAAAAATACAAAAAAAATTCTTGCATTTTATTCACTATGAAGATCTTTAAGATGCTATGGGGTATAATTATTTTCTTCATTATTCTTCTCTTAGCATCTCTTTATAGTAGTTATGATGGTTATGAGAGTATCGGCCATTTAATTATCTTTGTTACTCTTCGTGTTTCACTTGCTTATGCTATTTTGAGATTAACTAATACTAGCCTTCCTAATTTTAAAACTTTATTTAAAGATTTGTGTAGTAGACTTATTGCTCTTTTGGATTCTGTGAAGAATTTGGTAGATGATACCCCATTTTTTAATCGTCCTAATCCTATCCTTCCTAATCTAGTTCCTAATATTCCTAATCCTATCCTTCTTAATCCAATTCCTAATATCCCCACTCCTAGTTCTCCATCATCTATCCCTAGTTCTTCCCACAATTATGATGGGGCTCAAACTATGGTTTATGATGCAGATGTGGAAGAATTCTTTGATTTACCTTCCCCTTCTTATGTGATCCATGATGATATTAAAGGGTAGAGAAAATAAACTTCTTCTAAACTTATCATTCCACCTTACACAACATTTTCTCATGGTCATCGTAAAAAATCATCTGCTGTAGAATCTTTACAAGATATGTACACTACATGATATAATATGGTGGTTAAACAAGGTTATAAGGGTTTAGGGCTTGGTGTTAATGAGCATGGTATTAAATATATGGTTCATTTATCACCTAAACAAGATAGGCATGGTCTAGGATTTCTGCTATCTCAAATTAAGGTGGTTTATGTTGATCGTCACCCTCCTCTTCATGTTCTCCTTCAAATAGCTTCCATATAAAACTATGATACCCCTCAAGATGTATCTAAGAAGGTGTATGTTTAGTTAATGAATTCTAAGAAATAAATCTTTAAACCTATGTCAAAAGAGGCTCTCTCCAATTAAAAATGTCCTTTTCATTATAGTAATACACATTTACTTTCTGATTGTGTGCATTTCAAGATGTATGTTAGAGAAAGAGTTGCTTTAGGAATTATATCTCACTCTCATGCGATATTACAATTTCTTGATAATTTCCATCTGGGGAATACCCCTTGTTCTTCAATAATATAGATATTTCTCCCTCTTATCTCTTCACTGGGGGGGCAAGAGGTATTTCTTCCATTTTTATAGGATCCATTATTCTCTTAGCATGCATTTTGTTTTGAGCTTAATTGGTTATCCTTTCTATATTCTATCCCTATGGTTTTTTATTATGATATGGTACATCCTTCCTTTGCTCATAATCATCCATATCTCTCTTCTAGTATTCATGATATCTTTTCTAAGGCATTTGTTTTGCAAAGATATCCCTTTATCACAACATATCTTGATCTGATTGGTATATTCCTTGCTTTCATCCATGGGGGGCAAGGTTCTCCTTCTTTGTCTTTTTCTAAGGATCTACTTTCCTTAGCGTAGTGGAATTTGTTTATTCTACAACATTATTTCCTTATAAAGACTTATGTTTTGGCTATGGATACCCTCTTATATGAGAGGTGATTGTCCTAGGTCATCACCTCTTCTTTATTTGGCAAATTATGTTCTTTAAAAACTCTTTCCTTTGCTTTGGTTTAGAGTTTTCTTCCTTCATTCCAATATTCATTTTCCTCTTAATCACAGGGGCTTTATGATTGTATATTTGATCCCTCTTTTCTTTAAAAGATGATATTTTATCCAAAGCACTCCTGTACAGTAGGGGTCTTGTTGATAATATCTCTTCCTCTTTGAGGATCCTTTTTCCATAAGTGACATATCCTTTTCACGATTATCTATGCTCTTAGATGTAAGGTTCAATACCCTTTTCTAAGAATATAGTGTACATTGTTGGTAATAGGATATCTCCTTACATTGTGAAGTAGGTATCATCCTTCTCTTCCTTACCATGTCTATTAGGTAGCCACAATAAGGAGGGGGGCATATATAGGGTCTCCCTTATACTATAGTTTTCATTTTACAACATGATAAATCCTTGGAAGGTAACGCACATAAGTTTCTAAATCCTGAAGAGACGCATTTTCATTTTTATTTTTTCTAAATCCTCAGAAGGTAACGCACATAAGTTGCTAAATCCTGAAGAGATACACACTTTCAATTTCAAATATGCCAAATCCTTGGAAGGTAATCTCTCTCTCTCTCTCTCTCTCTCTCTCTCTCTCTTTCTCTCTCTCTCTCTCTCTCTCTCTCTCTCTCTCTCTTTCTCTCTCTCTCTCTCTCTCTCTCTCTCTCTCTCTCTCGTCTCTCTTTTTCTCTCATACTAGTAGGATTAGATCATGAAGCTATGTTATTTATAGTATTGCTCTTGTCTTTCTTATGCCATCATTTATGCTCTTATGATAGCTTTCCAAATATGATATTAGTATAGGAAGAATTTTGTAGCAAGGTTTCCTTTGCTAGTTGATTTGGCTTTGTTTTTGTACTAACCCCTCTTTTTGTGTCTTTTTAGCTTTATCTTTGTTTTCTTTTTTGTTTTTGTACCCTTGTCCATGTATGTTGAGTTAGAATCCTTGGCCTGGAGGTTGATGTCCTTGAAAAAGTTATGTTCTACCTCATTGTGATCCACTAGAGTCTTTCTTCTAATTTGACCATGAGTATGTTTGATTTCCATACTCCCTCTAAAGCGGGGGCTTATTGTATCATCTTAAAATGGAAGCACTTCCATGTTAAGAATGTTCAGCCCTCATTAGGGGGTGTTTTGGGCCATCATAATGTTATCCTCTCATTTCTTCCCCTTCTCCATCTTCTATTCCTATTTAGGACACTGATTGGGCCTCTCCGGGCACTGTTTACCACACCTGGCACATTTTCTATGGGTCCTGACCCCCTGGATCAAGGTCTACCTTGACCTTGACCTAGGTCAAGGTCAACCTTAACCCTAACCTAGGTCAATTTTGACCTCAAACCTGACCTAGGTCAAGTTTGACCTCAACCTTGACCCAGGTCCCCCTTTTCAATTGGAAATTTTGTCGGCTGTGGGACAAAACTCAAAAGTTCATTTCCCCGCTTTTGGGTCGATTCTTTTAGGATCTGATGTAATGACTCTTAAAAGATATTTAATATAGGTCCACTTCGAGGGGTATAGGCCTAGTTGTAATTTAATTCTCCTATGTCAGCCTCTCTAGAATTTTGTGCCCTAGACTTGTATATAAGGAAGCCTTTCTCCTCTGATTTTCTCTAAGACAGGGACAAGCAAAGAAGCAAGACTTGAAGCACCTAAGCATATGAAGAAATATTACCTACTTGGACACAAATATATTATAATCTAATTTCAAGCATTCCCTGTTATAAATTCTTCTTCTTAAGAACTTAAGTTCTTCATTGAAGATCAAGGATTCAAGCATTCAAGCCTTTGAAGGGATTTGGTTCAAGCATTCAATATTCATCATTCAAACCCTAGATCTATATATCATCGCGGTGTGATCTTCCTTCAAAATCCTTTGTGCATCCTCAAGATTCATTCATTCTTCCTCAAGGTGGATTCCAAGCATACAATGATGGAGGTTTTGATTTACATTTATGATTTCTAATGTCGAGTCCAAGATTTCATATTAACATACTTTTTTACATTTGAAATACAATTGCATATATATTAATATCATAGCTTCATTGTTAGATCTACTTATACTACTTGCTAGCATTCTCCATTTCAATTATTGAATTTAAGGTTAGTTCCTAAATCAGGGTTTGACTAAGGCAAACCCCTCCCCCAACAAAGAAAACCATTTTTCTTGCAATTATAGGTACAAGAGAGAAAATTTAAATAACCTTTTCAGCCAACTTTTGGGATCCACGAACAAAATTTCCATCAGGGTAGTGCAGGTTAAGGTCAACATAAAGGAGTGCAATTGTGCCCCCGTATTTGGGTGAAGGTCGACCTGACTCAAAAAAGAAAATGATTTCTTGGTTTTCTCCATTTCTATGTTTCTGTTCTAGATCCGGTTGTAGAATTTCCTGAAACTTAGTACAGACATCAAAAAATAGTTATTTCTAGGTCTTCTACATTCCAAGATAAATGTTTCATTTAAATTAAGGTTTTAAGAAATTCAAATCTACTTTTTTACTTTATAATTAAGAAATTAGATCCCCCTTTCCCTCTTTATCCATAACTAGTTGATTCCTTTTTGCATTGATCATCTCTTTTCGCTTAATCAATTGGGTTCTCCTTGTCTAGGCTTAGGAGCCAACACCCCACATTTCCATCCACACACACACACACACATTCATGAAAAGTGGTGACATAAAGAGAGAAGCCCTATGGATGAGCCAAATGAATGATGAATTGGCAACAAGGAAAAATAGTATCATCACTTTGGAAAGTACACTTTTTTTTGTTCAAATAGTTGAAATTATCAATAAAGCCAAGTTGTATTTTTAATTTTGGAAGGAGGAAATTCAAAAGGCAAAGGTCAGTTGGGATGAGTTGAACAACAAAAAGGATGAGGTCATTAGTTTACCTTGGCAAAGTGATGAGGTGTTCACCTCCTGGAAAGACAAATACAATGTAGTTAACCAAGGAGAAGATGATGTGGTGTAAAAGGGAACAAGTGGAAGTACTTCCCAAAATTTTGAACAATACAGGTAAAGGAAAAAGATCTTACACTGGAAGACCAAAGAAACAAACTCCAGGTGGAAACTTCCTAACAAATCTAAATTAGTTGAAGTAACCAGACGATCAGAAGACAAAGTACTTGGGAAAATCTTGTAACAATGTGGTTATCACTTCACTTGTTATTTTGTCTTTTGTATGACTCATGTATTTTGTCCTCATTCCAATTCATCCATAGCTTGTTGCAATCCTATTCTATAAAATGATTCCCAATAATATTGGAAGGGGCTAGAAAATTAGGTATTGTAAACATATTGTAAAGTTTTCAGTTAGGGGAATATAGAAATTTTTTTACCAGATTAGTTTCAAGATTAGAAATAAAGTTGAAGGTCTTGTAGCATTTTTTTCAGGTGGTAATCTTTGATTACATCTTGTAAACAAAAGTGTGATTCCTTATGCTTAATACAATGATCCTGGTTCCAATCTCTCCTATGTTGTTCATTTGACAAGTTATGAATTTTCCAATTCATTAACATATATCTTATCTATGTGTGTGTAATTTTTTTAGAGTTTTGATCAAGGATCAAATTAAATGATTCTCTAATTGATACAAAGATTCATCTGGGTATGCAATAGGATTTCGTAAGTAGTATGGGTTTTGGGATAATTGTGTTCATGGCTTGGAATCTTTGACATTAATTAACTTTTGTATATTGTATTTGTGTTAAGAGTATAGCTCAATGTGTAAGGCACTAATCACAAGCTAGTAGTTCTCATGTTGTTACATGTCTATTATATATATTAGCTATGTTTATGCAAATATAGACATAAACTCCAATAAGTCTGGTATCTTCATAAGTTTGTTTTTCTCTATTCATCTCATGCTCTATTTCATGGTTGATGTTCAATGGATAATTAGTCATTTATCTAGTATCTTCTAGATATGTTGAACCTATGTGATATTCCTGCTTGATTGACATCTAAAGGAATATTTGAAGGTCTTACAAGGTGTCCCCCCCTTGGTTTAGGAGAACCTAAAGTGTAGAATTATGGTATGCATGCTTGTCAGTTGGTCCTTTTCATTATATTTATAAATAGTTGAAGTTGGGTTCTCTTTAAGATCTTTTCATAAAGTGAAAAGGTTGCTATATAATCATTACAACATAAAAATGAACCATCATAGGGTTCCAAGGAACTTGTTACAATTATGGTGAAGAGGGACATCAATCTTTTGACTGTGCACATGCACGCAATAAACTCAGTAGTAGATGAAATTATTTGGTATAAGAGGAGTCACATAATGAACCTGAGAAGGAAGGAAATCTAATGATCAGAAGGATAGTATGGAGTGAGAAAGATAAGCAAGGTCCTATTAGGAAAAGTTTGTACAAGACTAGATGTAGAGTTATAGACAAATTTTGGAAGGTAATTATTGATAGTGGAAGCTCAAATAATCTTTCATCTGAGGAGATGGTCACAAAGTTGCAGTCGGAAAGAATAAAGAATCTAAAGTCCTATCAAATCTCATGGATCAAGGATGAACATACATTAATGGTGAGTGAACAATGTTTTGTGAATCTTAAAATTTGAAAGTATTGTGATAAGGTGCTGTGTGATATTATACCAATATATTGTTGCCATATTTTGTTGCGTAGACCTTGGCAGTATGATAGAAATGCTATACATGATGGAATAATGAATAGATATACTATCTGGGTTGATGGTAAGAGGAAAACCTTGTTACCTTTGGTTGAAGAATTTGTTGGTGAGATATGTACATCTGTGAAAGTTTGTTGGATGGAAGGTAGATAGTTTGTTAATGATTTGAAAATAAATGATATGTGTTATGCTTTCATTCCTAACAAGTTGAGTAAGAGCACAGAAGGTGAAGTTCCTGTAGAGGTCAAGAAATTGCTCACTGAGTACAAGGAGATTATTTTAGATAATTTACCTGATGGTTTTCCATCGATGAGAGATATAACTCATTGTATAGATCTGATTCATGCAGCTAATTTACCAAACAAGGAACCACATTGGTTGACACCGACTGAGAATGAAGAGCTTAACCGACAAGTTCATGAATTTTTGAACATATTTTTTATTAGAGAACGTTTGAGTCCATGTGTAGTACCAACTCTATTGGAACCTAAGAAGAATGGAGAATGGTGAATGTTCACTGATTTGAGAGAAATAAATAAGATCATAGTTAAGTATAGGTTTCCTATACCGAGGATGGATGATATAATGGATTGTTTGAGTGGAGCAAGATATTTTACCAAAATTGATTTGAAAAGTTGATATCATCATATTAGAATCAGAGAAGGTGATGAGTGGACGACTAATTTCAAGAAAAAAGAAGGTTTGTTTGACTATTTAGTTATGCCTTTTGGTTTAACTAATACACCGAGTACATTTGTGAGGTTAATGAATGCAGTTTTGAAGAAATTCCTTAATACATTTGTTATTGTATATGTTAGACCCATTCAAAAAAATTCATGGCTTGAGATCTTCTTTCCTTCTCTCTACAAATTTTTTTGAGTCTCTGAGCTAGAGCCCTACAACCCTTGGTTCAAATTCATGATAAAATATTATACCCTAAACTCTCTTGGCTACGTTATAAAATGAAGTTACTTTTTAGTAACTTAAGTTGCTTATGTCATGTCTTTTAAGTTGTCATCAAAGGGGCCATGTTATTCCCTAAAGTATTTTCCTAGTGGGGTTTTAAATATTTCCTAATTTTTCATCCCCAAAAATACTTTACCCTCATCATGTGTCGTGCAACTCAATCTTGATCCAATGGCTGGCTTAATGACTTAAAGAAAAGATGCAGTCAATCTAGCCATCAAGCCATCATGATATCTATCCTCCAGATGATGTGATTGGTCCCAAGTAAAGAAAGGTAGTAAATACACAACATATTTGAAGTTGTTCTAACAGTTAGCTTAATGAATTTAAGCTGAGATGATCAAGATCTATCAATCAACCAATTAAGCGTGTAGAACACGTGTCCCGGTGGGTCTAGCTGAGGTCAAAAAGGGAAAAGTTAAAGGCAAGAAAGTTGTAGAAGATCTAACAGTCGACTTAAAGGCTTAGTGATGAGATGTGCATGATATCACCTTTAAGCCATTAAGCCAAAATGACATGTGGCACATGGCGGGCCTAGCACAACGGCGAAGAAGAGATTAATGTGATGCAACTTGAAGTTGATCCGACGACCAATGTATTACATTAAGGGGAAAGTTGCTTGATATATAGTGTTCAAACTATCACATCATGTCACCATGTGTTTATCTGTGGTTAGAGGTGCCTAAGTATCTTTTTCCCAAATTGGTTGTGCTAAGGAATTTCTTCATGTTTTTATAGCTGAGCACTCAATTGTTAAGTGTTGAAAGGCATGTGCCTTTTGATAGATGCCTCAATGGACAGGTGGTGACATGGAGGCCAGGTGGCAGATGAGGAGTGATGTTTTGGTGTGCTCATGTTAGAAAGTGGAGAGGTGGCAGGCTGGCATTCACTCAAAGTGGTTTGTTGAGATAGGAAAAAGTGTGTGCGAGTGCGTGACTAGCAGTTGTCATGTAATCACCGTAGTTTGAGAAAGAGATAAATAGTGGTTGCAAGTGGGAAACAAGAGGGTGTTGTACAATCATGATAGTGCAACACGTGGCAGCACCAAAGTTATGGTCATGAAAAATATGTTAGGTGGTGCATTGTCACAAAATCACAGAGTTAAGTGGGATATGCTTCTGAGGTCCACAAGTTGGAAAGATGGTGCCACATGTCCAAGCCAAGAGGAGAGATCAATAGTTATTGCAATCTTTTGAAGGTGAAAGGAATATCTAACATAGGGCTATGAGTGAATGAGTATCTAATAGGTGGCAGGTTATTGCGACGTCGTATAGCTCAAAGAAGGTTGGTAGTCTGGTGTGCGAGTGTGTGACTAGAAATTGTCGCTCAGTCACCGTGGTCATGGTAGGTAGCAGGAAATGTTGATGAGTGTGCAACTAACCATTGAAGGTTAGTTTTGTGCACTCATGTAGTTTAGTGGTGGTCAAGAAAATGCGATTCAAGTGAGTGACAACATGACACGTGGTAGGATAAAATCTTTTTGATGCCCGAGTAATTTAAAGGAATCAACGGACATGTTCTAAAAAGGGAGATTTGTTTAATCTTAGTCATTCATTTTTTTTCCATTCCACCTATAGCCATTACTTTTTAAATTCTAATATTTACATCTTTCTTAGAAGGGTTTCATGGTAGTCGGCTGATATTTTGTTTCAGAGCAATAAATGTTGTGAATTAATCTTATGGGTCGGCTCTGCACAGCTATTGAAGATCAAATAGATTTAAATTGGATATGCTAGGATGTATTTATGTCCAAAATTGATAGAAAGAGTTTTATAATAAAACCATAAGTGCATACAAAGCCTACTGGTCTTTTCTGCATTTACAAGAGCATGACTTATTTTTCAGATCAGATTGGCACGAGGAAAAGAGAAGAATTTAGGGTTTCAACATGACAATTTAGAAATGAATGCTTGCATTGACTGGTTGTAAACCCTAACCCTAAATGGTCAGATGCTTATTCCATTCTTGTTATTATAAAAGGAATATTCAAGAACCATTTACAAGGATAGGAAAATTGGGAGAAATATTGTGAAGTATTAGGCAAATATTTATTTCCAGTCTAGGATATAGAAGATGTTTTTTAGATTGTTTTAAAGCAGAGTAGAAAGTTGTATGATTTCTTGCATATTACTGAACTATGTATTTCCTTGTCATGTTATTGGAGAAACAAGATTTCATCATACTTAATATATTTTTTCTCATAATTAAGTCTCTCCTTGTGTTATCTATTGAGTTGTAAGTTTTATGGCTTACTGTATAAGTCTTGCTTATGCATATGTGTATTCCATAAGTCTTTGATCTTAGACCAAATTAAAATGCTCTGGATATTACATTTATTCTACTTGGATATCTATTTGAGGATATTTTAGTATGTAGTCTAAGAGATTATATGCTTATGGCTTTGAATCTTTACTCATAAGGTGTTTCAGCTTCAGTATTATATTTAGGAGTTTACCCAATGGATAAGGCACTGATCTAGAACTAATATATTTTGTGGAGATATATGTCTGATAAGTTTAGCTATATTCTATCCCAAAACTTAAATCAAACTCATTATGAAGTTATTTACATTTACAATTATTCTTATTATTCCACCCATGGTAGGGGAGAGTCAATGAATGCTAGGTTGGCAATTAGTACTTACTTACTATTCATTTTTTGTTCAAATCCAGAAGTTGAAGGTGTTGTCAAGAATTGAGTTTATTCTAGATTAGGTGCACCTAACTTGGTTTTGGAGATCCAAAAGTGCAGAGGGAAGTCTTGACCCTGTAGTTGGTCTAGTTATCTTACAGAGCTTTCATACCTGGAGCTAACCACTCCTAACATCAGTTTTAAGATATATTGGTTTCTTTTTGTAGAATAACAATTTAAAACACAAACAAGATGGTGAATCTACTGGGGAAAGAACAGTAAGGTTTTTCACCTTATCAATGAGACCCTATTATAAATAACTTATATCAATTTTGAGAGAGTTATCCCATCTGAGTTACCAAAAATATGGAGACTCTGCTGGGGATACAGAAACAAAATTGATTAGTGAGCGTAAGTGAGTTGCTTGCTTTCCTTGCTAAGTCAATCCCAGAGTCTGGTTATAGAGTCATGGTTTTCAAAGATATATTCCTCATAATTATAAGAGTGAGTCTTTTCTACTTGTCTGTCTTTCAAAAGTGTTTGAAATTCATAGTTCTGAAAGTAATACAAATACTATCTCACATGTGGTGAGTGGTGACTCCAAGTTCTCTGATTTGCACCAGTGTGCATGTTTGAAGAAAGACTACAAAGAAGAGGTGGAATTGCATTGAAGAGATAACAGATAATAGGACTCAAGTGTAACTATGAGCATAGTCAAGAGATGAATCAATAAGAGACCCTATATTGGCGGTGTCTTGTAAGTTGCTAATTTAAAGAAGGTCAAAGTTGGAAAATTTCCCAACAGATTCAAAATATTTTCCTCTACAAAGAGGTGGAGGCTCTATCAAGTTTTGAAGGTGATTTGAAGGTGACTTAATATCAAATAGTTTGCAACAGCTTTATCATTTTCTAGTTATTTTATTTTCTTTAGATAAATTCTTTTGTTCCATGAAAATCAGTTATACATTTTTTCCGTATTAAATGGTCTACAATAATTAAGAGAGAATAGAGAGGCAGTTTGTAACTTATCCTTCCTAATAAGATGTCATAACTATGTAGAGGTAGGTTGTGTGGGGCTATAAATTTTAGTGACATTCTTGGTTACCCAATACCTTTTCCATCAACAGCCAGTGATTTCTTGCCTAAGTTCACTGGCATGGGTGAACAATCAGCTAAGGAACATGTAGACAAGTTTGCTGACATAATACATGGTCATAACATCACACATTAGGATGTACTGATGAGAATTTTTTCTCTATTTCTAGTTGATTGTTCTAGGGATTGGTTTAAAGGATTACCAAATGATTTAATAAGATCTATTGATGCACTAGAAGATTGTTTTATTGAGGAATATGGTGAAATAGAAGACAATGTTTCTTCTACGACATCTAGTTCTGAAGAACCTTTTCCATATTTTGATGATGAAGAGGATCTTGAGGAGTGTAAGAAGTATTGAAAGAATGAAAACATAAACATGAAGTAATACAAGAAAATGAAATGCAAGAATATTTTACCATAAACCAAAAGTGAGATAAAGATATCAAGATCAACCATTAAGCATATGAGAAACTCCAAGAATCCAACAAAGAGCCAAGAGATTTTGGTAAGGGGAAAAGCAAAGAAAAACCCCTTTGTGAATAAGAATATGGCAAAAAATCCTATGGATGAGAGCAATAAGCTCAATACAATAATGAGAGCAATGAGAGATTGAGAGAGAGAGAAGATTATTGAAGCAAGTGTGTGAGAGACATCTCTTAAGTAGAGATGAGTGGAGGAGTTTGCATGTAACTCCCTTCTCCTATGGATGCCACATGCATATTGTGTGTGTGACAAATGTGTGATTACTCTTAAGGAGGAATATCTATTTTCCTTATTAAAGGAATTACAAAATAGTGACATGTCCTCCTACTTGGACTAGAAGACAAATACAAATAAGGATACCTTGGTTTATCCTTTTAATTACATATTTTCAACCAAGGAAAGATTAATTCTAAAAAGGAGGATCAAAGATTAGAAAATCAAGTCATTTTGGGGTTACAACATGAAAGAATTAAAAAAGAAAAGGAATATATGTTAAGACAATAGATGATCATGCTTGATAAATTAAGATGGGAACTGCTGAACCAAATAGATATAAATGATGGTGAGGGACAACTTGATAAGGTTGAGAAGGAAGCCATAAATTATTTAAGGAACCAGCTAGTAAAGAGGAGGGATGAATCAACATTTTTATTTTATGAGAGGTTTACTAAAGCATATGATGAGCTTCAAAGAGATGTTAAGGAGTTTCAAGAAAAAGAATTTGTTGGTTTATTTTTTGAACTTTGTTTTCCTAAATAAATTCATTAGCCAGTCTCCTTGAGGGAAGAATGTTATGAGCATATTAGGGATTGGATGACTGATACTGAAGATCCTAATTTTGAGGTTTCACATCAGGTTGTACCTAGTAGTGATGTTATTGAGAATGAGGAAAAAAGCTGATAGATATTTGTTTGATATGGATACTATATCTTGTGATCATGAAAGTAATAATCCTTATCAACTTGAGATAGAAGATGTGTGTAGTCAGCAGGGTGATAGTGATCTGATAAATGAAGATGTTGATTGTAAGTGTGTATTAGAGATGAGTGTAAATAATGACAGTGGTTCACTTCATAGTGAACAAGTCTCAGAGTTGTTGTCTTATGAATATCTCAGATCTTAGCCAAGGATAGATTTCAATCCTTACACCCCACACATATTCATTTTGACAAGAAATATATATCAGATGGCCAGGATTTTGATACATGTATTTCTAATTTTCCTTGTACTTTTGTCTTGAACTAGGCTAAAACAAGATTGAATATGACCTTTTAGATAATGAGATTATTAGTATTTGTTCAGATTCAAAGGATTAAGAAACTCCATATACGATGTTGAGTACTGACTAGGATAGTTGTGTTGATTATGAATGTGTTTCAGTTTCTAGGTCATTCATTGAACCATTGCAAGATGTTCTCTCAGCTACTCAACATATGCAATTGCCTGATGAGTGTGTTAATATGTGTCCTCCTTCCAGTAGAAAAGATAGTGGTTTTTATAAATATGATAATTTTCAAGTGAATTCTTTAGGGAATTCTGATATATGGATATACAAACCACTAACAAGGTTCAGAATGATATTTCTTTTGAAGAGAAGAATATGGATCATGACATGGAGTTTCCATGTTTTGATAGTAATAGTGCTGAATCTTGTTCTTTTTATTTTTATGATTTGTCTCCTCTTAAAAAAGTTCAAAATAATTTGTAGATGATCCCTGATGTTTATGATGATCCTAACTTTGATATTTCTCAGATTATTTCCCCCTATCCATTGGAAAATGGGTTAGATCATGTCTCAACTAATGAGTGTCCTCAATGTTTGCATAAGGTTTAATATGATGATTACTCCATTGACATGCAACCTATTGATATGAATAGATCAAATCATGATGACTCCATCAACATGGAAGAATGTAAGTGTCTTTCTTAGCTAGATGGTTTTTCTCCCAGATGTGGTAGGAAATTAGGCATTGTTGATTATTGCATTGGATCTCATTTTTTTTAATTATTGAATACACCATACATATGCCACATGTTTTTCATATGTCTAATTTTATATTTGGCTCTAATGTTGAATATGAGAATCTTTTTTATAAAGAGAAAATAGTATCTGATAATAGATCAGATCAGACACATGAAAGAAATTTTTTTAGTTTGTTTCCAGACTAGGGAAAGAAAATTTTGTCTATGATAGGGGAAAACAGGATAAAAAATTTTGTGATGGTGTGAGGCCATAAGAATTGGTTTGATCATTTTTAGATCCAAAAATGATTAGCAGAGCTGAGTTCTTTTTCTACTGCAAGTATGGACATATTTTCTTTCTGTGTTTTCCTATCTTAGGTTAGTTTCATGCTTTGTCTAGTGGTCTGCTTCTCCTAGAAATCCTGAATTCTTTCTATGCCTACAAGAGGTATGCATCCCCCAGACAGAGCCACTATTAGACTCATTTAAAATATTTCATGGCTTCGGATATTCTTTCTTTCTCTCTGCAAATTTTATTGAGTCTCTCGCCTAGAGCCCTAAAAACCTTTGTCTAAATTAATGAGAAAATATTAAACCCTAAAACCTCTTGGCCAAGTTATAAAATGAAGTTAATTTTTAGTAACTTAAGTTTCTTATGTCATGTCTTTTAAGTTGTCATTGATGGGGCCATGTTATTCCCTAAAGTATTTTCCTTGTGGGGTTTTACATAATTTGTAAGTTTTCACCCCAAAAAATACTTTACCCTCATCATGTGTCATGCAACTCAATCTTGATCCAATGGTTGGATTAATGACTTAAAGTGAAGATGTAGTCGATCTAACCATAAAGCCATCATGATATCTATCCTCCAGATTCATTGGTCTCAGGTAAAGAAAGGTAGTAAAGACACAATAGGTTTGAATTTTATTTGATGGTTAGCTTAATGACTTAAAGCTGAGATGATTGAGATCTATCAATCAAGCCATTAAGTGTGTAGAACATGTGTCCCAGTGGGTCCGGCTAAGGTCAAAATGGAAAAGTTAAAAGGCAAGAAAGTTGTAGAAGATCTAATGGTCGGCTTAAAGGCTTAGTGATGAGATGCACATGATATAATCTTTAAGCCATTAAGCCTGAATGACACATGACATATGGAGGGCCCAGTAAAGTGGTGAAGAAGAGATTAATGTGATGAAACTTGAAGTTGACTTGACAGCTGATGTATTTACTTGAGGGGAAAGTTACTCGACATCTAGTGTTCAAGCCATTGAAACATGTCGCCACGTGTTTATCTATGGTTAGAGGCACCTAATTATTTTTTTCCTACATTAGTTGTGCTAAGGAAGTTCTTCATGTTTTTATAACTGAGCACTCAATTGTTAAGTGATGAAAGGAATGGATTTTTGGCGGGCGGCTCAGCAGATTGGTAGTGACAAGGAGGCCAGTTGGCAGATAATGAGTGATGTTTTTGTGGGCGTGTGTCAGAAGGAAGATAGGTGGTAGGCTGGCGTTCACTTGAAGTGGTTTGCAGATATAGAAAAAAAGTGTGTGCAAGTTCACGACTATTGGTTGTCGCGTACTCACCACAGTTTGAGTCAGAGATGAATAAAAGTCATGAGTGGGAAACAAGAGGGTGTTGTGTAGTCTCACAAGATAGTAGTGGTTAG
This sequence comes from Thuja plicata, assembly GCA_018584345.1. Lineage (NCBI taxonomy): Eukaryota > Viridiplantae > Streptophyta > Pinopsida > Cupressales > Cupressaceae > Thuja > Thuja plicata. The sequence goes on along the minus strand of MU226777.1, from coordinate 1,158,363 downwards.
TGAAAAGGTCTTTGAGTGTGCGATAGCATGACACGTGGTGGCATTGAAAATATGGACATGACAAAGATGCTAGGTGGTGCATTGTCGTAGACTCATTGAGTTAAGTGGGATATGCTTCAGAGGTCCACAAGTTGGCAAGATGGTGCCATTTGTGGTAGATGTGAGCTCGCAAAGGTGAAAGGAATATCCAAGATAGGACCATGAATGAGTGAGAATCTTACGGGTGGCAGGTTATCGCAAGGTTGCATAGTTCAAAGAAGGTTGGCCATTTGGTACATGAGTGCACATCTAGCAATTGTTGTGTAGTTTCCACGATCATGGTAGGTAGAGGGAAATGCTGGTAAGTGTGTGACTAACTATTCGCGGTTAGTTTTGTGAACTCACACATTTTAGTGGTGGTCAAGAAAATTTTCTTTGAGTGAGCGACAAGATGACACATGGTGGGACTAGATCTTTTTAATGCCTGAGTAATTTAAAGGAATAAACAACCATGTTTTAAAAAGGGAGATTGGTTACATATCAGCCATTCATTTCATTTCTGTGCCACTTGTAGCTATTATTGTTTAAATTAGAATATTTAAATCTTTCTTAGAAGTGTTTCATGTCCGTCGGCTGATATTTTGTCTTGGAGCTATAAATATTGTGATATGATCTTATGGGTTGACTCTGCATAGCTATTGAAGGCTCAAGGGATTGAAATTTGATATGCTAACATGTATTTATGTCCAGAATTTACAAAAATATTTTTATAATCAGATGATAAGTGCATACAAAGCCACTGGTCTTTTCTGCATTTATGAGAGCATGACTTATTTTTTAGATCATATTGGTGTTGACGGGGTTTTGCTGACCGGGTCCGCCAATAGTCATAAGTTGTCACCGGGTTTCGAAGTCCAGAGATATCGGCCAACTCCGCCTGTAAAGGTTGTCCGGGGGAAATAAATCCTCTGGGCCTTCAAGCACCTGGGTGTCGGGTCATGACGGTGCGGGGCTCGGTTGGGAGAGGTGACTATTTTTGAGGGGGATAGCTGGTTACTTCAACTCATTCTTCCAGAGATTCAGAATAGTAAGGGTTTTCCAGAGTATTCCACACTTAGCAAATAAAATGAAAAAGATCCTGTAGGGTTAGAAACATTCATCTAACTATAGTCATGCTGAAAGGTCCGGAACATCAACAACACTCTGAAAGACTACACTAAATACCGAAGAAATACACAACCATCAGTTAGCATTTTATCAGTAGCTGAAATAAAGAGGTAGTTAATCTACTTTAACATATCAGAGTGAAGGACATACAGGACATCAAAATATGAAATACCATTAACTCAGAAGCAGAGACGTTAACAACTTCATTGCCAAGAATCCTTCCTTCTTCATTAATGTTTGATCCAGCAAGCACTGGTGTGTGATACAATGGTGGCTCCAAGGGAGCATCTAACTACCAAGAACAGAGTAATGGAGCATTGAGCTCTACAACTAAAACTAGAAATCAATTTGCTATTTCTTATGGACAACAAAATCATCAATTTTGCTGACCCTTAGAAATGGGCCGATTTGCCTATTTATACAACTCTCTCTAACCCTAACCCTATTTCACTGTCCCTTAATAAAATACAATATCTGGGGGCCGGTACTACCTGCGCCACCCTACAAAAGACCTGGAGATGGAATAGGTCTTGCCACGTCAAAAGAAGACAGGAATATACATCAGAAGAATTAGCCTCGAGAATTGAGCCAGAGAGAAGAAAAGGAGAAAGTAGGTCCCTTGGGGACTGAGGCTACATGCCTCATAAATGAGAAATGCGGCACCCTATCTCCAATGTGCCAGGTGTATCTTTGAACGGTTCCTCGAGAAGATCACCCTGTCAGAAGCCAACTTCCGAGCCAATGCCCAACTACCTTCTGACAGCCTTTATTAACCACCATTGAAAGTGACCGGTTGGCCTCGGGGACCGGGACACAGATCACCTCAAAGAATACAAAATTGTGGATCTAGAACTCTGGGATCTGGGAACTTATTTCTCCAATAGAATAAAGAATGCTCCAATGCTCAAGATTCCCCAGTTCCCGGAGAACGCTCAAGGCTGTTTATTATCGTTGAAGGCCTGAAGGATGCTGAAAATGCCATCTTCATCAATCTTCCTTAGGCTGGCCCTTCTGTGTCTGGCCACTTCAACCTGTTCCGCCATGTCCATAATATTATTTCAGAACTCATCCGCCATTCTTGCGGCATCATGGCCCTTAAGCACCATTTTGGTTAGTTTTGCCATTCAGGCCCCGTCCATCCCCACCAGGGATAGATACAAAGATGCCATTCTTTCATCAAAATTCCCCAACATGGACTCCTCGAGGGTATAAGTATTTGTATTAAGGGGATCAACCCCGGAAGCTTTTACTACAAATGACTTGTACAAGTTAAAAGAATACTTGATTGCGTTTACCTTTTCCTGTAAAGACTCTACCAGTTGCTTTGTTACCTCCAATGTGAGGTCCAGTCTGGAGTGCTGAGTCTTTACGAAATCAAATGATTCCTCACCCAGAATTCTGGATTCGGAAATTATGTCTTCTCCTAGGGTGAGGAGTTCTTTGAACTCTACCTTCCATGCCTGGTAATTCTCGGTGTCACTCTCCCACTGCTCAATCAATGCTTCCGCCTGTAATATAATCTGTCAGGCCGTATATAAATTTGGGAGAGTGGCCACTAGGAAACGCCGGGTGTTTCCTATTTGTAGAGTGACCCAATCGTCTACTGCCTGGGCCTTCTTCTTCATTACTCGTAGGGAGTCTATGTCGCTCTGTGGTAATTCCTCTAATGTGGAGGTCTATGGAGGGGCGGCGTTGAGGGGTCGGGCCAGCTCTATAAGTAACCCCATAAGTTTTGCACTCTTCTCCTTCTCTGCCTTGAGCCTCTGGGCCTCTTTTTCATATCGGGCCTCCACTGCCCTTACCGCTTCTTTTAGCAGGTCCACTTCACCCTGCTTTCCTCATTTTCCCAAGGATACCTCTGCGATATTGTAATCCGCGGGATCCGCGGTCGCTTCATCGGCGTCTGGGGGAGGTGTTGCCACCACCGCAACTGTTTCTCCGCCCGGCCCAGTTCGAAGGGTATGAACTGTCCGGGCTTTCTTCACCTTTGGCGGGGCTTGAGCCAATGCCATCATTTCAGCCAGGGAGATAGGGACTGTTGGAGCTGATTGGGCTTTCCTTTTTCTTCTCTCCACCAACCATGGAGGTGGGAGGGGTGGCCTTCCTGCCAGAGTTTGTTCTTCAGATCCTCTCCCGGTGTCCGGTGGCGGCTGCTCCTTTTCAACAGGTACTTCCTCTGTTTCCCTCCCTATTGGAACTTCTTTAGTAGCAACATCTTCTTCAATTTCTATCTCCTCAGCCTAGTCTGTGATGTCAATTGTTGTGTCTAGACCCTGATCGGCTTCTTCGGGGATCTCCTCTTCATGCTGCTCTTCTTCTTCTGCTTCATCTGTGGGTAGCAGGGGTGGTATCGGGCCAAGATTTAGTGTTTGGGCCGCTGTGATAACCCGCCTGAAGGTTGCCCCCAGGAGTGGCCCTGGGAATGAGGCAGCTAGGGTTACGGTTGGTCCCGAAGTTCCAGGTCCAGGTTCCCTAGCGGATGCCTTTGGTTCACTTGGTGGCTGTTGGTCTACTCCCGGACCTTCTATTTTTGAGGCCCCAGAAATAATCTCTAGTTCCGGCCTCTTTTCTTCTGTTTTCTTCTCTTCTTGTCCCGCAGCTTCTTATTCCCGGTCTTCCGGGTCCACAACCCCTTGTTCTTGCTCCGGGACTTCTGTCCCCGCTTGTGTATCGTCCCCCTACAGATTTCCAAACTCATCAGCTGCAAAAATGTCAAACTCTTCTGGAGGGGGACTGGCTGGGATGTATGCCTATTCTGTTTCCTTCTCCGGCTCCGGGGAACTAGAAGAAAGGATTTCCACTTCTTTTGGGAGGGAATCCCTCGGCGCCGGTTCTGCCTTGGGCTATTTGATGTGCTTTCTCTTCCTCTAAGTGATCAGTGGCGGCCCCGCATTAGCTATTTCTGCTACCTCCATGAGATCCACCCCCGTCGCCTTCGCCATTAAGGCAGCCAGTGATGGGGAGGAAGGAGGATGGATTGTTCCAGCCATTAGCGGGGGAGTGGCGAGCCTTGTGATCAATTTCTCCCTCATTTGTTGGGAGGCCTCTACAGATTGCCTAATCTGTTCTTGAATGGGGACTTGCTGCGCGGGGGGAGTTGTCTCTATCCTTTTTCCTTTATCTGCGCCTTGTGCAGAAGTCCCGGCCCCCAGAGTCAACCTTGGTACCGGTGGTGGTGCTTTTGTTACTGGCCGGGAGGCCAGGTGAACACTCCCGGGGCATGCCTTCTTAAAATAGGCATGACTTCTCTTGACCACCTCCCGAGTGAAGTCCTCAATTGTGTAGTCCTCCTGGACAGCCCAATTCATTGGCGCTAGGGGCATTTTGTCGATCCCCCTCTCTTTGTACTGGGGGTCTATGGTGGGGGCATCATCTGAAAATCCCGCTGGGAACCTCCAGAGCCTTAGCTCCTGCATCATTTCGGCTATCATTCTATCGTAATGCCAGCTGCGCACATCCATATCATCATGGAAATCTTCCCAGAAGTCTTCTATGTGTGCGTAGTGGGGTCCGCAGCCCGGGGCAGTGTCGTTGCAATTCTGCCATGCGGATCAAAATTTTTCCGCGCCAGATAAAATTCCTGCAAGTTGCAACATTGAAGCTCATTGTCTACCTCCTTTGCGGCAGCCAGATTGCAGGTATAGTTCCCACAGGAGATTGGGAACGAAACATTCGAGACCTTCTTGTGGGCCAAGAGGGTATGCAGCTCCATCATCTGCCGGCAATATTCCAGAAGCATGATCTTGTCCCCACAATGTTTGGGCAACAAGTAGGGTTTCTCGGAGAAGCCGGCGACCCTAATGTATGTGTGCTACTGGAACTGGATATAGTAGTGCCCATAACTACTAACTAATTTCATCACCTCAGTAGACAGGCGGTATCTGGCATCCCGGGTGGGCGTGAGCAAATGGTAGTAAACGAAGGAGTCGTTTATCCGGCAGTAACTAGGGAAGCTGGCCTCCCATTGAATCTGTGGGAAATGGTCCCACGGTGCTTTCTGTCCCCAGCCAAGTCCGAGAACACCATTTGTAAGTAGGCCATTGGAGTGGGGCCTCTGTTGGGCCAAAGCCCAGAAAACATAAGAAGTCATATAGAACTTCTTATTCTCGTTTAGCTGTCGGAACTGGGAGTCGACGTGGTTGGAGATAATGGTCGCCCAGTCGAAGAATTCTCCCTTAGCAGAGATGCCAAGGAGGAAATAATACATCCACTTTACAAATTCCTGGGCGGAGGGCTGCTCAAATACCTGGGCTAATGCAATCATCCCCATTTGGATGCTTTCCTTGAATTCGGAGCGGGGGATATCTATCTTCATTCTTTTTGGGTCCCTCTTTGGGACCTTTAGCCAGTGAGTGTTCATGTACACCCAGGAGGCATCCTCCATTTGGTTGAATTTTTTCAAGGCATCCGTCCTCGTGACCATCAAGGATCTCTCAAATTGCGAGATTCCTAGGCTTGCTTGGAAAGTAACTGGGTCAAGGGACACCAGTGGAGTGGGGAATCCCGACGGTTCTGCTAGTGCTAACATGACGGCCCAGACATAAGAGTTATAGTGGGCCGCCAGAGTAAGAACAAGCTCTGGAGACCGCACGGAGCATGGGAAGCAAGCTGCCCTAAGAATTCTGGAACCTCCAACGTTAGTCGCAATTGTATCTCTAGCCTGTCGCTGTATATGCATTATCTTTACTAGAGCCTGCATTTCTTCCCAAGTTTTGACACTGGGGTCGGTCATAAATTTCACTTGGGACTCAATTTTTGAGCCCACAATCTCCTCACCCTGCATATAATTCATGGTGAGGGGGAGCTTTTCTAGGGCCTTCTCTATCTTAGACTTTGCCGCTGCCCTAGTCTCGGTCGTGGATGGCAACTCCAGACTTCCGGGAGGAGATGATGCGGATGCTTTAGACATGGTTGTAAAGTAAAGTCCGGACCTGCGAGACAAAGCGACCATCAGAACATGTTTATCAAAATAAGTCAGTAACTCCGGGGTCCAGAGTTCTTACCACTGCGTCGTTTGCTTTTCTTGAAAAGTTAGTTTTTTTCACAAGTATCCAAAAAGAAAAACATAGACTTAGCATTTTTCATTATATTTCTGGGGAATTTTATCACACTTGACGAAGACATGGGGTGAATGGCGGAAAGGGACCCGAATCCTGGAGAGATGACCATTAGTAAAGAAGAATGTGGAAGCGGGTCCACGTGGATGCCACGTGCGCCGGTATTGAATAGATGTGATGGCACTGGCAGCGGAGCCAACTGTTTGAACACGCGAAAAGGGAAAGCCACCTGGCCAGAAGTAATTGTGCACATGGGAAATAAATGAGGCTCTGACAACCTTAATGGAGGAGAGAGAAAACCGCCTGTTTGAAACCAGCCGAGAGCCAAGTTTCAAACAGGTGGTTTTTTGCCTCGAAGCAAACTTGAAGCGAAAAACCAACAGCAAGGGTGACTCGACCAGCTCGTCGAGCCACCCGGAAGGATATACAGAGGGCCAAAGGGTATATACATGGAAAGGAGGGATATATATAAGGGTTACCTACAGAAATATACATATATACATGAATATACACGTGGGTGACTCCCACGGAAAAAACCAGACAAAGCTGAAACAAGAATATACAGCTATTTACCTCATGTACATGCTATCTACAAGCTATTCACAAAATATTTACAAACTATCTACACCTACACAGAAGGCGGACAACCTTCTGGTAGAGCTGAGCCACTCACAAGTGGCAAAACCAGAAGACCAAAGGAACAACAGAGAAACAAAGAAAATGCAAACAGAAACAAGACAGCCGAAAGAAAACCAGAAAATGAAAGTGAGAAAGAAAAGGAGGGAAGCAGAGAAACCAACCTGAAAATGTAGAAGGCAGAGGAAGGGAAAGATTACCAGGAGAACTCTGCAACAACTTCAAACCGTCAAGCTGTTAAGATCACCACCACAGAGCACTAGCGTACGTCTGAGAACAGTAGAAGGTGTTAAGCTTTGATTATCACAAATCTCTCTATAACCGTTCTACTAATCGCTTTGAAAATCGCTCTATTTCTCTCTAAGTGCTTCAAAGATTTTAATCGTGGTAAGTGTGATAATGACAGGTGAGTCTATTTATACCTGCGGTAAAAAGTAATCCTCCTCACTCTGAAAATTTTAGGTTAGGAAAAACATCCGGATTCCGGGCCCGGGGATTCCTTACGGTGATATCCCTAAGACTTAGGAACATCATCGCAAAAAATCCCAGAGCCCGGCTTCCGGCTTCCGACCAAAAGGCAACCTCCGGGATTCGGGATCCTGGAGGGGAAAAACAAACCAAGGAAACGACACACTCCGGGGAAGAAAACCCCGGAGAAAGAAAGAAAAAAGGAAAAGAAAGACAAGGCAAGGCCGCAACAAAAAGCAAAGAAAAAAGGAAAAAAAAGGGGGACCCAACATTTTTCACACAAAATGTAGGGACGGGGATGCAGGGCATAACAATTGGCATGGGAAAAAGAGAAGAATTCAGGGTTTCAACTTTACATTAGAAATGAATGTTTGTATTGACTAGTTGTAAACCCTAACTTTAAAAGGTCTAATGCTTGTTGCATTACTGTTATTATAAAAGGAATATTCAAAACCATTTAGAAGGGCTGGAAAATTGGGATAAATATTATGAAGCATTAGGCTAATATTTATTTCTAGTCTAGGATATAGCAGATGTTATTCAAACTATTTTAAAATAGAGTAGAAAGTTATATGATTTCTTGCATATTATTGAACTATGTATTTCCTTTTCATGTTATTGGAGAAACAAGATTTGATCATACTTAATATATGTTATCTCATAATTAAGTCTCTCCTTTGTGTTATCTATTGAGTTGTAAGTTTTCTGGCTTACTGTATAAGTCTTGCTTATGCATATGTGTATTCCAAAAGTCTTTGATCTTAGATAAAATTAAAATGCTTTGAATATTACATTGATTCCACTTGGATATCTATTTTAGAATCTTGTCATGTGTAGTCTAAGAGATTATATGTTTATGGCTTTGAATCTTTACTCATAAGGTGTTTTAGCTTTAGTATTGTATTTAGGAGTTTACCCAATGGATAAGGCACTAATCTAGAAATAATATATTCTGTGGAGATATATGTCTGATAAGTTTGGCTATATTTTGTTCCAAAACTTAAATCAAACTCATTAGTGAGTTCTTTACATTAAAAATTGTCCTTATTATTCCACCCATGGTAGTGGAGAGTTAATGAATGCTAGGCTGGTATTTACTATTTACTTACCATTCATCTATTGTTCAAATCCAGAAGTAGAAGGTGTTGTAAAGAATTGAGTTTAGTTTGGATTAGGTGCACCTGCCTTACTTTTGTAGAGCCAGAAGTGGAGGGAAGTGTTGACCCTATAGTTGGTCCAGTTATGTTTTAGAGCTCTCATACTTGTAGCTAACCACTCCTAACACGAGTCTTAAGACATATTGGTTTATTTTTGTAGCGTAACAATTTTAAACACCAACATGATGTCGACTCTGCTGGGGAAAAATAGTGAGGTTTTTAACCTTATCAGGGAGACTCTGGTATAAATAAATTAAACTAATTTTTAGAGAGAGTTAGCCCATCCGATTCACCAAAAAGATGGTGACTTTGTTGGGAATACAAAATCAAAAGTGATTAGTGAGTGTAAGTGAGTTTCTTCCTCGCCTTGCTAAGTCAATCCCAGAGTCTAGTTATAGAGTCATGGTTTTTAAAGAGATATTCCTCATGATTATAAGAGTGAGTCTTTTTTAGTTGTCTGTCATTGTAAAGAGTCTAAAATTCCTAGTTCTGAAATAAATACATATATTATCTCACATGTGGTGAGTGGCGACTCTGAGTTCTCTAATTTGCACCAGTGTGCGTGTTGAAAGAAAGAATACAAAGCAGAGGTGGACTTGCAGTGACAAGGTAGAAGATAATAGGACTCTTGTGACTATGAGCATAGTCAAGAGAGGAATCAATAAGAGACCCTATATTGGGGGTGTCTTGTAAGTTGTTGATTTAAAGAAGGTCAGAGTGGGAAAATTTCTCAACTGATTTAAAATATTTTCCTCTACAAAGAGGTGGGGGCTCTACCAAGTTTTGAAGGTGATTTGAAGGTGACTTTGGTTCAAATAGTTTCCAACAACTTTATCATTTTCTATGTATTTTATTTTCATTGGATAATTTTTTTTGTTCCATGAAAATCAGTTTTAATTTTTTTCCCGATTAAGTGGTCAACACTAATTAAGAGGGAATATAGAGGTAGTTTGTAACTTGTCCTGCCTACTAAGATGTCATAACTATATAGAGGTAGGTTGTGTGGGGATATAAATTTTAGTGGCATTCCTGGTTACCCAAATCCTTTTGCATCAGCAACTAGAGATCGCTTGCCTAAGTTCACTGGCATGGGTGAACAATCAGCTGAGGAACATGTAGAAAAGTTTTCTTACTTAATAGATAGTCATAAAATCACACATGAGGATGTACTGATGATACTTTTTTCTATATATCTCTAGTTTATTGTGCTAGGGATTTGTTTAATGGATTACCTCATGATTCAATAAGATCTATTGATGCATTGGAAGATTGTTTTATTGAGCAATATGGTGGCATAGAGGACAGTGTTTCTTCTATTGTATCCAATTTTGAAGAGCCTTTTCTAGATTTTGATAATGAAGAGGATCTTGAGGAGGAAAAAAGATTTGAAAATGAAGTCATTTTGGGATTACAACATGACAAACTTAAAAAAGAAAAGGAAGATATGTTAAGACAATAGATGATCAGGCTTGATAAATTAAGATGGGAACTGCTAAACCAAATAGTAATAAATGATGTTGAGGGATGACCTGAGAAGGTTGAGAAGGAAGCCATAAATTATTTAAGGAACAAGCTAGTAAAGAGGAGGGATGAATAAAAATTAATGTTTTATGAGAGGTTTACTGAGGCATATGATGAGCTTCCAAGAGATGTTAAGGAGTTTCAAGAATCAGCATTTGTTGGTTTAATTTTTGACCTTTGTTTTCCTAAATAAATTCATTGGCCAACATCCTTGAGGGAAGAACATTATGAGAATATTAGGGATTGGATAAATGATACTAAAGATCCTGATTTTAAGGTTTCACATGAGGTTGTACCTAGTAGTAATGTTATTGTGAATGAGGAAAAACAACATGATAGAGATGTGTCTAATATGGATGCTATATCTTGTGATCATGAAAGTAATGATCCTGTTGGTACTCCTAAATTTGGAATGACCATGTTAAATTTTTTAGTTGAGCAAAGTGAGTACCCTTGAAATTTTGTGTGAGAAAGCTCAATTAGAATGATTGAAAAGGATGCCCGGATGATTTTCATGAGGTACAAATTGGGAAAAGGCTTCAATGCCTTTCATTTGACATATGCAGTGGGTCCCAGCTCCAAAATTTCAAATCTGACATGTTTATGGAGTAGTCATTTTGAGGGGGTCATCTAATTCTGCATTTTGCTAAAGTATCATTTTGCTGTTCGGGGCCTAGTTTGCTTTTGAATATCTTATAGCCTATTATGTGTCATAACCCGCCACTTTGGGGATGTTGAGTATGTGTGTCAGAGAACCTACCTTTCGAATCCCAAGTCATTTCGATATGTTTTGACTAGATTTCATTTCCCTCAAAGTTGGTAATTTACTATTGTCATGCGCTGTGAAATTGTCCAGAAATCTGAATAGCCCATTTTGAGTTCTTAAAAATCTATACCTGGGTGAACATTTTGGATAATTGACTTGTCCCTCGTATTGCAAACATAGGAGTGTACCTACCTAAATATTTATAGAATCCTACCAATCCATTTATCCACTTTTCCAGAGCCTTTCCGTTTCTAATTTAATGAAGTTTCACTGAAAATATGGAATTCAGAATTAAATGGCATACTTTGTGGTTTCCCTATTTACACCCGGTTTGAGGTCAAGCATAATTGAATATAGATTTGCATTGTAGACCTAGGAATGAACCCCTTTGAAGATTGGTATCAGTTGAGCTATTTTTGCAGATTGGTATCAGTTGAGCTATTTTTGTAGATTGGTATCAGTTGAGCTATTTGCTTTCAGAATAAGTTAACTGAGGATTCATGTTCTACATATGACACTCAATCAGACTCCAGAGGTTGAGTTTCTAAAAGATCTTTTTGATGACCCTATGAATTCAGTTTCAAAGGCATTTTATTCAGTTTGCAGTGTGGAAAAGAATTAAGTTTTCAGATGACCATTTTGCATAACTGATATATTTCTATCTGAAAGATATTTTCAGGGTCCGATTGTGGGAACATCCTCATTGCATATTAATCTAGTATGTGACCTAGTGGTGAAATTTCAGAGCTTGTTTCAATATTTTTTCAACGGTCGATCTGAAGGGGATTTATGTTGTTTCCGCATTTGTACCGATGTAGTTTTCTAGAAAGCTAAGTTTGCATTGTTATATCTAGTGCCTGAAGATGAATCTGGTGAAGTCCTTCTGCATGTGTATTAAATGGTAATCAATGAATCATTTTGCCAAGTGATGGGGTTAGTTTACTTGTTTCAGTGAATTTTTGAGGCCAGTTCCGGAGGCTAGTTGCCATAATTGTGGTCGATTTGCCTAAGTGCTAAAATGATTATAAGGTCATCACTTTGTTCTTTATGGTAAAAATTTAAAATGCGAAAGGATGGACAAGAGGCATCAGCTACAAGAGTGCTTTC
>MU226777.1:1093431-1116327 GCA_018584345.1 Thuja plicata | reverse complement strand
GATTTATAAGTTGGTTTAACAAAGATACATAGAAAATCAGTGTCCACATTAATACATACTGTGTAAACAACAATCATAAGAGGTAAAACCTACCTGAGTATATGTGGAGCTCAAAAATGAAGAAGGATCTTATCCAGTCCTTAGTAATTAGGACTTTCTTGTCTCTGAATCAGTATTAGAAGGCATGGTGTTCAAGTAGTCATTTCAAGCATTGTGATTCATACAAGAAAAAAATCTAACAGATCCTTCTCAACATTAGATAGAATATGTATGTAGTCCTCAAGGTGATATTGATTTGATAAATGAAGATGTTGATTTTGAGTGTGTATCAGAAATGATTGTAAATTATGATATTGGTTCACTTCATAGTGAACAAGTCTCAGAGTTTTTATCTTATGAATATCTTAGATCTTAAGGGAATGATAGGTTTGAATATTTACACCCCACACATATTCAGTTTGACAAGGAATATATATTAGATGGCCATGATTTTTATACATGTATTTTTTATTTTCCTTGTACTTCTATCTCTCTAGGCTACAACAAGATTGAATATGACCTTTTAGATAATGAGAGCATCAGTATTTGTTTATATTCAAAGGATTGAGAGACTCTAGATATGATGTTGAGTACTGTCTGGGATAGTTGTGCTGATTATGAATTTGTTTTAGATTCTAGGTCATTCATTGAACCATGGCAAGATGATCGCTCAGCTACTCAACATATGCAATTGCCTGATGAGTGTGTTGATATGTGTCCTCCTTCCAACAGAAAAGATAGTGGTTTGTATAAAGATGATAATTTTCAAGTGAATTCTGTAGGAAATTCTGATTTGGATATACAAACCACTGATAAGGTTTAGAAGATATTTATTTTGGAAATAATAATATGGATCATGACATGGAGTTTCCATGTTTTGATACTAATAGTGTTGAATCTTGTTCTTTTTCTTTTCTTGATTTGTCTCCTCTTACAAAAGGTGAAAATAATTTGCAAATGTTCCTTGATGTTTATGATGAGCCTAACTCTGATATTTCTCAGTTTGTTGTCCCCTGTCCTTTGGAAAATGGGCTAGATCATGTCTCAAGTGATGAGTGTCCTCAATGTTTGCATAAAGTTCAATATGATGGTTGCATAAGGTTCAAGATTAAACATTTAATACCATGTAGAAAAACATTAGATGCAATATACATTACAGATCTTCTCTTTAAGGACATTTTTAGATTGCATGGATTACCGAAGAGTATCATCTCTAACCAAGATAGTAAGTTTGTTAGCTATTTCTGGAAAACATTTTGGTAGAAGTTGGACACCAAGTTCAAGTATAGTTCTACATTTCATCCACAGACTAATGGTCAAATATAGGTTGTAAACCAAAGTTTGGGTAAATTTTGAAGATGTTTAATTGGAGACACACTGAGTAATTGGGATTTGATGTTGGCACAAGAAGATTTTGCATACAATAGTTTAGTAAATAGAAGTACTAGAAAGACACCTTTTGAGATTGTTCATGGAACAAAACCAAGGTATATCAGACTTGAGAGACATTGCTAGAGAAGAGAAAAGAAGTGCTTAAGCAAAAAAGTTTGCTGAGTTCATGAAGACATTACATGAGGATGTAAAACATAAGTTGGAGCAAAGTAATAAAAATTACATGGATAATGAAGATTTATCAAGGAGACATAAAACTTTTGAAGTTGGTGATGCAGTTATGGTTCATTTTAAGAAATGAAGATTTCCTATTGGAACATATGGAATATTGAAGATGAAGAAATTTTGGTCCTAGCAAATATTAAGAATATTTGACGACGAAAATGCTTATGAAGTTGAACTACCTAAGGACATGGATATATCACCTATATTCAATATTTTAGATTTGTATGAGTATCATAAACCTAATGAGGAAAGGACTATACCGAGTGATTATCCTATGAAAAAGATAGAATAAGTTGAGAAGATTTTAAAATAGAGAGTTTGCAAAAGTATAATCTGAGGAAAGGAATACATGGAGTATCTTATAAAATGGAAGAATAGACTGATTGAGGACTCATCTTGGCTTTCTCAATCTAAGTTGGATTCAATTTAGGTTGGACCTGACACATTATCTGGAGAATAATTTATTTTAACCCCAGGTGTTTGATGCAGGAGCATCTTGGGTTCTTTGGAAATCCTAATCAACCAAAAATATGTTTTCTTTTATTCTATAGCTTGTTTAAAAGCTGCTCAGCAAAGTTCTCAGTAACCCTTGTTGCTCAGTTACTTGTTATGTCTTTCTTTATTGATGTGTCTTGGTGTATGCTGGATTCTTGGTTTCTTCTTTCACTGATTTTATTCTAATTATCGGTTACATTCTTACCGAGTTGTTCCTATTGCTTAGTCGGATTCTTACCGAGTTGTTTATCCTGATCTGGCTGACTTCTACATTTAGTTTCTGTGGCATAATTAATGTGGGGGCATTATTTGGGATATGTGTGGACCTAAATATATTTTTTCTTTGGGATCTGAGTGCCGACCTCTTTGGTGGACTCTTGTATATATTTGGTTTGTGTCTTTAGATTATGGTAGTAGTTTTTGGTATCAGTTTTGAGAGATAGAAGATTAAGGGTTTGCATTTTTTGGATGGTAGGTCTATGACCTCGCACGTATAGAGATTACTCTATAAACATTTGAATGTATATAGCCAAAACTGGGAAGGCCTTATAGCCTGACATGTAATAAGTTTGTTGAATTAATTTTCTAAGTATATCTTGTTTCTTCTCTCCTTGTTGTGTTGTTGCTTTCGTGTTGCTCTACAAGTTTGTTTGGATAGATGGGACTGCCTTGGACCCCTATTCTCCTCACCATACTTTCATCAAGAAGATAAGAAAATTGGCTACCAAAAATGTTGTAGATTCGTCGCTGAACGGATACAAGAATTGAGTATGCAAGGTTCTAGTGATGGATCCATTGAACAGGTAAATAATCTAAATGAAGATTATTTTAAATTGAATACTTTACCAATTATTCTATTTTATGTTAAGTTTTGGACAATGTGCATGACATTGGAATGCAACTTGCCAATCCTTTAGTACAACACATCGATGATGAAGATTTGAATGTGGTGTATACCATTGGTGGAGGTATACATTTTCTATGCAAAAATTTTAATGTAATTATTAATACAAGAAAACATATTGAATTGAAATTGGTGTAGTAATACAAATTTTATTGAAATTGTTGTTTGGATTAATGTAACATTTCATATTGCAACTCCTAAGGATCTAGCTGAGGCCAGTGTCCATGAGAACATAGAGTTTGAGGCCACCCAAAATGATGTGGCCAGATCAGGTAAAGAGAACCATGGTTATGTGGTTTAAATTAATCAAATACTTGTAAAAATTATAATAAAATATTTTTAATTTAACCCTTTTATTTGTTATTACAGAGGACCACCCTTTGAATCATTGTAGGAATAGGCATACATTGAGAGTATGAGCTAAGGCCAGAAGAAATGATGCACCTAGGGAAATGATGATGACAACGATGATGTTCTTAGAAAATAAATAGACCAAAAAACAAGAGAAAAAAGAAATGAATTTAATCTACCTTATTTGATAATGAATGAATTTAATGTGTCAATGAATATTATTATGTGGTGATGAATGTTCATCAATTTTATAATGTGTTAATGAATATTGATGAATCTTAATGAATATAGATGAATGTTTTTTAATATTGGTGAATCTTATGTGTTAATGAATGTCATGTGATAATGAATGAATGTTACATTTTATTAAGGAATGAAAGAATGAATGAATTATTAGATGATAACAAGGAATTTAGAGTGATTTTAGGGGGGTGGGGCCAAATGAGCTTCCACCTTCACGTGGTTGGCCCTGTTTAGTAGAGAATATTAAACTATTCTCAAAACAAAGTGAAGCTCAATTTGGTTTTCCAAGGGTTACTGTAATCTTTCCCAAAAGATTCACAAACCTAAAGGCATATCTAGATACCCTTTTCCCTATTCTTCAACATATATTAGAATCATATATTGATCCTTTGGACCAAATATCTAAACCAGTACCATGTCTCATTGTAATTAACACTTGTTATCCCTCTTATTACAAAGTAACTACCAACTCCTTTCCTCCCCAAGCCTCCCAAACATCACACCAAGTTGAAACATCATCGAAATCAAAGTATTTTCAACATTTCAAGAGGTTCCACCTAGTTTTACTCACCCAACCATCAAAACCTCCTTCATAGGTACACAAGCCTAGGGCTTTGTCAACTAGACCTCTCCAAGAACTTCTAGATCTTATCAATGGATCATACACCACCACTTGAACATATCATGAAATTCTAAGTCATAAAAGAGGCCCTCTTTCAGATGGAACTCTCAGACCTTGACTGGTCTAACCACCATGTACCCTTCAATCAACATTCACTCTCAATCAAAGATTTGTATTTTCACAATTTGGACACACAATATCATCATGCTCTCACAGAGTATGGAAAACAATTGGGTAAAAATATAGAGTTTGGGTATTCCATGGAGGCCATCCAATGGAGCACCAATTATCTCTTAAAATATCATCTCGAGTCAAATGTACTATATGGAAATGTGAGTATTCTTTTTCTTTTTTGTTTTGTGAGATATGGATCAAGTGGAGGAAGAAAAAGCTTAAATTTCAATGATTTGAGAACAGTGTTGTTTTACTCTAGTCTCAGGGGGTGATTGAATTATAGACCATAACTATTGGCCGAGGCCAAAATATTTGAAAACCACTAGAGAAGCATACAATATTGATACCAACAATTCTTCATCATATATTGCAGTAGAAATAGATTCTTCTATGGCTACTGCCTCTATAATTTTAAAGGACTCCAATCATGTTTACTCTAATGAGATTCTCAATCATGCCAAACAAGTTTTTTTGGATTCAAACAAATGTAGATTCTTCTCCTTCATTATATTAAAAAAATTCATACTTCATTCTGCAATCTAATGTTTTCTTCAATTTTTGTGACTATCTTACAACTCTTTGAATTTGTTGACAAATACAGGGGAAAGTACGACAATAGCATTACTAATGTTCCAAATCTTTATAGATCAATCAGTGGATAAAATGTAAGTTCTCAACTATGTTACCTTTTCTATACAAATTCAAATTCTTGTGAATGTTTTGATTAAAGGATGACAAGTTTTGTTTCCACACACTAAATATTTTTTGTAGGAAAAATTACTGTGGGTAGCTGCATGGCTTCATGGAGCAACTGGGGATCAAAAATACTTCAATTACCTGACTGATAATGCAAATTCCATGGGTGAAACAAGATGGAGCATGAATAAGTTCTCTTGGGATGTTAAATATGCAAGGGTCCAAGTGCTTGCATCCATTCTTAGTAAGGGTGCAAGTCATTCAAATTTCTCAATATGTAGTAGTAATTATAAAACTATACTTGCCATATGATTTTGATGAACTAAAATTTCAATACCGAATGATAAAATGCATGAAGAAAAATGGCTTAACATGGTTCCTTTAATATTTAGTAGTGAACTGTAGATTCATCGTCCAATTAATATCATAATTTTTTTGGGATGCAGTAGTTCCTCTTGCAAGGTAATGGTGGGGAAAAAGAGGGTGTGTTGTAAAAATACCAAGAAAAACCTACATTTTCACATGTTCTTGTCTTCACAATGTACAAAAAATACCTGGTATGAGATACATTAATCAATGCCTTTTAACAACACATTTTTTCTATTCATATTTATTTACTAAAGATGGTGGTGA
Organism: Thuja plicata; assembly: GCA_018584345.1. Classification (NCBI taxonomy): domain Eukaryota; kingdom Viridiplantae; phylum Streptophyta; class Pinopsida; order Cupressales; family Cupressaceae; genus Thuja; species Thuja plicata. The sequence goes on along the minus strand of MU226777.1, from coordinate 1,110,553 downwards.
ACTATGTCATTTTTCTCCTTTATCAGGTGGGATCCTATATTGGTAGAAATGGAACAACATTCATTTTTTGAAAAGTGGAAAACCATGCATTTTTACCTCAAGAGTCACACCCAAAGGTTCTTTAGTATGTTTAAGTTATTGGTGAGAGTTTCCTACATCAATTGGATGACCATGTTTTATAGAGTCGATGTGGTTATTATCCAGATTTTGTGAGAGTTTCTTGCATTCATGTAGCATATTTTTTAAGTCGAAAAAATAGGAAGTTTAGTAATAAAGTAGGAAAGGTACATAAATAGGATTTTGAGTGATTTTTCAACCCTGTATGGACCATCCAAAAAAATATTTCTATTTAATTCTTGACGTTTTAGGATTTTTGTGATTTTGATCTTTATTTAATAGAGATCCTTGGCTTGTAAATTTTGATTTCATCTACTTCATAGACAACTAATATTTGATCTTAGAGTTAGACAACTATTTGATGACTGTCCTCATAAGAAGTTTGATAAATGAAGTGACCTTGAAGTGTTATTCTACAATTCTATTACCGTTTCTTGCATTCTCACATGGATTTTTTCATATCCTTACTATGTTTCAACATTTATCAAATTTCAATAATATTTCATAGTTTTTATCCATGTCTATTATTGTTCTTAGGATTTGATGGAGTTTGAATAGAGAGAATAGTTGTCTTTTCTTTTTTCCCTTAGGATTTTCTACCCTTGGCCTACTGATGGAAAACTTGAAATCATGTTTAATGGAAAGTACTAGTTATAAAGAAATATTTGGCCATTGTGATAAAATATTTCATGTTATTTTAATGGAAATTACTAGTACCAATAATAGAGGATGAATTTAAAATAGGGACATAAATAATCACCATAGGAGATCAAATTACGCAAAAAGATTGAAGTCAAGAGGCCATAATGATGATTTTTGGTTTTGTGGTAAAGTTGGCCATGTAAAGAAAGATTGAAGAAACTACAAAAAGGTTCAAGAGAGAGTATGAGACACCAAATAAAACATGACTTATGATAGTGTGGATGGTGATTTTATATTTTTCAACAAGTGAAACTACTTCAACTTCATGGGTATTGGATTTTGGTGCATCATTTCATGCTTCCTCGTGCACGAACCTCTTCACAATTTACCAAGAAGGTACCTTTGGCAAAGTATATTTAGGAGATAATAAATCTTGTGAGATTATTGGGAAAGGGGATATGTTTTGTGTTTAAAAGGAGGTTTTAAATGCACGATTAGAGATTGTCATCATATTCCTCAATTGGAAAGAAATTTAATATGGGTTAGTCAACTCTACTATCAAGGTTTTCTTACCTCTCTAATGGATACATGGATAGTCACAAAAGGTTCCATGGTTACTGCAAAAGAGGATAAAGTTGGCAGTCTCTACATACTAGAAACTATTGGTTAAGAGGGAGCTTCCATGACAGTTGAGGAAATAAATTAGGAGCTTTCACATCAAAGGCTCAATCACATGAGAAAGAAGGATCTTGATACTATGCACAAGAAAGAAAAACTATCGGGTCTCAAATCCACTAATTTTCCATTCTTCCATCATTGTCTTTATGGCAAGAAAAAGTGGGTAAGTTTTTCAAAAATGAGACATGAGAAGAAGGATACACCATTAGCACTTGTCTATTCTGATATTTTTAAACCAACTGAGGTAAGCTCTATTGGAAAAGATAATTATTTTTCTACCTTTCTTGATTATTGTACAAGGAAAGTATGGATATTCATTCTTCATAAGAAGTCTGATGTATTTAATAAGTTTAAAATTTTCATGGCTTCCATTGAAAATCATATTGGGCATAAAATAAAATGTTTACAAACCGGTAATGGTGGTGAATTGTGTTCATTATATTTTGATTCTTTTTGTGCTGATAATGGTATTCATCAGATAAAAGCTTTTTCCATTTACACCTCTACAAAATGGAGTAGCTAAAAGGTTAAATAGAACAATTTTAGAAAAGGCTAGATGCATGCTTTCCAATGTAGGTTTGGGCAAGGAATTTTGGGTGGAAACCTGCAATACAGTTGTCTACTTGATCAACCGAAGCCCTTAATCTTGGTTGGCTTTTGGTATTCCAAAACAAGAATGGCTTGGAAGAAGGATTTCCAAAGTTAAGTTACACTGTTCGTCGATGATGTCCGTTGGTTTATGTCTATCGATTTCTGTTTGTCAATTTTTGTTCGTTGGCGATACTTGTTGGTTTGTGTTCATCAGCGATGCTTGCTGGAGACTATTCATCAGTGATGCTTGTTGGCAATGTCTGTTGGAATCGGTGTTTATTGTTGGGTTTGTGATCTTATGCTCAGGGTTGGAAACCAATGATGTTTCTGTTGTTCTGAAAATTCAACTTTGGCACTAGGTAATGTCAGTTAACAACCTAGGAAACACGGAATGTGACGTTTGTGACCAGCTGGGTCATTTGCAAAGACTCTCTATGTGCCATTTTTTCTTGAAAATATTAGGGACACCTATTCCTATTTTGAAAGGGTCATTTATTGCTCAGTTTGGCCACCTTTTTAGGGTGGTTGAAGTTATCCACAAGTATCAGATATTTTGGGTGATATTTCGATGGATGTATATATTGCTAAAAAGCTTTAGTAGTTAAGATAGAGAGAGAGCTCGATAGATATAAAGAAAAAAGAGAAGAAGACACCATCCTATAATAGATTAGTTCTTGTAAATAAAAAGAACATACTTAATGGATTCTATGTGCAGTATGTGTTGTTGTGTTCTTCAGGTTGAACCTGTCGGTTTAGCTTGGAAGAGGGATCTATCCTTATAGGTTCCATAGCATGAAATAGTAGCTTTACAGTGTAAACCTAATCTAGGGAAATTGAGGTGAAGATATTAGATAATTCCTCAAGCTAGGGTGAAATAATACCCTATAAGGTATGTGCAAGAGACCTTAGAGCATAATTAAGTTGACTGTGATAACAACCAGACCTGGGGCTTTACATTAGATTGGTATCAGAGAAAGTTTGAGAATTGGGCTTGTGTTGTTTGGGTGTGATTTTTAGAAGAGTCTACAAATTCATCCAAAATGGTGACCAACACAGAGCTAGCAAGGAACATGGATGAGCAAAGAGAGGAGAAAAAACTCCTGAAGGAGCAGTTAGCTGAAATGGCATACAAGCTGGAAGAAGTAGATCTTTAGACTATAGTAGTCAGTGAGCTGATGAGGGAAGCTGATGAGAAGGGTAAACATATAGCTGAGGAGGACATGATCCCAGAGATAGACCTAATACTTCAAGAAGAACCATTCTTGAAAGCATTAAAGGCAATGAGTGGTAAGTCCTTAGAAAGTGTGCCCCTATTTAGTGGCAAAATGGATCCAAAATTATTCATGGAGTGGATAGAAGGTCTTGAAAATCACTTTGATTGTGATAATGTGACTGAAGCTTAGAAAGTTAGAGTAGCTAAGACAAGATTGAGAGGGAGTGCTCTCACTTGGTGGAAATTTTTCCAAGATGAAAGGAAAAAGGGAGGCAAGAACCCCATAACTAGTTGGAGAGGTATGGTAGTGAAGATGAAGGAAACTTATCTTCCTGATGATTATGAAGTGCAATTGCATAAGAAAAGGCAGAATCTTAGGCAAAAAGACTTAGAGGTCAGTGCCTATATAGAAGAATTCCATAAGCTCTGCTTAAGGTCCCATGTGATGGAAGAAGAAAGCCTAAAAGTGGCAAGGTATCATAATGGCCTTAAATGGAGCATTCAAGAACAAATTAGTCTCTTAAGCCCCAAGACTGTCCACTAATGCTATCAATTATCCCTTAAAGTGGAAGAGAAGTTAAAAAATAAATAGGACTCAAATAGTAGAGGTAGAGGAAGAGACAATAGAGGTCATAGAGGAGGATATGGAGGAAGAAATCCTGAAGCTAAGAATCAGAGTGAGAACAAGCTCACAAAGAATCAGGGAGAAATTAGTAAAACTAGAGGTGGTTACAACAGAGGAAGAGGCCCGAATAAAAGTTCAAGAGGAAGGACTAATGGCCAAGGAAGAGGATCTTATTTCTCTTCTATGAAGTGCTAAAATTGTTAGCAAGTTGGGCACCCTGCATATCAGTGTACTGCAAAGAGCTCTACTTCCCAAGGAGGAGAGAGAAGAGCTAACTTTATGCAAGAAGAGTCTTCTAGCAGCAAGACTACAAATATCCCTATAGGATCAGAGATGGGAGAGTGTTTGATGGTCCGGAGAACACTCCCATAAGAACCCATCAAGGAAGAGCCAAGCCAAAGAAGATATTTGTTTCAAGTCAATTGCAAAATACTCGATAAGGTCTATAAAGTTATCATAGATTCAGGATCTATTGATAATATTGTTTCTTTAGAAGCTGTTGAGAAGTTAAAATTGAAAAGGATTCCTCACACTAATCCTTATAAAGTTACTTGGTTGAATAGAGATCAACATGTGATAGTCTATGAACAAGCTTGGGTAGAGTTGTCCATAGGGAGGTATAAGGATACAATTTTGTCTTATATCCTACCCATGGATGCGTGTCACCTGCTATTGGGTAGACCCTAGTAGTATGATCGATGTGCAGTCCACAATGGAGTTGAGAACTCCTATTCCTTCAAGAAGGATGGAATAAATTTTAGGGTACAGTCAATCTTGGAAGAAGAGAAAGAATTAAGGAGAGGTCCCAACCTACTGGTGGTCGGTGAGAAAGAATTCCTAAAAACATTGGAAGGAGATGGAGTAGGATTTGCTTTGGTTTTAAAACCAAAAGGTGAGAAGAGGAATGAAAGAGAAGAGTTTCCTTTAGAGATACAAAGGTTGTTAACTCAATATCAGGCTATAGTTAGTGATGGTCAACCAGCCACCCTACCACCTGATAGATCCATTAGTCATTAAATTGACTTCATTCCAGGAGCCTCAATTCTAAATAAAGTTGCTTATAAGATGACTCCACAACAGAATGTAGAGATTTCTAAACAAATCCAAGAACTAATTGACCAAGGGTTGATTAGAGAAAGCATAAGTCCTTGTGTTGTTACCACAGTCTTAGCCCTCAAGAAAGATGGTACTTGGAGGTTGTGTATAGATTCCAGGGCCATAAATAGGATTACTATCCGGTATAGGTTTCCAATACCTAGGATAGAGGATTTAAAGGATTATCTTGGTGGAGCTAAATATTACTCCAAGATAGATCTTAAGAGTGGATATCATCAGATAAGAATTAAAGGGGGAGATGAGTGGAAGACTGCTTTTAAGACTACTGAAGGATTGTATGAATGGCTAGTTATACCTTTTGGGTTGTCAAACTCCCCAAGCACATTTATGAGATTGATGAATGAGATTTTGAAGGAATTCATTGGAAAATGGATTGTAGTGTACCTAGGCAACATCCTGGTGTTCAGCAAGACAAAAGAGGACCATCTTAGACATTTACAATTGGTAATACAGAGATTGCATGAAGAAAAGCTGACAATCAACTTGGAAAAGAGTGAGTTCATGAAGCAAGAATTGGTATATCTCAGTTTTGTTATCTTAGAAGGTAACATGAAGATGGATTTCAGCAAGGTGGAAGCAATCTTGAATTGGCCTACACTAAAATCAGCTACGGAGGTAAGAAGCTTCCATGCTTTGGCACAATTTTACCAAAAATTTATCAAACAGTTCAATGAGATTAGTGCACCTATTTTGGATACCATCAAAGGAGGTATGAACGAAAAGTTCCAATGGAATGAGAAGGTTGATGAAGGATTTGAGCATCTGAAGAAGAGAATTGTGACTCAACTGATTTTGACACTTCCTAGTTTTGACAAATTGTTTACTGTGGAATGTGATGCTAGTAATATTGTTGTTGGTGCAGTATTGAGTCAAGAGGGAAATCCAGTAGCTTTTGATAGTGAAAAACTCAGTGATGCAAAGAAGAAGTATTCCTCATATGATTTGGAATTATATGCATTAGTGCAAGCACTAAGGAAATGGAGACACTATCTACTTCCCAAGGAATTTGTTGTCTTTACCGACAATCAGACTTTGAGTTTTCTGAGTTCACAAGATAAACTAAGTCATAAGCACATGAAATGGGTGGAATACATCCAAGCCTTTACCTTCACAATAAAGCATAAGAAGGGAGTGTAGAATAAAGTGGCAGATGCATTGAGTAGATGGTTACTCATAGTGCAAGAAGTTCAGCTAAGAAGCATTGGCATTGAAAGCTTCAAGGATCTGTATCCAACAAATGAAGATTTTCCAGTAGCATACAAGGTATGTCAAGTGTATCAAAATCATTTTCATAGTGAATATTCAGAGTATATTCTTCAATAAGTTCCTCTGTTTAAGGGAGGAAAACTTTGTGTGCCAAGAGGTTCCATGAGAGAGAATCTAGTACAGTAAAAGCATAATGGTTCCTTAAGTGGCCATTTTGGGTTGAATAAAACTCTAGAATTGGTCAAGCGGTATTACTATTGGCCAAGAATGAATCGGGATGTCCAAAAGTATGTAGAGACTTGTCTGGTTTGTCAAAAGGCAAAAGAAACTTCATCCAATGTAGGATTATATCAGCCCCTTCCTATCCCAAATAGACCATAGGAATGCCCTAGTATGGATTTTGTTGTTGGACTATCGAAGACCAAGAAAGGAATGGACATCATCTTTGTAATTATTGATAGGTTCAGCAAGATGGCTCATTTTGTACCATGCAAGACCACACATGATGCTTGTTACATAGACAACCTATTCTTTAGAGAAGTAGTATAGATACATGGATTTCCTTTGAGTATTATATCTGCTAGGGACTCCAATTTTATTAGTCATTTTTGGAAAACTTTATGGAAGAAGCTTGGTACAAATCTTTCTTTTAGCTCAGCCTACCATCCACAAACCGATGGTCGGACTAAAGTGGTGAACTAAAGCCTAGGTAATATTTTTAGGTGCCTTACCAAGGAGTATGGAGAATCATGGGATCAATTACTTGCTCAATTAGAATTTGTGTATAATGATACAGTCAATAAGTCCACTGGAAAGAGCCCTTTTGAAATTGTGTATGGGATTCATCCTAGGGGTATATGTGAATTAAGGGATCTTGGTAGCATTACAGAGAGGAGTGGGTATTCTGAATATTTTTCTCAGTCCATGAAGGAGGTCCATGACTCAGCTAAAACAACATTGCTAGAGAGTACAACTCATATCAAGTAGAAGGTAAATGCAAGGAGAAGAGATGTTCAATTTTAGGTTAGAGTTTTGGTCATGGTGCACCTCAATAAAGCAAGGTTGTAGAAAGGAGTTCCAAGTAAACTTAAGATGAGGAAGATAGGCCCTTGTGCAATATTGGAAAAATATGGGTCTAATGCTTATAAAGTTGATCTTCCTACAGACATAGGATTATCTCCTATTTTCAATGTGGCAGATTTGGTATCCTATAAAGGTCCAATTCGCAAAGGAGATTTTGATCTCACAGGAGATACTGAGGATCTCAAGGTGTTTAAAATTCCTATTAAACAAGAACTGAAGGCTGACACAATTCTAAATTCAAGAGTTGCCAAGCAGACTAGACGACAAACCTCTATGGAACATTTGGTCAAATGGAAAGGCAAAGCTAATTCAGAGGCTACATGGGTACAGTAATATAGTTTTAAGAAGTTGGGCATCAATCCTGACTTACTAGTCCAATCACCTGGAAGTTGATTTCTTTTTGTTTGGGGAGTATGGTGTAGGAACACCTAAGTTATGTTATATTGTTCATCGGTGATGTTCTTCAGTTTATGTCTGTCGGTTTTTGTTCGTCGGTGATACTTGTTGGTTTCTGTTCGTCGGCGATGCTTGCTAGTTTTTATTCATCGGTGATGCTTATTGGAAATGTCTGTTGGCATTGGTGTTTCTTTTTGGGTTTGTGATCTTATGCTCAGGGTTGGAAACCAACAATGCTTCTATTGTTTTGAAAAGTCAACTCTAGCACTCGGTAATATCGGTTAACGACCTAGGAAACATGAGATGTGATGTTTGTGACCAGTTGGGTCATTTTCAATGACTCTCTACATGTCATTTTTTCTTGAAAATATTATGGACACCTATTCCTATTCTAGAAGGGTCATTTATTGCTCAGTTTGGCCACCTTTGGAGGGTGGTTGAAGTTGTCCACGAGTATCAGATATTTTGGGTGATATTTCGATGGATGTATATATTACTAAAAAGCTTTAGTAGTTAAGATAGAGAGAGAGCTTGATAAATAGAAAGAAAAAAAAGAAGAAGAAGATGCCATCTGTAAAATATTAGTTCTTGTAAATAAAAAGAACGTACTTAATGAATTTTGTGTGCAGTGTGTGTTGTTGTGTTCTTTAGGTTGAACCCATCGATTCAGCTTGGAAGAGGGATCTATCCTTATAGGTTCCATAGCATGAAATATTAGCTTTATGGTGTAAGCCTAGTCTAAGGCACTTGAGGTGAAGATCTTAGAGACTTCCTCAAGCTAGGGTGAAATAATACCCTATAAGGTCTGTACAAGAGACCTTAGAGAACAGTCAAGCTGACTGTGATAATAAGTGGACTTGGGGCTTTGCATCAGTTTGGGCAAGGAATTTTGAGTGGAAGCCTACAATACAGTTGTCTACTTGATCAACCAAAGCCCTTAATCTTGGTTGGATTTTGGTATTCCAAAAAAGGAATGACTTGGAAGAAGGATTTCCTACTCACACATCTAGGTATTTGGATGTGAATCATATGCACATATTTCCAAAGAAAATAGGAGTAAATTGGATTCCAAATCTCAGTGATGTATCTTCGTTGGGTATGGAGAAGATCAATATCAATTTTGATCATGGGATCCTATCCAAAAAAGAATCACTCAATGTAGAGATGTCATCTTCAATGATAATATGTTTCCAGGTTCACACAAACAATAAGAACATAATAAAGTATAGATACCTTTAATTGACATTGTCAATAAAGCTTCCTTTGATTTACCTTCACAACATTTTCTCAGTACAAGAGGTTATCAATTTGTTTCAATGCCTCCAGTGACATATTTTGGGCATACCCATGTTCTACCACAATCCTTATTTGAGACTAACTCTACTGGAAGCAATTGGGGTGTTGGCCCTTCGAATACACTTTCCCCACATGCTGAGTTTTTACCCATGCCCAGCTTCCATGCAGATATTTCATATTATAATAAGAGGCATCATTGTCAATCACCTACCATGTCCATATAATCTCCCTCAAATGGTCAAACACATAGAAATGAACATTTTCCACTAGAAAAGGAGTCAACTACATCTTAGCATTCTTCCTTGAATGCTACACTGGGTAGTCCCAACCCTTCCTCACTGCAAGGTGTCAATGGTCAACACCATTTTGGCTTTCCTCATTGATAGTAGGTAGGGGATCACCGAGGGATGTCTATGTCTCCTGCGGTATATTTGAAACATTGTTTTAATCACGATGGAATAGAACATGATTTGGATGCAATTTCTCATGAAGGGATAAATACACTAGTTGTCACCATGAATCTTTTAATCAACAATCATATATTGAGGGTGAATGTGCCAACCGCCAAAATGAAGAAGAGTAAAGGTGTAAATTTTCCAATAGAGGAGCACCCTTTTGTTCCATTGAGGAGCTATACAAGAGAGAGGAAAGTCACTAGTAAATTCTCTGATTATAAACTTCTATCTACAGAAGAGGTAGAGCCTATGCTACTTATTTCTAATAAGATAGAGTCAGCAGATAATAAGGCTGCTTGTAAAGCTTATGTTTGTATAAATTGGCATGAGGCAATGCGTGAGGAGATTGTTTCATTATTGAAGAATTAGAATTGGGATTTGGTACCATTACCTCCAAAGAGATAAATACTCAAAAATAAATGGGTTTAAAATCTGAAAGAAGGGGATAGAGGACAGGTTTGTTATCAAGTAAGATTGGTGTTCAAAGGCTATGGCCAAAAGCAGGGTATAGATTTTCATGATATTTTCTCTCCAGTGTTAAAAATTAACACAATCTGAGCTATTTTGGGTTTTGTAGCAGCGTGGGATCTTTAACTTGAACAATCGGATGTCAACACAACATTTCTCAAGGGAGATATTGAGGAAGAATTGTATATGAAGTAGCCTGAAGGTTTTGTCAAGAAGGGACAAGAAAACTTATGTTGTCGATTGAAGTGAAGCTTGTATGGGCTCAAGCAAGCCCCTCATCAATGATATCTCAAATTTGATTAATTCATGATTGAGCATAAGATTATATAGTTAGAGGGTGATCCTTGAGTGTGTTATAAGCAGTTTCCTAATGGTGAGTTTTTCATACTTCTCCTTTATGTGGATGATATGTTAGTGACCGACATTAGCGTTAGAATTGTTCTTGAATTAAAGGCATAATTGGCCAGCAGATTTAACATGAAAGATTTGGGGGAAGCCAAGAGAATGATTGGCATGACCATTACAAGGGATAGGCATAAGAGAAAACTATGGTTATCACTAAAACATTACATTGAAAAATTATTGGATAGGTTTTGGATGTTAGAAGCAATATTTGTAAGCATACATTTGGCTTCTCATTTTTGCCTATTTGTTGATATGAGTCCTAAAACTCAAGAGGATCAAGAGTTAATGAGTAACACTCCTTACAAATCTGTAGTTGGGAGTATCTTGTATTGTAATGTTGAAGTCCAACGGTCTCTTTTAGTTCCCTCCAAATGTATTGGTTGTTCGACTTCTTGTTTGTGAACAACCTATTTATGTTGCTGCTATTGTATTGCAATGTTAATGTTGTTTTAGACAATTAATATATAATTCTTCAACTTGGTGTGGATGGGGGTAATTTTTCCAAACCATGATAAATATAATGTTCTTTTTTTTCTTATTGTTTGTTTAATCAATTCTATTTCTTCATCATTCCTTCAAATTCAACAATTGGTATCAGAGCTGGTTGAACAGTTGATTGGGAAATTAAAAAATATTTTCCAAATCTATGGAAATTTGAGGGTACAAAAATTCACAAGGAAAAATTTTGGGATATAAAAGATACAAATTAAATCACTGCTCATCAAGAAAAGTCTCTCACTTTATCTTGAGGGAAAAATAAATAAACCTGCTATGATGAGTAATGAAGATTGAGAATCACTTGACCAAAAGCCCATGGAAATAATATTTCTCTCTCAATGATAATGTATTGTACAATGTTGAAAATGAAGAAACAAAAAAGGTAGTGTAGGACAAGCTTTAAGCCACATATGCAATGGAATCCGCTAGAAATAAAGTCCTCATCATGAAAATGCTATACAAATTGAAGGTGAGGGAAGGTGAGGCCATGACAAATCATCTCAATGAAATCAATACCTTGATCAATCAAGTGGATTCAGTTGGCATGAAGAAAGACAATGAGAACAAGGTTGTTTTACTATTATGTTCTCTCCCATACATCTGTGATGTAGTTGTAATAGCTATTAGCACTACAACATCAAGCTCAAAAAAGCTATCCTTTCATGAAGTGTCAGCGACTCTTCTCAGTGAAGACATAAGAAGAAAGAACATGGAGTCTTCATCTAGCGAAGTCTTAACGATGGAGAGTATTGAAAATAGGGGAAGAAGTCATAGTAGAGGCATAAATAATTTCAATGGGAGGTCTAAATCTGCAAGAAGATCACAGTCTTGAGGCAGACAAGGTGACTGCCGGTTTTATGGAAAACCAAGCCATGTCAAGAAGGATTGTAGAAAATACAAGGCATAAGAAAGGATGTTGGAAAGTGAAGAAAACATAACTCATGATAAGGATGATGGTATTCTAATAATATCAACAAGTGATACAAAATCATATTCATGAGTAATTAATTTGGGTGCTTCCTTTCATGCAACTTTTTTCACAGAAACCTTCACAAATTACCAAGAAGGTAATTTTGGTCATGTTTATTTGGGGGACAACAACGCTTGTAAAATAGTTGGAAAAGGTGATGTTGTTTTGTAGCTCGTTGGATGAATCAAATGGTTGCTAAAATTATGTCATATTCCCAAATTGAAGAGAAATATTATTTCCATAAGTCATCTATATACACAAGGCTTTCTCACCACTCTCATGGACACATTGACAATATCTAAAGGTTCTATGGTGATTACAAAAGGAGACAAAGTTGGCAGCCTCTATATTGTAGAAACCATTGATGAGGTGTTAGATTTTATGATTGTTGTGGGTAGTGATGTGGCTCTTTGGAATCAAAGATAAAGCCACATGAGAAAGAGAGGCCTTGAGATTATACTCAACTGAGAACAACTATCGGGTCTTTAATTGGCAAAATTGAAGTCTTGCAAAAATTATATTCATGGGAAACAAACAAGGGTCAGCTTCTTGAAGGACGAACATGATAAAAAGACAACAAATTTGGATTTAGTGCACTCAGATATCTTTGGTCCTATGGTGGTAACCTCTCATGGAGGTGCAAATTATTTTTTTACTTTCCTTGATAATTGTACTAGGAAAGTCTGGATTTATATTCTTTCCCAATAATCTGAAGTGTTTTAAAATTTTAAAATTTTAAAAATTTTCAAAGTACTTGCTGAAAATCAAAGTGGTCATAAAACCAAATGTTTAAAGATGGATATGGAGGTGAATTTTGTTCCTTGGAGTTTGACAATTTCTATGTAGATCATGGTATTTGAACGATTAAGGTTGTTCCCTACGCTCCTCAAGAGAATGGGGCAGTGGAAAGATTTAATCAAACCATTCTTGAGAAAGCTCAGTGTATGCTTTCAAATGTTGGTCCAAGCAAAGAGTTATGGGTTGAAGCCTGCAACACAACAATTTATTTAATAAACAATAGTCCTTCCTATCGGTTGGAATTTGGTATTCTAGAAGAAGAATGGCTCAGAAAGAGGATTGCTTATTCCCACATCTGGGTATTTGGATATAAAACTTATGTTCATGTCCCTAAAGAAAAGAGGACAAGGTTAGATTTCAGATCTCATAAGTGTACTTTTGTGGGCTATGGCGAACAATAGTTTGGTTTTTGATTGTGGGATCCGGTTGAGAATAAAATAGCGAGGACTTGATATGTGGGTTTTAATGAGATAATGTTTCCATCTTTGATAGAAGAAACACATGAAAAAAATTATATTCCTTTCTCTGATATTTCCAAAAATAACATTTGTCTACCTTACATTCCCTCACAAGGTTATACAACAGCAAATCCTCAGGCCATATCTACTTTACCCACCTCTATTTTAGCCTGAATTATATCCATATCACAATATTTTGGCTCTATTTTTCCCTCTTTTCATATGCAGTCTGCATATAATAATGTTTCTAGTGAAAATAATGTCATAGTTTTATCCCCAATTGATAAAAATAATGAATTACTATGGTCCCCTATTCAATATTAATCCAATGAAGGTGTTGGATATGAAAAAACATATGAAAGTGCAATTATGACTCTCCATCCACATGGAAAAGTAAATCTGCCACAGGTTCCACAACACCCATGGGTAGTAAATGTGTCTCACAAATTGGTGACTTCAGTGAACATGCCTCACCTCATATTATTCCTCAACACATCGCTCCTCTCCATGCCACTCATCACTGCCATGTGTAGCACATGAATGAGTTTGCTGATGGGAATTTGGTCCCATCTTCTCCTCACACCATGCCTTGCAGTCACGTGTAGCACGACAACGAAGGGAATTTTGGTCCCAACTTCTCTCATGGCATTTTGTGGTTGGATAAACTAGGGGCAGATGTGCATGAACACTTCCATGGTGAATCTAGTCAGGATTCAGGGAAGAAGAGACTCGTACCCAATCAATGTTTTTACAACACAGAGTGTCATACACAAGTTGCAAATCATTTACAAGAAAAATCTTGAGGAAGAGATGTAGAAATGCAATCCGAGGAGAACACATTGGTACCATTAAGGAGGTCTACAAGACAACACTAACTTTCTTCTAAATTTTCAGACTATGAATTGTTATTTTTTGAAGAGGCAAAGCTTGAATTATTAATCTCTAAGAAAGTTGAACCGGCTAATTATAAAGCCGCTTTTTAGAGCAACGATAATGGTAAATGGATGGTCGCCATGAATGAAGAAATAAGCTCACTTGCAGCTTATAACACTTGGGGTTTGGTCTCTCTTCCACCAAATCAAAGACCACTTAAGAATAAGTGGGTATATAGATTGAAATACAAAGACGGAGGTCACACATGCTACAAAGATAGATTAGTGGTAAAAGGATACATGATCAGCAAAAGGTGATCAATTTTACTCAGGTTTTCTCTCCAGTTATGAAGATGACTACAATTAGAACAATATTGGGATTGGTAGCTGTATGGAATCTTGAGATGGAGCAGCTTGATTAAAGACTGCATTCTTACATGGTGATATAGATGAAGATTTGTATATGGAGTAGCCTCCAGGATTCATTAAGAAGGGATAAGAGAATATTTATTGTAGACTCAAGTGAAGTTTGTATGGATTTAAACAAGCATTGAGATAATGGTATTCAAAATATTATCGATTCATGATTGCACACAATTTGATTAGATGTGAATCAGATCCATGTATTTATTTTAAGAAACTTCCTAATGGTTAGTTTTTCATTCTTCTTCTCTATGTTGATGACATGTTGATAACCGGTATTAGTCCTAAGATTATTGGTGGGCTAAAAGCTCATTTGGAAATCACATTTTCTATGAAGGACTTAGGGGCAGCCAAGAAGATTCTTGGCATGAAAATCACTTGACATAGAAGTAATAAGGAGATCACTTTATCACAAAAGACTACATTGATAAAGTAGTTGAAAGATTTGGGAGCGCTGATGCCAAACTTGTTTATACTCCTCTCACTTCTCATTTTCACTTATCTTCTGATTTGTGTCCACAAACACAAGAGGACAAGGATTTTATGGAAAGGGTTCCTTACAAATCTGCAGTTGGTAGCATTATGTATGTTACAGTTTCTACATGTCCCGACATTTCTCATGCGGTGGGAGTTGTCAGTAGATTCATGGGCAATCTTAGGAAGACTCATTGGGAAGTTGTTAAATGGATATTGAAATATCTTAAGGGCACTTATGATTATTGTCTACAGTTTAGTAGAAATAATGTAGAGTTGCAGGGATATACTGATTTTGATCTTGCTGAGATTTGGATAAATGAAGGTCTACTACTGGTTATACATTCATGTTTTCTGGGTTTTCCATTTGTTGGGCCTCTAGGTTACAACACTCCATTTCTCTTTCTTCCACTGAAGCTGAATATTTGGCACTTTTTGAAGGTGCTAGGGAGATGATTTGGTTACAATGATTGTTTAAGGATTTGAAATTTGATTAAAGTGCTTATGTTATGTTTTATGACAGTTGTAGTGCCATTTTTATGGCTCACAATCACTCATCTCAGTGTCACTCAAAACATGTTGATATTCATGCTCATTTTGTGTGACATATGGTTGAAGTGGGCAGATTAAAAGTTGTTAAAATTCACACAAAGGTCAATCCGGAGATATTTTGACCAAGGTTGTACCCAAGGAGAAGTTTGAATGTGCTAGGACTTCTCTTGGGCTTGCAAAGAAGAGGTGAATCAGTGGAAAGAGCAGAGGAATGGTTGATCAGTGTCAGGGTCCATTAGCCATCAGGTGGGAGATTATAAAGTTGAAGGCCAATGGTCTCTTTTATTTCCCTCCAAATGTATTTCTTGTTCAACTTCTTGTTTGTGAATAGCCTATTTATGCTTCTACTATTGTATTGCAATGTTGAAGTTGTTTGGGACAATTAATTTAATTCCTTTTCTCAGTGTGGATGTAGGCAATTTTATCGAACCATGATAAATCTCATGTTCTTGTTTTGCTTATGGTTTGTTTATTCAATTCTATTTTCCTTCATTGTTTCTTCAAATTCAACATGTATGCTATGTGTTGGTGCCGAAAAATGCTGGATTGGATTTCCTATGGACCTGCTAGTCCAATACTGGGAAATCTAATTATTTTTGGCCAACTAACAAGTTCAACCAAAGTAGATGGCTAATACCTCTACGATTCTAGCTCTGCAAAACTGAGGCTGGTAGACCTTCCTTAACAAATATGTAGGTTCAAAGGATTTTTATAGAAAATAAGTTGTGTTGAACTATTTTTCTTTAAAACTATAAACTATAAACTTGAATGCCTTTTTGTAAACTGAAATTGCTTGAAAGAAAATAATTATGCCAATTAATAAATAAACTTGAAATAAATAAGGATTCTATGAAGTAAGGGAGAAGATTTTTATATCAAGACAATAACACTTCCCCAAATTACTAGATCAAATCAATAAGAAAGACCAGTGTCTTATTCCAGACTGGGCAATGGAGTAAAATCTATCCAATTATCATGTGCAACTTTGGAAATGGAATGCAACCAATATTACTCCTAATGCATGTGACTGATCCTTATAAGATTAGAATTAAATCATAGTAGTCCTATTGAATTTACATTTTCTCAAAAATACCAACATGACAGAATTGAAGTCTGACAACTAGTTTTTCAATCTATTTTTGCTATCTGGAAATCAAGTAAAATTATGATCTATCCAAACAGTGCAATAGGGCATATGTTTGCAAAAAACTTTTATCCAAAGGACCGATTGGAAATAAAATGTAAACCATTACCTATCAATGAAATAGAAGAACACTTATCTCTTTATTGATTCAAAAAAATAATACATGAGTTTCATGTTGCAATCGTTGATCTAATGCCCTTTCCCATTACATTCAAAAAAATCCATTGTATTGTCTCCCTCCTCTAAACATTGGTCCTGGTATCCCTTATATATAATTCTAGGGATGCATACAAGCTACATACCAACATGACTATTCATAACAAAAACCTAATCCTAAATCAACAACTGGAACATATAATATAGTTACAATGTAAAATATCAACCATCTGAAAGGTTAATATATTTAATAAATATGTCCATTCAATAATGCTCTCGTTGAAACAATCTTCATCTTTTATCCCACAAATCATGTTTCTGTCACATATTTAAATAATCACTTTTGAATAATGTCACTGTATAGAAAGCTCCTGCACATAAAATGAATAAATTAAATTCTCACTTTCAATAAGGTTTTCAATAAGAAATCTCTTTAATGCACTTTTGAATATATCATTGAAATACATTCCCAATAACATATATCCA
>MU226777.1:1055833-1085717 GCA_018584345.1 Thuja plicata | reverse complement strand
ATTTACAAATCCATCTTCCAGGGCAACCAAACAGTCCCAAAAAAGCATAACCAGGGTTTGCATAACCAGGGTATAGATAACCATGATTTGCATTATTTTTCAATTCCCCAACCAAACGGGCCCTAAAAGATAAGTAAATATATGTGAATAGTTACTTCCCTGAACAAGAATGGATACGAATCACTTTGTCGACATGGGTTCCACCACTATGGTTTCCACTGGCCAGATATTGCTCATGTAGTGGGAGTGATAAGCCGAGTCATGATCAATCCCAATAAACCACTTACAATTTTTCCAATAATCAAATTTACGACAAGGATGATAGGTCATTTCTTTTATAAGACTTTTCTACAAACCTTGGTGTTCAGAACTAATTTAAATGTATCTTAAATCTGTGAAATAAGGATATCAACCTGACTTCAAAGGCTTTGTAATTAACTTTCCTTTAGCTTCACCAGTCTATAGTAATTACTCTAATTCGAATTTTCTTTATACATTGAATTGTACGTTAAACCATAGAAAATCAAGGTTATGTTCACCAAATTTGTATTGGCATAGAGAAATGTAATGGACAAATCTGTCAACACTCTGGCCAATGTTCCACCTCCTGTTGACAATAAAACTCCATTGTAGTTTCCCCGAGCTAGCCTTGAAGACATAACCTTCGATAGCAAAGACAAATTTACACCAACAGTGTTGTTCTAGAAGAAAAAGTACAGTCTTCTGAATCTTTTGATGTTGTCGAGTTTTTAAGCTATTCCGAGTACCATTCATTATTTACTTTAGCAAACTGTCTACAACGAGATGTTTTGTAGGGTTTGTCGGAGATTTGGAAGAGTTGGGGCACTGCATATCTGAAACAGTGATTTATATGGCCGACCACCCTTATCTTTAGATTCACCAGTTAGACGCTTCCTTGTTTGGTGTAAGGCTTTTACTTTGCTCTACATTCTTGCATTCATGGATCGTACCGTTGAAGAACATTTCAACCCATTTCTTCGCGCAAAATGACTTTCCCACTACTTCGGTTCCTCAGCTGTTGGTTGTATTACTCTTAAAAATGGGCTTCGTTGGATCCATGAGCTTTTGGGAAAACATATAAGTCGTCCCTCAGTGAGACACGATATATCATGACTCCCCTCACATTAAGCTTTTTGTTGAAAGGCTCGAGCTGAACAAATGAACATTAACCTTACAAATAGCTTTAATAGTGTCGTATTTCCATATATACATGAACATAGATGGTGTAGTTAGCTTTAACACATTATACGTGATACCATCCATTCGGTAACCCATTGATTACATCAATACTCTTATTCCTTTGATTTCAGATGTTGAGAGATGTTGAGATAATAATGTGCACGGATATTTTGAATGATTCCTGGATCAGCTCAGATTGTGCACGTCAAACTTAGAGGACCATCTTTATCCTCTCTTTTGATGTCAGAATTTAATCAGCTCTTGGTACCTTGTCATGCTCCGATAACGAACTAAGAACTTTATTTACAGTTCCATAAGTAGTTTTTGGTTCTTATGACGTCAATCTGGATGTTTCCCCGTACTTTATCGTGGCCCGACAATGGTGTAGGAACTTATAATATACACCAATCCGGTCTTCCAGTAAACATTTCGGCAGCTTCAAAACATTAGAGACTCTTACATTTTCGGATCTAAGCATGGAGTCAGGAATCGATAGCCATCCTGGAACCATGTCGGGTTCCGACATGCGAGGTGGAAACACCATAGGATTCCGACGATCACTTACAAGTTGTCCTATTAATGTGTCGAGCTTTTTTTATAATAGGTAACAATCAAAATATCCGTGCGCCTTTTAACTTGCAATGAGTTCAAAGAAAAATGTCCGACTCCAAAGTCAATTTGAGAGATAATGTTTTGAATTTATACTTTCTTCCCCTTCGTTGCCAGAAGAGTTATTGGGTTCCTGCACCTCCTTCGGATCCCGATGCTAGTAGTGGAACCAGCGAAATGTCAATTTAATTTCTTTAATGAGGCATTGCTTAATTTTTCTACCCAACCATGAGGGGTGGTGTTGGAAAAATTCATTAAAGCTTGGAGAAGACAAGATACTTGCAAATTTTAAATAGGGGTAAAAAATTGGGCAATAGTTGTCTATGATTGGAGACGGCTTTTTCACAGAAAAAAGCGGACAACTTCAAGAATCTATTTTTAAAACTAGTGCCTAATTCATTGGGTAGCAGAATCAAAAAGTATTAGCATAGGGAGTTGCTTTGCAAGTGGGTGGAGGGTTATAGGACACAACAAAAAGAAACAAGCCAAAAGTTTCAACAGCCTACAACAAGCAAAAAATTTATTTACAAAGGGATAGGGCGAGAAGCCCCTTACCTTAAGAAAGCTCGAGATAAATTATGCAAAACCATTCATAGGTTGTGAGAAATGTAACCCACTGCGGAAAAGAAAAGTATACTCATGAAATGCCTACAGACTCAAAAATAGCTTTTGAATCCAATGAAGACTTAGCTTGTACAAAAGATCTTTATATATGAGTGCGCAACCAAAGAACCTCTCTTCATCATACACCTCTTGACTATGACCAGCCATAGATTCATGTTTTGTTTTAGACAAAAAGGAGCCAATTCCTTGATAGAATTCATCTTGCATACCTTCTTCTAGATTACTCTTCTTTTGAGAAAAATAGAAAATGCCACCATTGCCAACAAAATTATAAAACAGAAATTCCTCACTTGCTAAAAAAAAATTATCATCTTCTTCAGCCACCAATTCAGCTAACCCATCTTCTTTGAGCATCAATTCAAAACCTTTAATTTTATAAGCTGAGAAATCATCATCAGTTTGATCTATAAATAAATGATCAGCGAAAGCCTTTGGGTCTTGATTTGAAATGCCAGCATTATGAACATTACCATTTTTTATTTGTATATAACAGTCTGAAAAAGAAGATTCACCTTCGATAGGATTTTTGCCTTTTTGTTCCTGCAACATGATCTTATAACCATTTTCTTTCCAGTCATCTTCAAGAATATATCCATCTTGGAATATTGTTGAGCACGTCAAAGTTTGGTATTTGGGTGTTCTGACATTAATGTTTTGTCATTGATGTCAACATACTAGTTGTTATTTCAAACAGTGTGTTTAGTATGTTCAGTGAAGAAGATTTTAGTTGTTCAGGTGATATGTTGAAGATCTAAAGTTGCGATCATGAGGTATTGTTCAAAGGTGTCTTTAGATGATCTACAAAGGTTCGTAGAAGTTCGGATGAGATTTTAAGTGAGAAAAGATCGATTTGTTGGTTGTTGAGGTTACACTGATCCTATGTACAATGGAAGAGTATTTGGTTCGGTGTGTCTTGAATTTGATGTTTCAGAGGTTGCAAAGCAGGTCGTTATATGGTGCCTTATCATTGTGTTCGTAGCTAGTGTTGTTCACGATTCAAAGTACTACAAGCTATCTTTTGTTGTGACAGAGTTTGGTATTTTAGTATTCTTGTTTATCGGAGATAAAGATGAGTTTGGATTCCATATTGAAGATGATGTGAATGTTCTGGATGGTATTCATGTTGCTTCTTGGTGTTCGTGGATCATGTGATGATCATGTTGTTGGTTGACATTAATTGAGGTGATCAGATTTTCTATTTTGGTAATGTGTTAGCTTTTCTTCATTTAGGTCCTAGCCGGCTTGATGGAGTAATGTGTAGTAATTCTTGATGCTTCTTTGGAAACACATAATAGTGTTTGTGGTTAAATATTTGGTACCTATCTAGGTCTTAGCTGACTTGATTTGAATCACTTTGAAGATTGAGCATAATGTTTATATCTTTTATTGCATAATGTCTAAACCTACCTAGTGGTTGATTATTCTTTGTATACATATAAATGAGAGATAATTTTGTAATTGGGAGTAGAGACATAGATGTGTGAGTGTAAGGAGAATTATTGATATTTGCATTCCGCATTTAAGGCAGAGTTTGTACTTCATTGGAACTGTACTGGCATCAGAGATTCTATTTGTTAGTTCGGTTATAATGGACCACATGTCCACCCTGTTGTAATTGAAGATAGATCAGCGAACCTGTTATGCCCTGCATACCCATCCCTAAATTTTATGTGCAAAATGTTGGGTCCCCTCTTTTCACTTTCGCTCTTGCCTTGTTTTCTTTGCTTTCTTCTCTGGGCTTTCCCTCCCGTGAGATTTGTTTTTCTTTCTATTTTCATTTCTCGTGTCTTCGGGACATGGTCCCAGAGTTTGTTGTTCTTTTCAGAGCCAGATTCTAGACTTCGGGATTCTCCACCACGATATCTTCTTCTCGCAAGAAGGTATGGTTGCATGGAATCCCCGGGCCCGGAGTTTGGAGGTTTGCCTATTTTAGAGATTGCAGAGGAGAAGGTAACTTGATTTTACCTTGGGTATAAATAGAAACTACCTATCACCTTCATATTTACCATGATTAAAAACACTTGTGCATTCAGAGCGATTCTTAGGTGACTAACTACGATTAAGCTGTAAATTAGTCCTTGCTTAAGTGAACGATTACCAGTTGATTCAAGGTGTCTATTCGTGACCGTTTGAAGGTAGAACTTGTTGCAGGAGTGCTCCTAGTGTGCTTCTTCCCTGTTGTTCTTCGGATTTACAGGTAGGCTCTCGGCTTGTCCTCTGGTTTCTTGTTGTTTCCATGTTTTCCTTGTTGTTCCCTTTTGTTCTTTGGTCTTCGTTTGTCTTGCTAGTTTTCTGTTCCATGTTCTGTATTTTTGGCTCACCTCCCATTGCTGGGTTGGCTCTGCGAGAGGGTTGTCCGCCCTCTGTGCAGTTGTAGATTAATGTATACATTGTATATGGTCCTAGGGTAGTTCATGTATATATTTAAATGTTGTTCAAATCTGTGAAGGGCTTGTAAATGCTATATTTTTGGTGTGTATATGTTTCGGCCTTCGGCCCTCTATGTTTTTATGTATATGTCCTGTATATCCTTACAATTTCATGAGTTCCTCGCACTTTGTCATGTGTTTTCACTCACCAGACCAAGCTCGTCGAGACAGAGTCGCCACGGTTCAAACTCAGTACCTTGCTGGTTTGAGCCATGGCAGGTTTCTCTCTCCTCTGTCTCATCACCTTAATGGTGGGATTAATTTCCCATAGGTGGGCATTCAAACCATGTCCCATCTAGCATTTATTCTACCCTGTGTCAACTCACTTGTCACCATTAATGCCTTTATGTCACCTGTCACTTGACCATGTGTCAACCCACATCAGTCGAGTACGGTTCCACTCTGGTCACGTCGGCATGGCAACAACTAGTTTATCCAGCCTCCAGGTCCCAAGCAATCCATTTTCCTGCGTTTCCTTTTTCCATTTGGTTTTATTTCCCCTGGATTCCTATTCACGTCTATTACAAGTATTCTGGGACTTTTTTTTAGTGTATGCTAACACTTGTTAAACAGGTGCAAGGTGGTGACAATTACCCTGAAGTTTTTAATATTCTTTTACATATACCACATTTTAACGGTTCTCCAGTCTCACAATTTGCAGATAAGCTGATCAAAGATGTCTAAAGTAATAACCCCTCCTAGCAGCCCGGAGCTACCTACCACATCTACCCGAGCGACCACGAAAACCAAGGCTGAAAGGTTGTTAGCAAAGCTGCCCTTGACCTCCAAGTATCCAAAGGAGGGTACCCTTGTGGGATCAAATATAGAGTCCAGAGTTCAAGAAATAATGGACACAGGGCCAGGACCTTTGGCAGAAATGCAAGGCTTGATTCAAGCCATTTACAGGTTGAAGACCACCAGAGACAATCTGGCCACTCAGATTGCCGCCTACGACATCATCAAGGCAGAAAACTTTCCTTGTTCAGTGCAATCACCGAAGTTAATACTCCAACTGGAAACATTGTACAACACACCAACTCGGACTATCCTACTTCCAGATCCTCAGCTACTAGAGTACCCAACAACAATTGTCACCCTGGACGCAGCAACTTTTGCCTCAGGGCTAGGGATCCCACAGTTCGATGGATCCATTATCTAGAATCAGGTCCAGACATTGTAGGAGTTTGAGGACATTGCCCTTATGTCCCAGCAACATCTCAATAGCCACTGACTGAAAATACCAAAGAGGGATTGCAGGAGGATGAAGTTGAAAATTCCCTATGGGGAGTTCAAAGAGCCCATTCAGGCAGGTATTGTATTCTTATGCAGGATCTTCGAATTACCCCATGCCCAAGATTTCTTAGCATGGATGTACTACTTTTTGTACTGCATCACCACTCGCAATCAGACCTTCAACTGGGCGGCCCTCATATCCAATCATGTGGACAAATAGCTAAAGGGCATTGTCTAGAACTCCAAGTTTTACATGATGTCATACGTGCTATGGGCTCTAGCACAACAAAGACCAGCTTTTCAAGGTTTGGGAACAATTGGGGAGCTTGGAAGTGGGTTAGGCCAAATGACACCATGGGATCATTATCCCCAACTGCAATGGGAACTCAGTTTCCCAAATTTATACTGGGTAAATGGTGCTTTCATATACCACAACATTCTAACACTTATGCAAGATTCTGGGTATCGATTGTCGCCAGAGGTGATGACTTTGGTCAGCACCTATGGCCGCTATTTTATTCAATTCCAACACCACACCTACATTCGGGTGACCAGCTTCTTTGGGAAGCCCCATCTTCTTCCCCGGTATTGCAGGGATAGAATTATTCTTTCAGAGTTCTACCAGCAGATGATGGATCTGCACGCCTTCTTTATATTGATGAAGGTCATCAATGTCCCAGTCCTATTCTCATGCAGGAATTATACATGCAGCCTCACCGTTGCCCGAGAGGTAGACAGTGAATTGAAAAACCTGGGGCTGGTGGAATTCCACCATGCCCAGAAGAACTATGATCCCCTTGGCAAGATTGCCATAGCACTTCCTCGAGCATCCCCACCACATGAAGTAGACATTGAAGATTTTTGGGAGGATTGCCAAGATATTTTTGATCTCCCGGCCCGATAGTATTCAAGGATGAGAAAAGGGCTAATGAAAACACTTGACCTCTAGAATTTTCTGAAGGGTTTCTCAGATGATGGGCTTCTGGAGGACCCAACATACAAGGGACAAGGGCTGGATAAATTAGATCTCCCTCTAATGGACTGAGCCACCCCTAAAGACTTAACGATTGAAGGGTTATGTCACCCCATTTTTGAGGCAAGTCACCAATATTTTTCACATGTGTGTCCCAAAAGAACCTGAAAGAAACCAATGGTTCACAGGCCCATTCCCTCTACCATTGTCACTGGACCTACTCCTTCTTCTGTCGGGGCCAGACCTTTTTCATCTTCCGTGGTTGTCAAACTAGGCACTAGCAAAGGAAAATAAAAGGAGGGTAGCCCAGCCAAAGTGCCTCCCCAAGTTCCCACCCTTCTAATGGAACAACTGAAATAGAAAATGGAGTTGGCAAGGCCATCCAGCCAACATCTCAGTGTGCAGATATCTTTTGGCCTCCAGGTAACTCCAATGGCATCTTCTCGCCCGACAGGATCCCTGTCGTTGGCAGCAATGATGAGCAGACAAAATTTCACTGAGGCGGAGTCTATCAGTATTCTGGACACTGGGGTCCCACTGACAAGAAAGAAAAAGAAGAAGGTCACCCTGACCCCAATTACCATCGCCAGTTTCGCTATGCCAGAGGATGTGCCCCCAGTGGATGTCAATTCAGACTCTCCCGAACTAGAAGATATTTTTGACTCCTCACCCCCACACGATGACTTCGATGACACTTTCTTGGCAGAGGAGCTCATGGACCTCCAACAAGGTATAAGTCATGTGGTGGATGAAATTGGCGCTCAAGATAAAGAAGAGGCCCCTGTAGAAATGGAAATCCTGGAAGAGGAGGATACATCAGAGCAAGAGGCCTAGGAAGAAGTACAAACAGGGCCCAAATAGGAGAAGATACTGGTCCAGGAGACTGAGGACACACCAATGCAACCCATAAATGATCGACTGATGGTCAGGGAACCCAGACCCATGGGATCAACTATACCCACAATCATCATGCTCCAAACACCTTTGGTTACTCCGCGTGATCAAGTGCCCCAAAGCACATTTGGTGAGATAGTAACGGTGGCCGCCTTGTTAAATTTTGGCTAGAGACCTCACCCACCTCTAGAGGACGTTCTGGTGGAGGAGAATGTTCCAATAGATGAGGCTGATGAGGTCCAAGAGTAGCAGTAGCAGATTGAACAAGAAGTCCTAGATAATGAAAACACAGGATCAAATGATGTCGGGATGGCCGAGGAAGTCCCTGAAGAAATGGACAATGTTGAGACCGGAGAGAAGGTTCCAGACATTACAACAGAGGATGTCAGCATGGTGGAAAACACTGAAGGTTCTGGAGAACAAGAGAAGGAACCAAAACAAGAGAGGGAGAAAGAGACTGAAGATAATGTACATTCTGGGAATGTACCGCTAGGTTCCAAAAGGAATCCCAATGAATAGGTCTTGATAGCAAAGTCGCTCAAGCTGCCCTAATGGATGGTCAAATAAAGGAAAAGAAAGGCCACCGTGGTAACATCAGGTGCTACACTCTCATTGGCTGAGATGATGGCTAGAAATGTAGAGGCCCAAAAACGCAAGAAAGCATGGATAGTTCATATGCTCTGGACTGGTCGAATAGATAGCATAGTTGCAACTATCACAAGACTGCCACTAGGTGTAGATGCGGTGGCACTAAGGCCAGAAGACTATAACATAATAGAAGTAGCACTAGGGAGGAGAGACAAGCAAGGTGAATTAGACTTGCTAAGGGAGGCCATAAAAGCAATAGAGGCCAGATACACCAAGCAGGTCCAGAAGCTGAAGGAGGAAAGAGAGACAAATGCCAATCTCCTCGCGCTTCTAGAAGAACTTACACAGCCTTTGGCTGAGGTCCACCCCGGAACCCCTTCCTCTAGATTATCACTTGCGCAAAGTGATGTGGATTCTCTACGTGTCATGAAGAAGAAGGCGCAGGAAGTAGATGGGTGGGCCACCGAGCAAGTACCTGCCATGAGACAGTTTCTAGCAGTGTCCCTCCCAGACCTTTATCAGGTTAACACTCTTGTCAGCCAGGAAAAGGGCTCTACTCTTATATGGGAGAAAGATTTAACAAAGTATGAAAAATGGAAGGCCGGGATCGAAGAAATCCACAACATATGATAAGAAGTCGCCACAGAGGTGGGGATTTTGGGAGACAAATCATTTGATTCCCTCCAGGCCCAGTACTCTAGACTTGTCCTTAGGATTGAGGTATGCAAGGAACTGGTTAAGGCCTTGAAAGAGAAAGTGATGGAAGTCCAATACCCCTTGGGCTTGTTTCAAGCATTCTAGTTGGAGTATCGCAAGTTGATCCCTTCACCACTGAAACATGTACCCTAGAGGACTATGTCCTTAGAATGTTTGATTAGAGGATAGAGTCCCTGTATCTGCCTGCAAGAGATTTTGACTAGGGAAGTTTATCCAGATTGTCCAAGACAATGATCTAATTGCATGATGCCATCAAGACGATGGATGAATTCTAGAACAGGGCCAAAGATGTTGAGGAAGAATTGGAGGTTGTTCATAGTCGGTGGGATTGTATCAGAGATGTAGATGAAGAAAGCATAGGCCAAGTGTTGGGGGCTTGGGAAAAATCATAAGGAACAATAAAGTTCTCCGAACTCTGGAGAATCTCACCAACCATGTATCGATTATATTTATTCATTCTTTCAGAATGCAAGTTCTCGGATCCCAGAGTTCTGGATCCTACATTTTTGTATTCTTTAAGTGACCCATGTCCCAATTCCCAAGGCTGATCGGTCACTTTCAAGGCAGTTAGTAAAAGGTGTCAGAGAATAGGTAACTACAACAAGGCACATCTGCTCGACAAGAGATTTTTGACAGATGGTCTTCCCGAGGTGCCACTTTAGTATAACACCTGGCACATCAAAGACAGTGAGTCACCCACCCATTTATGAGGCATGTAGCCTCGATCTGCGGGGGATCAGATTTCTTCTTTCTTCTCTTGCCTCTCTTCTCAAGGCTGATTTTTCCACTCCTTTTTTTCTTGTCTTATTCTTCTAACATGTCAGACCTTTTCCGTCTCGAGGTCTTTTGTAGTGTGGCGCAGAAAGTACCGGCC
The DNA here is from genome assembly GCA_018584345.1 of Thuja plicata. Taxonomy (NCBI): domain Eukaryota; kingdom Viridiplantae; phylum Streptophyta; class Pinopsida; order Cupressales; family Cupressaceae; genus Thuja; species Thuja plicata. The sequence continues at coordinate 1,075,576 of MU226777.1, read as the reverse complement.
ACCAGAAATAGTATTATATGGTTAAGTGTAAAATAAGTTAGGTTAGTTTTAGGTCAAATCTTGTATATAAATAATAAGTCTGACCTCATTCCAAGGGTCGGCGAAATTGATGATTTTGTAGTCCAGAGCTAATAGTATTTTAGTTTTATCAGTTCTTAGTTGCAGAGCTCAATGCTCCTTAGTTTCTAAAGATTTTAGTAGTTAGATGCTCCCTTAGAGCCACCATTGTTGTACGCACCAGTGCTTGCTGGAAATATATTAATGAGGAAAGATGGATTATATCAATGAAGTTGTTAGCATTCTGATCTCCGAGTTAATGGTATTTTATGTTGCATGTTATTTATGTCCCTTTCTCTGATATTCTTTTCCTCCACTATTGATTGAATATGATCTAATGGTTCTGTATTTCTTCAGTATTTAGTGTAGCATGTTAGATCTTGGTTGATGTTTTGAATATTTAGCATGACTATAGGTACTTGAATGCCTGGGGAATCTCATTTCCGCAGACAACCTTTATAGGAAAAGTAGGCTGGTACTCCGGTACCTAGTGACAACTTACATCTATTGGAAGATCTAGTCACAAAGTCCTATCAATAGAAACTAGTGCTAGAAGAAGGGCATGAGCTCATCCCCCTCTAAGGATTTAGATTTTACACCGTGTAAGGGTTCCCCAAGCCATAGTTTTAGGAGTTAAGCCTTTAGTGGGATTGGATGATTTTCACCAGCAAGATTCAAAAGATTCCTTAGATCAGCTTCCAATCCTAGAAGGTTTGTTGAACTTGATCCTCCCACTTGAAAGAAATGGAGCCCGAAAGCCAAGCCATCCACCATTGTCTAGGGATCTAGCACATCCAAGAATACCCAAGTCCCCCAGATGACCCCAAAAATTAATGCTCAACCTTATCAAAATCCAACACCCCCAATGGCTGTGTATTTTGGAAAACTAGGTCCCCGATGGGAACTTTTCTAGGTGCAGCTAATGATCTACCCTTGAACCCAGAAAACATTTGTCCCTGATATGAGCACTTAGGGTTGTGAACCATAGAAGAGCATTTGCTGACATACAAGGATGCCATGTATCGACACCAGATCCAACATTAAGACATTGTGACCTGGTTGTTCCCTCTATCCCTGGGATAGAACAAACTGAACTGGTACCTTAACCTTCTTGCCAATTCCATCAATAGTTGACAAGACATGGAGGACGCATTCCTGGCTGCCTTCCATGTACATGTGGACCCAGTGTGGTCCCACATCCAGTTTATCACTATTAGGAAGGAACTGAATGAGCCCCTTGAAGCATTCAACCACCAGTTCCAACGTGCCTTAAAGCAGTGCACAGGACCCTTCATCCCGTCTGCAGATGTAACTATCCAAACCTATCTCAACATGATGGACCCCTTTGTTGCCACTCTCCTCTAGAGAACTACCCTCCTCGGTGACCAGGACACCATGGAAAAAGTTTACAACCTGGCCTTGGAGCTGTCCCATAGTCTTAACTACTCCTCAGGTGAGGTTGGGCAGAAAATGTCATTTAACATGATACCTGGTATAACTTCTTGCATTGGGGGCTACAAAACCAATAAGGAAATGGGTGCCCCCGCAATGGCCATGAATCCCCCACCACCGCCGATATACCAGCAGACCTAGTAAATATATCCATCTCAAACCTAGACAACACTGGGTCTGGAATCTTTTCCCAGGAAATGATCACAGTATATGCAATGACCACAGACACAACCATCTAGAGTTCCTTTCTTCTAGTCCTTCGTGGATAGAGGATTGTCGCCCTCAACTCTGACAAATACTACTGCTTTCCTAGGAAATCAACAACAACAACCATCACATTGTGACACAAATACCCAGCTGAATGCTGAGGTTGAATCCCTCTGACGAATGTTGTCTATGCTGACTATGGACATGGGTCAGCTGAAGGTGGGGTCCTTTGCACCCAACAACACCAATTACCAAAGAGGGAATATATTCTCTGGCCAATAGAACAACAATGTTGGAGGAAGAAATTTTAACAATGGGCCTTGGCCCAACCAGCAACAATGGAATAACAATGCCAATATCGGAGGCCCACCTCTGAACAAAAACACTAATCAGGATAGCGCTGGACCTTCCCATTTCATGTCTATCACAGACTTCCAGCCCATGACCAACTGGTATAGATTGCACGATACAGGTTCCCACAATGAGGTAAATTGTGCCATGTTGGATAAGGTCATCATGATTTCCTAGCTAGATAGACAACAAGCTTCTGATCCTACTTGCCCAGAGCCTCCTTTGCAAGAGTCCAATCACGGTGCATTCAACTGTGAGACCATCTTCTTTGGAATAGGCAGAGAAAATGAAGAGGAACCTAAATTATAGGGGTTATTTGATGAATCTATTTCAGCCTTTGAGTCCAATCCCTTCACCAACCCACGGACTCACTACAACACTCAGAGTCAGGCTAGTAAGGGACCAGTCTACACACCCACACCTCCCAAAGACACTCCTCCCCAGGACAACACGATGATCGGTTTGTCCCTCCAAAAGGATCTGGCTCTAACCAAGCTAAGGACCTAGCCGAGAGAAGCCACCAATTCCCAGGAGGAAGGTTTGATATCACAAAGGTGTTAGCACAAACCACCACCTCCATGACCCATATGGAGGTTTTGTTGAACTGTCTCGAGTAGAAAAAGTCTCTTCTAAAACTCTTGGGAGACCCGGAAGCCATCAGCCACCCACCCAAGACTATCTCTTTTGAGGATGCCAACATGGCTGTCTTCTAGTGAAATACTAAGGATCCTCCCTTCCTGCTAGGCCCGAGCATACAATGGAAAAACATACATAATTGCATAGTAGATTCTGGGGCTTCAGGAAATATCATGCCTTTATGCACATGCCAGAAGCTTAGATTTTGCCACACCCCATCTAATGGTGTAGTAATCCAGCTGGATAAAACTACTATAAAAATGGTGGGTGAACTAAAGAACATCCAAATTCAACTCATCTAGGACCCCAAAATAGCCACTATAATTGACATCCAAGTGGTGGACATCCCAAAGACTTATCGGATGTTGCTAAGTCAGAATTGGTCCAAGTTCCTGAATGGATATTTCTCGACCAACTTTTCCCACTTATGGCTCCCCTAGGGAGGATAATCTAACAAGATCTGGGTTGAAAGTGAACCCCAGATGAAACAAGCCCTCACCAAGGTCAGGAGGGTGAATGAGGTCCTCTTCTCTGAGACTTCACTCAGGGTGTACCAACCCCTTCAGATCTTAACATTCGATTTCACCCCGCAGGAGGACCCCATAGTTTTACAGAGAACTCAGGACCTGGAAGAAAAATTGATGGTTGAGGTTAACTCTCAGGGTGCTGTAGCGACCCCCGCCACACTCTTGTCTAGCACTTGGTGCCGGGTACACTACCAGAAACATTCAAAACTAGAGTGTGAGCCTTGCCTTACCATTGCTACCCGGCACATAGATGCCCTTCAGAGAAAAGAATGTATAGTTGATTCCCTGGAACCCAGTACTTCTACTGGCAGTGCCTCTTTAGTGCTATTTTTCTAGGAATCCCAACCAAGAATCCCTCTGAAGGGAAACCTCACCCACATACTATCAATGCTGGAGGAAACTCCTCCCAACCCTCCCAAAAAATATCCAAAGACCACTTCATCTTCCCAGCCCCAGACAACAAACGATGACTTGTGGACCCTTAAGTTCGATGGGTCCCAATCCAAACAAGGCTATGGGGCCAGAGTGGAATTGATCAACCCACAGGGGAAATCCTTCTTTGCATCCTATAGGTTGTAGTTCAATTGCATGAATAACGTCACTAAGTATGAGGCTTTGATCCTTAGAATCCTATTTGCACTAAGGAAAGGAATCACTCACCTTCGGGCCCTAGGGGATTCAGAGTTGATTGTTAAGAAAGTTTGGAGTCAATACAGCTGCCACAATAAAAGGATGGCTGCATACTGCAACCAAGCATGTAGCCTTGTTGAAGATTTTGATTCCTTCAGTATCGATCTTATTCCCCAGAGACAAAATTATGTCCCGGATGTCCTTGTTGTTTCTGCCAGCACACTTGAGCCAATGGCTAGCTCATGACTTCGGAGATTTTCTGTTGAGATGATCCCCACCCCATCCATTCCAGAGAACATCACCCATTTTAAGGTCTTTGAGGATGATCATCATATCTTTGCCTTCATGGCCAATGTTAGTGTTTTTGAAGACCAAATAGTGGAAGAAAGAGATCATGATGATACTGGACAAGGTGATGAAGATGACGAGATCACGGACCTACAAGCCAACACCTTCCCTAAGGGGATGGTCACATTTGAACGAATCAATGACTCAGACACTTGGGGCTGGGAGAAGATATCATCCTCCTCTGAGGGAAGAAAATTTTAGAAAGTGAACATCGGCTAGCCTGGTGAAGAGAAAATGATACACATTGGCACCTCCTCCTCCCTTGGGGAAAAGGAGAAGATTCTTGCGGTTCTTTGAGAATACATAGATGTAATCATGTGGGGTTATGAGGACTTGAAAACCTATGACACATCCATCATGACTCATACTATCCCACTCAAACATGATGCTAATCCTTTTCGGCAAAAGCAACGACTAGTCAACCCACTGATCGAGCCTCTGATTTATCAGGAGGTTCAAAAACTACTGTCAGCCTAGATAATCTTTCCAATCTGACATACTATGTGGGTTGCCAACCTGGTCCCTATGAGGAAGAAAAGTGGTGAGATCTGCATTTGAATGGATTTCTGGAATCTGAACAAGGCCTCCAAGAAAGACAATCACCCTCTCCCCTCATTGGATGAGGTATTGAAAATCATGAACGAATCCCAAATGATGTCTTTCTTAGATGGGTACTATGGGTATAACCAAGTCATGGTTAAATATGAGGATAGAGACAAGACAATGTTTACCACCAAGTGGGGAACATTTTTCTATCAGAGAATGCCCTTTGGCCTAATCAACGTAGGGGCCACATTTTAAAAGGCTATGGACATCATGTTTGAAGGCCTAGTCAACCGGTGTATAATCATCTATATCAATGATTTGACTGTCTTTTCCCGAGACAGGCGTGATCATTCCACCCACCTTGCCCAGATTTGTGGGAGATGTCACCAGTATGAAATATCCCTCAACAATAATAAATGCATATTTGGGGTCACTAAAGGGAAATTTCTTGAGCATATTGTCTCCAAGAAGGGTATATCTATTGACCCTGAGAGAGTTGAAGCACTGCTAAAATTACAGATGCCCGACAACAAGAAAGAAATGAGGTCTTTCTTTGGGAAGATCAACTTTGTCTGGCAATTCATCACTGGATTCACTGAGATTGTAAAGCCACTCAATGAGATGATGAAGAAAGATCCTAAAATTGAGTGGAGCCTTGAAGCAAAGCGGGCTTTCGCCCAAATTAAGCAAATGATAATGGAGGCACTAGTTCTAGCTAGTCCAGACTATTCCCTCCCTTTTTACATATATTCCTTTGCTTCACCGCATTCTGCCATGGTGGTTTTTACACAAAAGGTCAAAGGGGAAGAATGACCAATAGCCTTCATGAGTTCCCCCTTTAAGAACGTTGAAGTCTGGCATTCACCTTTGGAAAAATAGGCCTTTACTCTTGTTTGCATCGTGAAGAAATTCTGGCATTACATTCTCTGGAGCAAAGTGCATGCTATCATCCTGGACCAGGCAATAAAATCTCTACTGATGTAGAGTGAATTAGGTGAGAGATGGGGGAAATGGATGGCCATCCTCCAAAAGTATGGTTTGGAAATGTAGCCCATGAAGATAGTCTAAGGCAAGGGACTATGTAGAGCGATGGCTAAAGAAACTCCACACATTGAATGTTAGACATATATAGTAGAGTCTGTCGCTCAGGATCCATGGTACATAGACCTAGTGTACTTGTTGTTGAATAATAGATGCCCAGAGGGATTGCCTCAAAACAAATGTCGCACCCTGCGATAGAAAAGTGTACACTTCATGATAAAAAATGCAACACTTTTTTGCAAGAACAATGAGGGAGTGTACCTCTGGTGCATTGACAGGGTTCAAACTACAAGGATAATCGAAGAATTCCACAAGAATTTTGGAACCAAGCATGTCTCAGCTGACGCCACTACCCATCAGATCCTCTGGGCTAAGTACTATTGGCCCTATATCTTTAAATATGTCTACACTCAAGTCAAGAAGTGCTATACTTGCCAAACTGCGACACGTTGTGAGCAAAACCCGGCTATGCCTTTGCAGCCAGTTTTCAAAGCTAGACCCTTTGCCCAATGGGAATTTGATTTTATTAGGGAAATCAACCTAAAATAATTTTCCAACCACCGATATAGCTTGACTTCTACTGATTATTCGCCCTGGTGGTCTAAAGCCATACTTTGTAAAAATAACACAGCAGGCGTAGTCATAAAATTCCTGGAAGAAAACATCGTCACCAGATTTGGAATGCCCTTTGCTATAGTATGTGACAATGGTCTAAAATTTTATTTAGCACAATTAATTGAATGGAACTACGATAGGAAGATCACTCTGAAGTTCTCTAGAAACTATTACCCTCAGGAGAACGGTGTTGCTAAATCGACCAACAAAAATTTGCTTGAGGTGATCAAACATCTATTAAAATAGAATCCACAGGACTGGCACCAAAAGTTGAGATTCACCCTTTGGGAGGATCATATTCAAATTAAGGCTACCCTGGGGACATCCCCATTCTATCTGGTCTATGGCCAGAACCAAGTATTCCCCATTAACCTGCAAATCCTGGTTTTACAGTTCATGCAAGAATTCAGCGACTAGGGCAACATCGTCGAGGTTCGGCTCCTAAATCTGGTGTGAATGGAAGAACAAAGAGATGTAGCCCTTGAACATTTTGCACATCACCAAGTAGTAGTGAAACAATGGTTTGACCGAAGAGCCTAGTATAAGGCCTTTCAGATTTTAGAATTGGTCCTCTTGTGGGACAAGGCCCAGGAGAAGAAAGGAAAGCACACCAAATTCCAACGGCTCTAGCTCATACCATATTTTATCTCAGGGATCTGCAGAGAAAATACCTATCACCTCAGTACCATGACCAGATAATTTGTTCCATTGCCCATCAATGGTCAGTTTCTTAAGCATTATTTTGAATGAGGTAATTTTGTCCAAAATTGTACTATATGTAAATCTTCTCGCTTGTAAATATTTCCTTCCCGGTGCTCCATTTGGGGTGCCTTGCCTTGTAAATAGTTTTGCTAGTGGTCCTCCAGGACCGTCCCCTTTTTTTGGTTTTGTTTGTGGTTTTTTTCTTTCTTTTCTAGGTCCCCAGTGTCTTTATCCCCCTTGTTGTGGACCGGTATGCTTCGCATAACATCTAGTCTCCGGGATGGTACCTTTCACATTTATGGTTAATTTGGAATCTATTGTTAGTTTGGTGGAATTGGTTTGCACTCCAGAGTTATTTTGTAAGTTTGGTAATAGGCTATGAGTAATCTTCATCGGATTCATCCCCAAAAGTCTGGAAATTAGTTAAACCAAAATCAAAAGAAACAAGTAATCAGACACACCGAGAGTATATCAGTCACACTAGTTTGTTGGCCCAAGTCTGAAAACTTTTAGACTTCTTCCCGGGTCTGGAGTTTTTCTTCCCTATTTAGCAAATTGAAGTGGATGGAAGGGTGAAAGTAGTACCACTGTTAAAATTAGCTAAGCTTAATCTTAATGGTGAAAGGAGTACCACCCTCCCATCCAGAAAAGAATAAAATGAAAAGGAAAGAATCAAAATAGAATGAAAAGTCTAGTATCCGGGGGAAATGAGCAAATTTGATGACTTTGGATTGATATATTTAGTGCATCTTCTCTGTTTCTCCCAAAGGTCATCAGCTTGGTTTTCTTTCAAAGCACACACTTCACAACTGATAAAATACCATGGATTGAATCATGTATGGCCTTGATTTTCTCAAATGTTTCACACCTTACAAGCAGGATGATCCAAGTAATGATTGATTTTGGTTTTGCTAACCAGAGATTCTGCGGTTCTCAAATGCACTAAGGCATTGGTCCCAAATAGTCACCATTTGTTATGCTCTACATACCCATCCCTACATTTTGTGTGCAAAATGTTGGGTTCCCACTTTTTTCTTTGGCTCTTTCCTTGTTTTCTTTGTTTTCTTCTCCGGGATTTCCCTCCCTTGAGTTTTGTTCTTCTTTCTATTTTTGTTTCTCGTGTCTCCGGGACCCAGTCCTAGAGTTTGTTTTTCTTTTTAGAGCTGGATTTCAGACTTTGGGATTCTTTGCCATGATATCTTCTTCTCGCAAGAAGGTATGGTTGCATGGAATCCCCAGGCCAGGAGTCCAGAGGTTTTCATGTTTTAGAGTTTGTGGAGGAGAATGTAACTTTCTTTTACCTTGGGTATAAATAGAAACTACCTATCACTTTCACAGTTACCGCGATTAAAAACACTTGTGCATTCATAGCGATTCTTAGGTGACTAAACTGTGATTAAGCTGCAAATTACTCAATGCTTAAGTGAACGATTACGAGTTGATTCAAGGTGTCTGTTCATGATTGTTTGAAGGTAGAACTTGTTGCAGGAGTGCTCCTGGTGTGCTTCTTCCCTGTTGTTCTTTAGATTTCTAGGCAAGCTCTCGGCTTGTCCTCTAGTTTCTTATTATTTCTGTGTTTTCCTTGTTGTTCCCTTTTGTTCTTTGGTCTTTGTTTGTCTTGTTGGTTTTCCATTTCATGTTCTATTTTTTTGGTTTGGCTCTTGTTGGTGGGTTGGCTCTGCGAGAGGGTTTTCCACCCTTTTTTTAGCTGTAGATTATTATATACATTATATATGGTCTTAGGGTAGTTCATGTATATATGTAAATTTTGTTCAAATCTATGAAGGGCTTGTAAATCCTATATTTTTGGTGCATATATATTTTGGCCTTTGGCCCTCTATGTTTTTATGTATATGTCCTATATATCCTTCTAAGTTCATGAGTTTTTCATTTTTTTCATGTGTTTTCACTCACCAAACCAAGCTCATCGAGATGGAGTCACCACGGTTCAAACTCAACACCTCACTGGTTTGAGCCATGGCGGCTTTCCCTCTCCTCTGTCTCATCACCTTAATGGCAGGATTAATTTCCCATGAATGGGCATTCAAACCATGTCCCATCTAGCATTTATTCTACCCTGTGTTACTCCACTTGTTACCATTAATGCCTTTATGTCACCTATCACCTGACTACATGCCAACCCACATCAGCCAAGTACAGTTCCCCTCTGGTCATGTCGGCATGACAACAGCTAGTTTATCTGACCTCCGAGTCCCAGGTAATCCCTTGTCCTACATTTCCCTTTTCCATTTGGTTTGATTGCCCTCGAATTCCTATTCACATCTATTACAAGTATTCTAGGACTTTTTTTGGGTGTATGCTAACACTTGTTGAATAGGTGCAGAGTGGTGACAATTTCCCTAAAGTTTTTAATATTCTTTTACATATACCACATTTTAATGGTTCTCTGGTCTCACAGGTTGCGGATAAGATGATCAAAGATGTCTAAAGTAATCACCCCTCCTAGTAGCCTAGAGCTACCTACCACATCCACCCAAGAAGACACCAAAACCAAGGCCAAAAGGTTGTTAGCTACACATGACCTCCAAATATCCAAAAGAGGGTACCCTTGTGGGATCAAAGATAGAGTCCAGAGTTCAAGAAATAATGGACACAAGGTGTGGAACTTGGGTGGAAATGCAATGCTTGATTCAAGCCATTTACAGGTTGAAGGCCACCAGAGAAAATTTGACCACTCAGATTGCCGCCTCCGGCATCATCAAGGTGGCAAACTTTCTTTGTTTGGTGCAATCACTGGAGTTAATACTCCAACTGGAAACATTGTACAATGCACCAACTCAGACCATCCTATTTCAAAATCCTCAGCCACTATAGTACCTAGCAACAATTATGACCTTGGACACAACAACTTTCACCTTGGGGCTGGGGACCCCATAGTTTAATGGATCCATTATTCAGAATTGGGTCCAGACATTGCAGGAGTTCAAGGACGCTGCCCTTTTCTCCCGGCAACATCTCAATAGCCACTGACTAAAAATCCCAAAGAGGGATTGCAGGAGGATGAAGTTGGAAATTCCCCGTGGGGAGTTCCAAGATCCCATTTAGTTGGGCATTGTATTCTTATGAAGGATCTTTAGATTGCCCCATGCCTGGGATTTCTCGGCATGGATGTACTACTTTCTATACTGCATCACCACTCACAGTCAGCCCTTGAACTTGGCAGCCCTCATATCCAATCATGTGGACAAATAGATAAAGGGTGTTGTCTAGAACTCCAAGTTTTACATGATGTCATATGTGCTATGGGCTCTAGCACAACAAAGACCAGGTTTTCCTAATTTGGGAATAGTTGGGGAACTTGGAAATGGGCTAGGCCAAATGACACCATGGGATCATTATCCCCAAGTGCAATTGGTACTCAGTTTCCCAAATTTCTGTTGGGTAAATGATGCTTTCACTTACCACAACATTCTAACACTTACTCGGGATTCTAGGTATTGATTGTCGCCAAAGGAAATGAATTTGGTCAGCACTTATGGCAGCTATTTTGTCCAATTCTAAATTCACACCTACATTTGGGTGACCGGCTTCTCCGGGAAGCCCCATCTTCTTCCCTAGTATTGCGGGAAAAAAATTATTCTTTTAGAGTTCTACTGGAAAATGATGGATCTGCACGCCTTCTTTACATTAAAGAAGGTCATCAATGTCCCATTCCCATTCTCATGTGGGAATTATACATGCATCCTCACCCCAGCCTGGGAGGCAGACAGTGAATTGAAAAACTTGGGGCTAGTGGAATTCCACCATGCTCAAAAGAACGACGATCCCCTCAGCAAGATTTCCATAGCACTTTCCCGGGCATCCCCACCCCGCAAAGTAGACATTGAAGATTTTTGGGCGGATTGCCAAGACAGTTTTGATCTTCGGGCTCGACAGCATTCAAGGATGAGAAAAGGGCTCATGAAAACACTTGACCTCCAGAATTTTCTTAAGGGTTTGTCAGATTATGGGCCATTAGAGGACCCAGCATAAAAGGGGCAAGGGCTGGACAAATTAGATCTCCCTCCAGTGGACTGAGCCACCCCTGTAGAATTAATGATTGAAGGGGTATGTCACCCCATTTTGGAAGCAAATCACCAATATTTTGCCCAGGTGTGTCCCAAAAGCACCCGAAAGAAACCAATGGTTCACTGGACCATTCCCTCTACCGCTATCATTGGACCTGCTCCTTCTTTCATGGCTGTCGAACCAAGCACTAGCAAAGGAAAAGAAAAAGAGGGTACCCCAGCCAAAGTGCCTCCCCAAGTTTGCACCCTTCTAATGGAAAAACTAAAACAAGAAATGGAGTCGGCAAGGATATCCAGCCAACAGCTAAGCACGCAGATATCTTCCAGCCTCCAGGTAACTCCAATGATGTCTTCTTGCCTAGTGGGATCCCCATTCTTGGAAATAATGATGAGCAAATAGAATTTCACTAAGGTAGAGTCTATCAGTATTATGGACACTGGGGTCCCACTGACAAGAAAGAAAAAGAAGAAGGTCACCTCGACCCCAAGTACTACCGCCAGTCCTGATATGCCAAAGGATGTGCCCTCTGTGGATGTCAGTTTGTACTCTCCTGAACTAGAAGATATTTCTGACTCCTCCCCCTGCATGATGAGTTTGACGACACTTTATCGATGGAGGAGCTCATGGACCTCTAATAAGGTATAAGTCATGGAGTTGAGGAAATTGTCGCTCAGGATAAACAAGAGGCCCCTGCAGAAAAGGAAATCCCAGAAGTGGAGGATACATCAAAGAAAGAGGCTCGGGAAGAAGTACAAATGGGGTCCAAATAGAAGAAGATACCAGTCTAGGAGACCAAGGACACACCAAGGCAACCCATAGATGAGTGACTGATGGTTGGGGAACCCAGACCCACGGGATCAACCATACCCTTGATCACCACACTCCAAACACCTTTGGTTACTCTAGGTGATCAAGTGCCATGGAGCACATTTGGTGAGGTAGTAACAGTGGCTGCCTTGTTAAATTTTGGCTAGAGACCTCACCAACTTCTAGAGGATGTTACGATGGAGGATAATGTTCCAATAGATGAGGCCAATGAGGCCCAAGAGAAGTAGTAGCAGATTGATCAAGAAGTCCTAGATAATGAAAATATAGGATCAATTGACAGCGGGATGGCCGAGGAAGTCCCCAAAGAAATGGGCAATGTTGATATCAGAGAGAAGGTTTCAAACATTACAACAAAGGATGCCAGCATGGTAGAAAACACTGAAGGTTTCAGAGAACAAGAGAAGGAACTAGAACAAGAGAGTGAGAAAGAGCCCGAAGATAATGTACATTCTGGGAATGTATTGCCAAGTTCTGAAAGGAATCCCAATGAACAGTTTTTGACAGAAAAGCTACCCCAACCATCCTAATGGCTGGTCGAATCAAGGAAAAGAAAGGCCCCAACAGTAACATCAGGCACTACACTCTCATTGGCCGACATGATGGCTAGAAATATAGAGGCCCAAAAACCCAAGAAATCACGGACAGTCCATACTCTCCAGACTGGTCCAATAGGAAGCATAGTTGTGACTATCGCAACACCCCCACTAGGTGTAGATGTAGCAACTATAAGGCCTGAAGACTATAACATAACAGAAGTAGCACTAGGAAAGAGAGACAAGAAAGGTGAATTGGACTTGCTAAGGGAGGACACAAAAGCAATAGAGGCCAGATACGTCAAGCAGGGCTAGAAGCTGAAGGAGGAAAGAAAGACAAATTCCAATCTCCTCGCGCTTCTGGAAAAAATTACATAGCCTTTGGCCGAGGTCCACCCCGAAACCCCTTCCTTTGGATTACCTCTTGCATAGGATGATGTGGATTCTCTATGTGTCATGAAGAAGAAGGCGCAAGTTGTAGATGGGTGGGTTGCCGAGCAAGTAACCGCCATGAGACTATTTATAGTGGCATCCCTCCTAGACCTTTATTAGGTTAACACTCTTCTTAGCCAGGCAAAGGGCTCCGCTCTTAACTGGGAGCAAGATTTAGCAAAGTATGAAAAATGGAAGGTCGGGCTGGAACAAATCCACAACATAGGAGAAGAAGTCGCCACAGATGTGGGGATTTTGGGAGATGAATCATACAATTCCCTCCAGGCCCAGTACTCTAGAATTGTCCTTAGGATTGAGGTATGAAAGGAACTAGTTAAGGCCTTGAAAGATAAATTGATGGTAGCCCAATACCCCTTGGGCTTCTTTCAAGAATTCATGGCTGGAGTATCATAAGTTGATCCCTTCACCACTGGAACATGTATCCCGGAGGACTACGTCCTCAGAAAATTCAATGAGCGGATGGAGTCCCTGTATCTGCCTACCACAGATTTTGACTAGGGCATGTTATCTAGATTGTCCAAGACAATGATCCGATCGCATGATGCCATCAAGATGGTGGATGAATTCTGGAACGGGGCCAGAGATTTTTAGGAAGAATTGGAGGCTATTTGCAGTCGATGGGATAGTATCAGAGACGTAGATGAAGAAAGCATAGGGAAAGTGTTGGGGGCTTGGGAAAAATCATAAGGAATAATAAAGTTCTCTGGAGTCTAGAGAATCTCACCAACCATGTATCGATTATATTTATTCATTCTTGCAGAATGCAAGTTCCTGCATCCTAGAGTTCCAAATCCCACATTTTTGTATTCTTTAAGTGACCCATGTCCCGATTCCCAAGTCTAACCGGTCACTTTCAAGGCAGTCAGTAAAAGGTGTCAGAGAATAGGTAACCGTAATAAGGCACATCCGCTTGATGAGAGGGTTCTGACAGATGGTCTTCTCGAGGCACTGCTTCAGTATAACACCTGGCACATGAGAGACAGTGAGCCGTGCTCCCATTTATGAGGCATGTAGCCTTGATCCCTAGGGGATCATATTTCTTCTTTCTCCTCCTGACTCTCTTCTCAAGGATGATTCTTCCACTCCTTTTTTCTTGTCTTATTCTTCTGACATGTTAGACCTTTTCTGTCTCAAGGTCTTTTGTAGTGTGGCACAGGTAGTACCAGCCACTGGAAATAGTATTATATTGTTAAGTGTAAAATAAGTTATATTATTTTTAGATCAAATATTGTGTATAAATAATAAGTCTAAGCTCATTCCAAGTGTCGGCAAAATTGATGATTTTTCACTCCATAGCTAATAGCATTTTAGTTTTATTAGTTCTTAGTTGCAGAGCTCAATGCTCCTTAGATTCTAAATCTTTCAGTAGTTAGATGCTCCCCTGAGCCACCATTATTGTATGCACCATTGCTTGCTGGAAACTTATTAATGAAGAAGGAAGGATTCTATCAATGAAGTTGTTAGCATTCTGATCTCTGGGTTAATGGTATTTTATGTTGCATGTTCTTTATGTCCCTTGCTCTGATATTTTAAGTAGATTAATGACCTTCTTTTCCTCCGCTATTGATTGAATATGAACTAATTTTTCTGTATTTCTTCAGTATTTAGTATAGCATGTTAGAGCTTGTTTGATATTTTGAATGTTTAACATGACTATAGGTAGATGAAATATTTCTAACTCTATAGTATCTTTTGAAGTTTTTTTGTTAAATTTAATGAACGCTTACAGAAAACCCCACTCACTTAAATCCCCAGAGAAGACTAGTAAAGATAACTAGCTATCCCCCCCAAACAAACATTCACATTCCCAACTAAGCTCCCACACTGTCGAGACCCAACTCTCACATGATTAAAGGCCTGGGGAATCTCATTTCCTCAGACAGCCTTTATAGGTGAAGTTGGTCAGTACTCCGGTACCTGGTGACAACTTACATCTATTGGCGGACCTGATCACAAAGTCTCATTAACAGAACCCAACCGAGGGCTAGATCTGTGATTGTATTGTGAATAATGAGCTTGAGGAAGTGAGCCTCTAGATTGGTCTAGAAGCTTGTTGTTACTAGTGCATCCTTTGTTTTGTGTTTTTCTCTAAATTGGGCATTACTTTTAGAGAAGTATATTCATCTTTTTGGTTCGACTCCCTCTGGGATTTTTCTTAAACCGGGTTTCCTCAAAAACAAATCTCGGTGTTCTATGTTATATGTTGTGGATCTTACATTACTATTTATCTTTTAGATTGAAGTGGTTAAAGAGAAATAAAATTATTAGTTGTGTACAATGTATTTACCCCCCTCTCAATTGTGCTTGCCTCTTTTTGGGCCTAACAATTGGTATCAGAGATCCTTCAAGGAGATCCTTGAAGGAGATCCTTCATGACAAGTATAAGAAAAGAGATTCTAAAGTTTGATGGAAAAAAACTACCTGATTTGGAAGATCGAATGGCTACCTACCTAATATGCATGGGGACAGAAGATGAATACCGACAGATCACTGAGAAGCCTTATGCTAGTTTGAATGACCTAATAAATGCCACTGTAGATGAAAAGAATAAATTCAAGGAGAACATCTTAGCAAGGGAAACTTTGATCAATGACTTATCTAATTTAGAATATTTGCACATTTATAGATTAAGGACTGCACATGAGGTATGGAAAAAAATAGAAAGTATTTATGAAGGTGACACATATGCTAAGAAAGCTAATTTTTAGGGATTAAAATAAATATATAAAGATATGAAGATGAGTGAAGGTAAAACTTCTTGATTCTATTTGCATAGAGTAAATGATCTGGTTTGTACAATCAGATGTGTTGGTGGTACCTTGACAGACAATGAAGTTGTACATACAAGATTATGAGATCCTTTTCAACATGTTACAATGAAAAGTTGTTTATACTGAGGAGATAAGAACTATAAGAGATATTTCAAGAGAAGCTTTGACAGGTAGACTCTATGCCTATGATATGACTACACTTGGAAAGTAACTTACGAACGCGGGGACTGCATTTAAAAAGCAAGTGTGACTAAGTATGACCAGGGATAAATCTCTACAAAGATGAAATTTAAATATTATTCTAAAGATTGGGAATAGATCATGGAGGAAGAAAGGAATATTGATGAACTTGAAACTTTGATTGTGAAGAGACTACCTAAGGGCTCTGGTAGGTATGAAGTAAAGTTACCTTTGAAATGCTTTAATTATAATAAGATTGGTCATATTGCATCTAGATGTATGGACAAAAAATCTAAGGATATTAGAGACAAATATATAAGAAATATCATCCTATGGGTCATAAAACTTTTTTTAATGCTGAAGAAGGTGTGGCCAAAGATGAATCTGTTGCTAGTGAGAAAGAAATTGTATTTATTGCTATTAAAGAAGATAATCCTAATGAAGAAAAAGCATTAGTTTCATGAGTTGTTAAAAGAGATGAATGAGTCATTGATAGTGGATGCTTAAATCATATGACTTGTGGTAAGGATAAGTTTTTGAAGCTTGAGGAATATTGTGGTGGTGTTGTTAGATTCAGTAACAATGCTCCATGTTTGATTAAAGGAAAAACATCTATCACGCTTGATTGTAAAAATAGTACTAATGATGTCTTGTATGTTGACTTGGTTTAAGTCATAAATTTTTTAGTGTTGTTAAGCTATTGGATAAAGGGTATAAATTAAAAATTTGTGGATGGAATGTGCAAGATCATTGGAAGTATGAGAAAGATTATTGCATTGGGTACACAAACTGCTGGTAATCTATTTCATTTGAAAACTGTTGAGAATAAATGTTTGATTCTTACGATTGATTACAATTAGTTATGGCATAGAAGATTTTTTCATGTGAAATTTGATAATATCGTGAAAGCTAGCACTACTAGTGCTATAAGAGATTTGTGTAAACTGATGAAGCCTAATAACATGTGCAAATAATTTCAATTGGGAAAACTAACTAGATCTACTTTTAAGAATAAGACCTACTCATCAAATGGATTGTTGGATTTGGTACATACTGATCTATGTGGTCCTCGTAAGATAAGAAGTTATTATGGTGATAGATATTTTATGTTATTTGTTCATGACTATTCAAGAGTGATGTGGGTTACATTTTTGAAAGAGAAATTAGAAGCTTTTCAGAGATTTTAGATATTCAAGATGATAGTAGAAATATAATATGGAAAAAGATTAAAGTGCCTAAGATCGAACAAAGGTGGAAAATTTACATTTGGTAATTTTTATGGATTTTGTGAAAAACATGGGATAAAGAGAAATTCTTGCTCCATGAACCCCACAAAAAAATGATGTTGCAAAGTGAAGGAATATGATTATCCTCAACACAACTAGGACTATGATGATTGAAGGAAACACTTTAAAAATCTGCTAGAGAGAAACAGTGTGCACAAGAGTATATACTTCAAACTGAGTATGGTACAGGTTAGCCAGGTAACTGGTAAAACTCCTTATGAACTATGGTATGGTTATATTTCTATAGTGAAATAATTTAGAATTTTTGTAAGTAAATGACACATTAAGAGAGATGAGGATATTTGAGATATTGATCCTAGAAATAATGGAGGAATATTTCTTGGATATTCTACAAAGAGAAAAGTATTTAAATGTTATAACTATAGATTGAATAAGATTGTTGAATGTGAAAATGTTAGAGTTGATGAGAATGTGCAGAGATCATAAAGAACTTGTTGGTATGACATAGATGAAGAAGACAATTAGATTATGAAATTGCAAAATAAAAATTAGGATAGACCGGAAGATCAAAAAGAACCTATAGAAAATGAAGTGGATATTAACACCAAAGGGTCTGTTACATAGACTATACCTAAAAATCCATGGTATGTAAGGATTAATCATTCTGAAGATGAATTTATTGGTGATAAGAATAAAGGTGTTCAAAATAGAGGAAGGATTTCTATAGATGAAACATGTTTGTTATCTGAATATGAGCCAAAAGATATATAAGAATCTTGTACTGATGACAGTTTGATGAAAGAAATGGGAGAAGAGCTTGATCATATTGAGAAGAAAAAAACTTGGATTCTTGTTTCCAGACCTACTAAAAAAAATGTAATCGGTGTATTAAATGGATATTCAAAAACAAGCGGAATGTCGAAGGTAAAGTGGTTTAGAACAAAGAAAGATTGGTATGCAAAGGATATCAACAGATAGAAGACCTATTGAATTTATAGAGAGATTTGATCCCATATCTAGAATTTAATTTGTTAGATTACTTCTTGCATATGCATCTTACAGAAAATTTAAAGTTTATCAGATGGATGTTAAGTCTGCATTCTTAAATGGTGAGCTAGAGGAAGTTGCTTATTTTGAGAAGCTTGATGGTTTTACTCTAACCAAGGAAGGATGTATGGTTTATAAATTGGAGAAAGATTTGTATGGATTAAAGCTATCTCCTAGATCATGGTATACCAGATTGGACATGTATTTGACAAAGATTGGCTTCAGCAAGGGTACTGCAGATAGTAACTTATATTTTAGAATAATTGATGATAATATTTTGATTGTTGATGTATTTGTTGATGATATTTTATTTGGTGGTAATGATGAGTTGAGTAGAGGTTTTTTTTGAAATGCAAAAAAGAATTTGAGATGTCTATGATAGGTGAGATGAAATTATTTCTTGGATAGAAATTTACACTGTTGGATAAACAAATTTTTATTACACAGTCCAAGTATGTTAGAGAATTGTTGAAGAAATTTGGTTAGGAAGATTCAAAAGTAGTAGGAACTCCTATGGTTACAAGTTGCATGTTAAAAAAGGATGATGATTCTTCTTGTATTAATCATACATTATATAGATCTATGATCAGAGGATTACAATATATAACTCATTCTAAATGAGACATATCAAATGTTGTAGGAATTGCTGCAATATTTTAAGTTGAACCAGCGGAATGACATATGATTGTTGTCAAGAGAATTATCACATACTTGAAGGATATGGTTGAACAAAGATTATTGTATGAAAAATATTTTTACTTTAATCTATGTGCATACACTGCTAGTGATTGGGTAGGTTATGTGGATGATAAAAAAAAGTTCTAGTGGAGGTGCATTGTTTTCGGGTAAGAGACTAGTTTCTTTTACTAGTCAAAATCATCATTGATTTATTAATCGAATACTAAGGTTGAGTTTTTTGATGCTACAATAAACTATAATCAAGTTTTTTGGATGAAGAAAATGTTGAAGGATATAAGGATAAAAATTGATGAACCTATTTTTATTCATTGTGATAACTCTAGTGCTATAAATATCTCAAAGAATCTTGTGTTACATTAAAAGACAAAGCATATTTATATTAATTCTCATGTCTTGAAGGACAAAGTCAGTGAAAAGGAAGTAAAACTGGATTTTGTATCTACTAAGGAACAAATTGCTGACATCTTAACAAAGCCTTTCTGGAAGGATACATTGGTGTATCTCAAGGAGAAGCTTGGGGTGATAGACTTGTTGGTGCTCAAATGAATAGTTTGGTTTTCCTATGGAATTTCCAATCCAATGATGGGAAACCCAAGTGATCTAGCTAACTAATGAGGTTTCAACCTTCTGCCATTCCTGCTCTACAGAACCAAGACTAGTGGGCCTATACCTAAAACTTATGCTTCAAGCTTTTATGATTTTTATAGCAGATAAAGTATACTTCAACACTCTTCTCTCCAAAAATATGGAAAGGTACTTGAAAGAAATCTTAACTGCAAGCAGTGTGTCACAAAATACTAACTGAAATACTTCAATATGTTAAGAGAATGCTTGTATATATATA
>MU226777.1:963272-1041170 GCA_018584345.1 Thuja plicata | reverse complement strand
GCATATGAAGATCAAAGAACCAGTAGTTATTTATTGTGATAACACCAGTGCAATAAATATTTCCAAGAATCCAGTCATGCATGTGAAGACTAAACACATTGCCATCAAGTATCATTATTTGAGAGAATAAGTCCAAGAAAAAGAGGTGATGCTTGAATATGTGCTATCAAAAGAACAATTGGCTGATATATTCACCAAGCCACTGCCCAAGGATACATTTGAGTACCTAAGAAAGAGACTAGGGGTCAAACCCATGTCTAACAGTCAGTAAAAAGATTGAAGGTTGCATCAACCATATATTATCAAAATATCAATCATGATTGATGCAAGCAGAAGCTGAACTTCAATGATCCATCTATATACAACAAGGTATATATCAGAACCAAGCACTAGAGCAGATTGTCATATTGATAATGGATTAGGGAAATTCAAGGAATATATTATGGAAAGAAGGAATTAGTTGACAAAATGTTAGATATGTGTAAAATATTTGTTTGGCATTGTTGTCAAAGGGAGAGAATGTTTCCATATTATCATCAGAAACTATTCATTATTAGATTACTCCAAACAGGGAGAGATCATATCCAAAGGGAGAGTATTTGTATAAAGTTGCAAATACAAGACAGTGACATCAAAGAAGTAGAATAGTCAAAGAGAAAATTGACACCAACAGAGGTCACAACACATCAGAAGAAGAAATAGAAAAGCTGCAAGAATCAAATCTAAGCTTACACAGAGCTTATTGGCGGTCGGACATTTTATCGATTATCAAAACAAACTGTTTGGTAATTTGATGAATCTCAATAATTGTATTTCATATTGTATTAGAAATAGTATAGTATGATAATATAGCATGTTTCCATCAATGCCAAAGGCAGAGATTGATGACATGTAACTAATTGAATGTTTGACTATATTAAGTTGCAGATGATGCAAGAAATTAAATCAGTTAATGGTTTGTATTATCATTAATGTCAACTTGATATCATCTATATGGTAATGCCAAAGACTTCAAAGAATCAATGGAATAGAGGCTATGCTTTCAACAATGCATAAAAGTCAAGTATTCACCAAGTGAAATATTACACTGGTAGAGTGCACACCATCAATAAAGACAGAGATAAAGTCACAGTGATGCCCGATGAGAAAAAGATAGTTTTTCTCGATGAAGCTAAAGACAGTGTTTCCCGATGGACGGAGATCACGAAGCTAACTGAAGCTGCACCGATAGAACTGGCAGTTGTCACCGATGACAAACTGCAGAATTGACCAATAGAACAGAGAGATCAGAAGATGACAAAATATCTAGCTAGCAGAGCTAAAGGATAGACTTAACTGGTTGTTTTATTTGCTTTATTAAACCACCGTTAAGTAATTGATTTGTACAGTTGACAAGAAGATAACTATGAGATAAATCAGGAGTTAAAGCCGCAAATCAATTTGGCTGGATTGTTTTTCATGCCAAGAATCAAGAATTAAGAACCTAGAATTAAGGAAAATCATGTCTATTTAAGAGACAAGCATAAATTCATTCTCGTGGTTGTCAATATGCAATCAGATACATGGGGGACTGAACTGATAGAAGATGTTGAAGAGAAACTGATGAAGGATTAACTTCATACAGTCCTGATCAATCAAGCTAAGGGAGAGCTAAAGAATTATACAGACACCTACAGACAGAAAAGCACAACATCACAGAGCAGAAAGAGTTAAGTACAAAGGAATTGTAGTGTTACATTGATTGGAAAGATATTGTAAGTAAATAGATCTAAAAAATCTGCAATTCAGTTGCATTAGAAATAGGTCATTTTGTTTCAGTTTAACCATTGAAGCATTAAGTCTCTTAACAGAGCAGGACTTAATATTCTTTTGTAATTGAGGTATATCCTAATAGATTACCAGAATGTTGACTCATGATAGTAGCACCGGTCTTACCTAAAGCCTATTGACAGTCTAAGAAGGAGGTTGATTCAAGGATTGTAGTAAGATTTGCATAAAGCCTATTGACAGTCATGAGACTGATTCAAGGATGGTAGCGTAGATGCCAGATACTTAGTGACAACCTATGTATTGAAAATCCTCTAACAAGGTCACACTTAACAGTGTGTTTGTAACCTTTAACATGGTTGGCTCCTAACAAGGCTCACTTCAGAAGAGTTAAAATTTGGGGTACGGGTCCCAGTGGTTTTTCCCTTAATAGGGTCTCCACGTCAAAATACTAGCATTATGTGTGTATGACCTATTACTTTAGTGTTTTACATTTTGCATATGCATTTATGGATTGACTGGTATACTCTGCATATTTATTGAGTATCGGTAAATACATTTTACTACTTATCGATTATCAAGGAGAAATAAGGATAGACAAGGTAAACCGACAGATAGTTATTTGTTTCAAATATTTCAAAGGCATGCATCTTGTTGGGACTTAATAAATTGAGAAGTATTGATTGGTGGATTAAAGTTTAAATTAGATAAATTTTTGAGGCCACTGATTCACCCCCCCTCTTAGTTATTACTAACAAGTGGTGTCATACAGGCTTGTTGTTCTTTGACTTTGCATTCCTCTTTTGACCAATCTTAGATGATTCTCCTTTCTTAGTAGATGTATGTTTTTTGATGTGACCTAATCTAGAAGAATCTTTAGATCTCCTTGATGCTTCCATCAAGTTTTAAAAATGAGTCAAAGCTTCATTGGGTCTGTTCAACCTTTCATTTAGTTCTTTCTCAAATCTCAATTCATCTTTCAATTGCCTATTTTTAGATCTCAAATTCACAATTTCCATGTCTTTCCTACTGATCTCCTGATTTGCAAGTAGAAGTTGATTCACCATGTCAACCTGATTATTTGTCATCATTTGTACTTCATGTGTCCTTTCATCAAGTCTGACAATGATCATTCTTTCATCTTCTTCAGCTATAGCTTTGTAATCTTCAACTTTCTTCTTTTGTTCCATTACTTCACATAGTCTTACTGTTTGCATTTCTTGTTCTCTTTTCAAGTTTCAGACTTCTTCACATAATGTAATGTTCCTTTCCAGTAGATCTGCAATTGTTGCATCTCTCTTAGTAGATTTTCCATTCTAAAATATATTTGCAGTGTCTTATTCGTGATAATGAGTATCATTCATTTGTTTTTCCAAATCTTTCCTTGCTTGAAAGGGATTCTTTAGTTCCTGTCTTGCAGTTTCAAGCTAATGTAATGCTAGCTAAAATTCAATCTTTTGATTATCAATGACTTTACCCAATTTGTAAATCTCCATCTCAAGATTTGTACTCTCAAGCTAATTAAAACCTTTTGTAGGAGAACTGAGCTCTGATACCAATTGTTGGAAATACAATATGGGAAAGAAAGATACTGAGAGGGGGGGTGAATCAAATCTTAAAACTTTTATCCTTTAAAACAAAACTAATCCACAACCATGCATAAATGTAATTGAACTAGTAGCATCCACGAAAGTAAATAAATAACTCAAGAAATAGAATTTTGGTAACCAAGAAACCCAATAAGGTAAAACTGGGGTGGGGATGACACCCACAAAAATCTTCACTACTGAAGCAATAAAGTGTGCCTATTAGGGCTTCAAAGTTTGATCACAATATATAATCTACCTGGTTAAAGGTTTGCCCGGTGCAGAGATATAGATCATTACAATATACCTTGTAAAAGGATTTAAACTTACAACAAAGTAAGCACTCGGCTAAGAGATTTAGAAAGGTCTGTTATAACCACTTTGTTTAGAGATTTCACTTGATACACTTGTTAGAATGTCTCAAGAACTAATCCTTTGTTATGCACTCTAATGTTGATAACAGATCTCCTCTTTTCAATACCTTCTATGATCTAATAATCTGATATGTCTTTACTCTAATGTTCACTGCTCTTTCACTCTACTAGATCTATGCTTCTTCTCTCAAAATAACCCTTTGTACATCTCTCATGTATGCATACACTTCTCCTCTCATACACTTACACCACATTTTTAGGGTTTCATAAGCAATCTTATATACTCTACGAATCTGGCATCTAGATCTAGATCAACGATCAGGATCAAATGCTTATGCCCCTTGGGCATTCCAATTTTTTCATTGGCTCCATGTCATGCATTGGGATCAAATAATTAATGCGTAATTAACTCTGTTGAACTCATTAAATGCATGAACAAGTTGGACCAAAATAATTTACCTTCAAGTTTGTGTCATTCCTAACATGTATGTGAAAACTCTCTTGCTTGGCACATTAAGACTCTGGCGCTTGACATGAACATGATCAACTTTTGCTTGATTTTTTAGTCACTCGACAACCATTAACTGCTCGACAACCATTAACTGCTCAGAAATGACTATGCCAGATAGCTTGACCTATACTAGATAGCTCAGCTATAGTGATGACCGGCTAACCTACCTAGATAAATTACTAAGTGTGGCACACTAATGATCAACAAAAATTACAGATCAACATAAAGATCTTCATCATCTTCTTTAAGGGAAACCATCGACTGTTACTTTAATTTGAACTAAGAAAATCTTTACAAGTTGATCTATGTTCTTCAGTGTTAAGATTTTAGTGAGACCAGAACACATGGTGATCATGCATGATATCTTAATGGTTAGATATCGTTCATCTTTTGTTTGAGGAAATATGTCGACCGTCAAGTGGGTTTTTACTTGCTCGATATATAATCCTTCTTTGACTTTTGTCAACTGAGACAAGAGTACCTATGTCATTCAGGCGCATTCCCTTGAAGGTTAAAGATCTTCATCTTGTCGATCGAGGGATAACGCCAACCGTAGATTTTTTCAAAAGGGGAAAGTTATTTAAGCAGATCTGTGAAGAGGTAAAAATCATTTAAATAACCCTAAAAAAGACTTACAATGGCTATTTTATGAATTCAAAATTTTTGCAGGCCGCTAAATGTAAGATTTAAACATAGCTAATTTAACATGATAAATGCATGAACTAATAAGATGAATGCACAAGTTAGGATTTTTGCAAGCATAAAATATAAAATAAAAGGAAGAAATAAAAGCATAAAATACAATAATGAATATAAGGAACACTTCCCTAAACTATTTTCAAGTCCAAATTTGATCTATAAATCTGGGTTCCACCAAGCCCCTCCCAATCAAAACTAATGATGGTGAAGATGGCATTAGTCCAAAAAATCTATCAGTATATAATTCATTGGATTGATGAGTTTCATGACCACTCCTTAGGGGGAGCAGTCTTATGGTTATTATGGTTTGGTACTAAGATTTTCCAATTTTTGCCTTTTGAGACGAGTTTAATTCTTTTTTATGTCTTTGGTCCTTTTCCATTGATGTCAAAGGGGGAGAGATTGTGTGAAAAATAGAGGTGATTATACTTGGGAGATATTGTGTTGAAGTTGGATATTCAAAG
Organism: Thuja plicata; assembly: GCA_018584345.1. NCBI lineage: Eukaryota > Viridiplantae > Streptophyta > Pinopsida > Cupressales > Cupressaceae > Thuja > Thuja plicata. The sequence continues at coordinate 1,035,769 of MU226777.1, read as the reverse complement.
TATTTAGGTGGATATTGTAATGACCTAAAAATGGTCATCTAAACCCTAAACCACTAATCTCAATTTCTCATGTCAAGAGAACCCTAATCTTTATTAGTCTAAGTCCTAAACCCTAAAGGAAACTATTCAATTTTTGATTTGATTTGACATAAACCCAAGGTCCTAATCCATAATCATACTTGATTAATTAATTAATTCCTAAAATCACAAAGACATTGACAAATAAACATTAGGTAATTTAGTTAATTAATATTCTAATATATTAATTAAATAAATTACTAAATTATCAATTAATCCAAAAAGGAATTAAAATAATAAAGTTCAGTTAAACTGCATTAACAATCATTTAAATCTTTAGAAATGGATTAATATATCATCATTTGAGTCAACTGAATATCAAAATAGAAACAAATCAGTTTTATTCAGTTAACTTATCCTTGTCTATTTCTCATTTTGGAAACAATCTAATTAACTAAAAATATATTGTAGAAGTTTCCTAAATGATTTACCCTCTCAAAAAATCATCTTCTGAGCACATGGATTGTGCTTCCTCAAGTTGAATTATGTTCATTTTTTAGTTTTGATCTCGACTACCAATTCGAGAGATATTTTCATGACAAAGGATCTAAATTTTTCATATATCATTATTCTACAGGTTTCAAGAATTCTAGCATTCTAGCTTCTAGGATTTTTATCATTTCTCATTTAAGAATTTATAGTATTGTAGCAATCACATATTTTTGTTTTCAAGTATTCAATTCCTCATTCTAGTTCAGATTTGGTTTTTGGGTTTTAAAAACATTCTAGAACTCACATTTCCTTTTGGGTTTTAAAATCAGTCATAGATATGTTATTGCAATAATTGCATATGCATTTAGATTTATCTTTTCACATCATCATAGCTTTAAAATCATTCATTTATCATAGGTGTATTCACTAGATTTTGCGATGACTTGAGAGCAAAATCCATACTCCTACCTACTAGAAGTCAATGATTACAGTTTCAGTTAAATCTGTTGTCCTTTCTTTGATTTTATATTTTGAATAGATTAGCCATGTAATGATTCACCGAAGTGTGTTTAACAGGTACAGGTGATGCATTTTCACATGCACATTTCTTGCGCCCACAGTGGGGAAAAAACTTCTATTCTGTCTCATTTTTCTATTTTTTCTTTTAGAATTGCAGACATTTATATTCTATACATTTTTTCTTAGTTTCTCTTAAGAGAATATATATAGTCACACATTATTTTATGCAAGTAACTATAGAAAATCCTATTATAACTTATTGGTTCTCATACTGAGCTACTGTGTAACTCGTACGAGTTACTATTTCTTAGTTTTCAAAAGAGCAAATTCCTTTGATTTTCTAACGTTAACGAGTTTTCTTGGTTATTGTTTTTGTGACTTTTGTTGTGATTGCAGCCTGATACTTGTTTACAGAAGGTTGAGAAAGAAGATAAAACACAAAAATACTTATGGATTGATTTGTAGGTTACCTTGTTCATAGATCAACCAAACTTTCTTTTTGTACTTGTTTTATTTGTTTTCTTTCAATAGGAACCGCACATGCAAGACATACTAAAATGAACCTCTTCTTTGTGTGTATAAAATGGAAATAATGTCAGGAGATTATGTTCTCACCCTTTCAGGGATGATAAAAAACCAAAAGCATTATTATTATTTTTTTTAGTTTCCTTAACCTTTAGAGGGCCTATCCAAGTGGGAAAAAGTACTCACCCTGGGAGAATAGCCCAAGTGAGAACAAGCTAACACCAAGCTATTCTAACTCACTATAATCAAAACTTCCTTGAGACCAAACTATCAGAACATGAATTGAATTTGAGCTTATACTTGGCTCTCATCTAACACAAAGTAGGGCATCTAGGTCTCAATCACGTTACCCCGACTACTTGTGCTAAAGTGCTCTCTGGGATTAACAGCCTCAATTGTGCTTGCGCAAACACAAAGGATACATTCAAATAGATATCTTTACTAGAAAATATAGATTAGTATCTAAAATCCTTCTACTTGTTGATACGGGTGTTGTGATTATGTGCATGCCTAAGAAACCTCTCATGTACCCCTTATTTTGAGACAATAAATTTACATGGATCCTCATATCTTGAGAAATTTGAAGCTTGGTAGGCTCGAGAAGTGTGGGTTGTAGAGGGGGGCTAGTGCTACCAAGCTTCTATCTATCTAATTTAAATGGGTATTTTATTGTAAGAGGATTCAGACAAGTATTTTCCTTGCTAGCCAATAGGTGTAATAATTTTCTTTTTGTGATATTTAATTTATCATACTGTGTTTGAAATGTTTGACAAATTGAAAAATCAACATCAAAAAACTGAATATCTAACACAAAATATCTGACTTGAAACTTTGACTTAATTTTTGTCATACCTTGAATATATGTCTAGATTTTGTACTGTGTTTCCAATCCTTTATCAAAAAAAATGAGTTTGTGCTAGTCTTGTCTCTGGTTACAAACTTTTGGTTAGTCTGACTTGTGTTGTCAAAAATCTCAACATTATTGTGATAGTCCATTGATCAACCTCTCATTATTAGTTTGATCATCTTTTGTCTGCATTGTCCTTATTCTGAGCTCTGAGTGTGGGTTTGTTATCCTTGACTCAAGATCATAGTGTTTTCTTCTCCTTGTCAATTTGACATTATCCTTTTGTCACCATCCTTGGTCTTGGACTTAATCAGCGTGTCAATTTTTACTTCACCACTTCAAGACAATCTTACAATGGCTAAAAAAATGGGATAAACCTTATGGTCTTAACAATGAGAAAGAAGATATTCTTATTGCAGCTATATCAAAACAAATTCAATCTTTTGAAATCTGAAATCCAAGAAACCAAAAATAAAGAGATACAACCTCAGAAGAGTATTCCTTATGATCAATCTATCTTTTTTCTATTTGATCATGATTCAGACATCTCTCCACCTCCTTCCAACATGGATAAATATTTGTATGGAAATCCTATATTTGATCAAGAGAGTGAAGAGGAAGATATGAAAGATTCAGCGGAAATCCTTCTCTATCTACAAGAGGAGGACATTACAAGTAAAGAAGAGTCTAACTATCCTTTAGATAGAATCTTTACTTCTTTGGGACAATCTTATGAATCAACATTGGAAGAACTTATTGAGCATAATATCATCACATTTCCTCAAGTCACATCACATGGATTGACATTTTAAAGTACCTATTGTGTATATGACTGACACAATGAGCATACAACCTTAGATTCCATGGACTTGAAACATAAAATCCAAGATCTTCTTGATGATGACATAATCAAAGTGGAAAATCCTAATCTTTCATCTAATCTCAAACATGATCAATATTATGAATCCATGTCTAGCAATGGTTGACATATGACATCTACTTCTTCCACCATTCCTCCATGTCCTAAAGCTTGAAAAATAGCCACACCATCTCTATCAAAGATTGAGACTAATGATGACTATGTCTATCGTCAAAGGCTATCTCTGAAAGAAAACCAAGATAATATGCATTCTACTGGAAAGCTATTCCATGCTTCAAGGATTCTAGATCCTGAGATATCAGGTGCCTCAATGAATAGAAGGCCTATTCCAAATGATTTTCCATCAGCCCATCAAGATTCCCTCATGCAGATTGAAACTCCTATGCCATCCTTAGAAATGGCTCCATGTCAAGAGGGTGATCCAAAGTGTGAAGAAAAAATATTAATGATGATCAAGATCAAGATAACACCCCTCCTGATCCAACGCTTGGAAAAATTTACATATCTCAAGAGTCCCATGATTATTTCATCAACCCCTTCCATTTCTTCCTCAAAGACACTCTTACACACCCTATAACTTACCCACATCTCAAGCCAGTTCAAGATATCCTTTCCACCATCTCTAGTGAGCCTATTGAAAATCAAGAGAAAAGTAACCTTTGTAGACCATCTAAAGATTCTTGTCAAGATTAGAGAATCCCATCATATCCTTGTCATACCCCTCCAAATCCACCTCAAGAAACCATCATTCCTCTAAACCTGTTTCATAACAATAAATCTCCTCAAGCTTCAGTTGCTCCTATCAAACTTTCTCTTATCAAATCTACTCATGCACCTATTGAAATAAAGATGAATTCTTAAAAGAAGAGCCTTGGTCATGCCTCTCACTCTAAAGATGTTGATATCCCTTCCACACCTTGGGTGATACCACAATAGTGGGTTACACTTTTTTGCCTAAACGGACATTGAACTCTACATTTTGAGAAAAACTTTCACATTCTGATGCATATTGTCGTTAAACTGTTTGAAATCGGAAGATGAAGTAAACTAGAGTCTTTTAGGATTTTCTGTCTAGATTCTAAATATATTTTTTTAATTTTTTTTTGAATTTATTTTAATGGTTTTTTTTTCCCACTAAAACTGCTATGTTACTGAAAATGTCTTTTTCAAAAAGGTACAATGACTTCGTACAACATAACTTTTTTTCTAAGATAGATATCAATGTGCTTCTTCTGAATTTGGTTTTGTAACATCCATATGGAGGGCATGCAATTTGTTTGATGACATTATCATGATTATTGCATATTTTATGAACGTTTGAAGTAGAGTCAACTGTAATTTTGACATACCTTGACTGCGTAACTAATAACTTGTTGTGTATTTATCAAAATTTAATTTAATTTTTTTGATAGAAAGAAGACTCAAAACCGGAGGGCACTGTTATTTTTCAAAAAAAAAATTCTATTTTCTACTATTTTTCATTGAACGTCAAACCTGGAAGTTTATATTTGATAAAAAACTTACATCTGATGCACGTAAAAAAACATAGACCTAATTAATTCAAAATTTGTCAAATCTATATTCGTTAGAAAGCTCGTTCAAAGTACTTGTGTGATGCAAAATGAGATGTCCCTATTCTTTCATTTGAGCCCCGCGCTTGATCCCCGAAGCCATGAAAACTGTAGATTTATGTTAGCCTTTGCAGATAGCCTCAATTTTGGGGGTTTCGACAGAAAGTACTTTCAATCGAAACTAATTAGTTTCGATCGAAATTACTTTCTATCGAAAGCACTTTCTTCATTTAACATTCATATGGGTCAAAATCCCACTAAAATATTTACTAAATTAGGTTCGATAGAAACTAAATTAGTTTCGATCGAAACTAACTTAGTTTCGATCGAAACTAGGTTAGTTTCGATAGAAACTAAGCAAAAATGGTAGTTTCGATCGAAACTATTAATGTTTCGATCAAAATAATCAGGTAATTTCTATCGAAAGTACCTGACTAAATCCTCCCACCTCGCGGATTCATGAGGAATTTCTTCCTCCAAAAAAGTGTAACCCACTATTGTGGGATCACCCCCTTATCTCCCTCCAGTTTCATGTACACATCATCCTTCTCCATCTTCCAAGTGTATTCTTGGTCCCTATATCCCAAATTTGAAACCATCAAAATTTCCATCTATATTGGGTCCCTATATCCCTCCATCCACCATACCTATCACTACTATCTTGTCACTTTCTTACCATATCTCCTATCAAGATAAAAAAAAAACATGCATCCTTGATCCCTCCCTATCAACCAATCCATACAAACCATTTATATCAGCCCCACCCATCCATAGTTCCCAAGTCTTTTGGAAGCAATTTGGATGTACAATTAAAAAATCACAAATACAAGAATCCACTTGCATATGAAGATCACTATGTCCAGTCTAATCGACATATGATTAAAAATAAAAAAGAAATATTCAAGATACCACAAGGGCCCACTAAGAAAATAATAAAAGAAAAGAAAATACGGGTTCCTAAATCCATCATGGAATAATTACATTCTAAATCATCCAAAAGAAAAGGAAAATTAAAATTTATGGAAGTCTCTCTTAAAAGAATTGAACAAAAAGGAAAAATTAGAGTTGTCATCCAAGCTTCCATACTCTTCCAGTTCATCTCCATCTAAATATCTCCCATCTTCTAACTCTATTTTGGTTCCTCATATCGTAAAATCCATTACCTTGAATTACCATCTTCTCCATCCATCTTGGGTCCTTGTGTACCAAGATCCATATCCACTCATACCTCAAAGCCTCAAGCTATTCCATCCATTTCTCTTCCATCCATCCACTACTCTTCAAGATATGTGTCAATGTTGATCTTATCACCATTTCTATCCACCCCTACACAAACCTTTAAATACCCTATCCAATATCCCACACCTACCTACTACACATCAGTCCTATATCCTTCCATTCCTCTTATCCAATCCATCACATAAATCCTTGGATACCATCTCCCTTATCGTCCATTGTATTTCCTACCATCACCCTATCAGCATCTTTGAGCATACATTTAGTGACCCTGGCCCATTATACAAAAGCCTTCAAAGGAGCACTATCCAAAGAGAAAGAAGCTTATGTTCCTCCATTAAATCAAAAGTACAAAAAGAAAAAATGAAAAAAAACACAAAAAGTGCCTTGGTGAAAACTTGGTAAACAAGTGCCTTGGTAGAAAAAGTAAAGAGAAATAAATCCATCCTATGGTGAGAAATACTTCTTTTGGCACCTTAAACAAGTACCGTGGTGAAAACCTGGAAAACAAGCATCATGTGTAATTCCTCCTACTTGCACTCTTCATGTGGGGTCAAGTTCCTTACTTGTCATCCCATCCATCATATCTTACATCTAGATAGCCCATGAGAATCCATGCTTATTCTTGTGATCTTGAAAAGGTTAAGCATATACATGAGCATCATGTATCCTGACATTCATTATCCTTTCCATCAGCCTATTCACTTTCTCTCATCCATGGTACCCTATCGTAATATTTCTTATCCCAAGTCAATACCCACTATGCATAAACATCCCTGCACTAATCCCAAAACATTCACTTATACCTCCATCGCCACTTATCTTGATTGTTATATCCAATCACTATGCTATCTAATTGACCCTTTGTTCTTAATAAAAATCAAGGACAAAAAATATAAAATAGTTTCTCAAAAACTCCTTGACATGTCCATTCTTCTGGTCGGCATGCTTTTTTGACATCAAGCCATTATCTTATATGCCATCTGGCATGATTTTATTACTTTCCATTGCATATCTAAAACATGCTATATTCCCTTTCATTATCTTGCGTAATCTTGGGGAGACTATCCTTGAGGGTTTATGTAATCACCTGAAAAAGGTCTGATGAACTCTGAAGCCCTAATATGAAATCAAGTCCCCCAGGTCCTAATCAAGACTTTCAACTTAAAGATAATCACAATTATATAATTAAACTAGATCAGTTAAATACATAATTCATCAAAAATCAAGAATTCAAGATGACTCACGAAGAGAAATTAATTCTTCAATTAATCTTGGTCATTAAATCAAATCAAAATAAAGATACACAGCTAAGGAAATTAATTAAAAGGAATTAATTAATTTAATACATTAATATTCCTTCAACCTTGCATCAAAAGTCAAACCTCTAACCAATAAGAGGTAATCACTTGGATCAACTAAGCTTCCATCTTTTCCATCCCTCTGGATGTATCTCAATTGTCAAATTTGAATTTGAATTTGAAGCCTTTTCCCTCCAAGGAAAAATCTATATAATGTAGCCATTCTAGCTAATTTCATATAGGTGAATAGTGAATTTTATTATAGAACTAATGACAATTTTATTCTAGAAATATCAAGCTAATCTAGTTCAATTTCATGCATTTGATCATAATGGAGCATAATTGAACATGTTTTCATGCATTTTGGGCATTTTACATTGAATCTTCCATCCTAGATTGTTTATTTATTAAGAATTTATGCTTAATTGGAGAGCATTTTATGTAATTTCTGTAAATATTCAAGCTAGGAAGCAATAAGATATTTTTGACATATTTCTTGGTTCAATTGGATTAAATTTGATGCTAACATGTTGATATAAATTCGTATTGAGTCTTTGTGTGCAACATTCTTGTAGGTACAACATTTACACATCACATTTTGGCACCCACCATGGGGCTAGATGCCTCATTTTCACAAAATCTTCTCTCTTTTAGAAACATAGTGAAAATCTTAGTAGAATGACGTCTCTAATAATTCTTCCATCCTCTCTAGTTTCCTTTAGTCATTTTTGATATTCTTACATTTCTTCTATAGATTCTTTCATCACCCTCTAGATTCCTTTCATCGCTTCTCACAAACCTGTATAAATTTTGCCTTTAGTCGTTTCTGGTAATTCTTTAGTTGTCTTTGGGATCTTTAGTCATTTCTGGTAAACCTTTAGTCATCTATGGGATCTTTAGTCCTCTGTAGTAATTATTTAGTCATTTTGGAGAAGTGTTGTTTTTGGTGTATGTTTCATTGTTTGGAAACCCAAGAGAAAAATATGTATTTTAATTCTTTGGCTACTATGAATACTAATCAACTAACTTGGATTTTTTTGTGATTTTGATATTTTTAAAGTAGCCTAACTTGTTTTGCAGGACGTATACAAAAGATTCCTTGAAGAGATAATTGGAGAAAAACCCAAAAAACTACTAATGAGTGCTTCCACGTTGCCATTTGCAAAAAAAATCAAACAAACTTTTCTTGAAAACATAACACAATTTCTTTTGATTCATAATTCGAATAGAGTATGATCTTTTCCTTTAGAAAATTAGAAAATCAAACCTCGAATTAGGTTTTAGAGATAAATTGGATTAAATGAACAAATTAATTTTGTCAATTGTTTGATTAGCATTCTTTTCTAGGCACCTTAAATTCAGATTCAAAGTTTATTTTTAATTCCACTACAGGATTAAGTTCTTTTCCCAAGTGGGAAGTCAGAAACTCAAACAAGAAGTTAAGAGTTGATTTTTCATTCGAGGGAATGAAAAAGTGTTTTGTGTGCTTGATAGGAGAAAACAACATTGAGTAGGGGCAATCCTCTTTTAATGCTTTAACCTTTAGTTGGGATTTTTGGTGAAGAAAGAATCTCTCGGGATGACCAACGTGAGAATAAGGTGTGAGCCACACCACTCCAATTCACGTTAATAAAATTTACTATTTGGGGACAAATTTTTGGGATTCAATTGGCATTTGAGCTTATACATTTCTCACATCTAACACAAAGTGGGGCCTAATGGTTAGAATCACATTAACATGTCTTCTTGTGCCAATACGCTTGGTCAGGCTATACGCCTAAATAACACTTCCACAGACACAAAGGATACAAACGAACGAAGATCCTTAGTAAAAACTCTAGGCTTAGAAGCTACCTAGATCACCCTTGAAAGGTGATAATCTTTGTGCAAGGTAAATAGTAACTTCCCCAAGATACTCGTCATTTCGTGCCCTCATTTGCATTTGGAGCCAGATAATACGACATCATGGATGGAGCCATTGCATTCTTGTTGATGGTTGTATTCTAATTAGCATTTGAGTGTGTACCCGAGTCTATGAGAAAATATTTTAATGCTATGCCAATTTTGTAGGGAAAGGTTTGTTTGTACCCCTAATAATCACAAAAATTCTAAAAACATACAAGTCCTATCAAAACAAGACAAAAACATCTTTCTTTGTGTATGTGTATGTGTGTCACTAATTGAAAATTTCAAAACACCTACTAGCACTTCAAAACAGGTAAGATCTCACAAACTGTGGTTAGTCCTTTGCATCCAAGTTCCTACAAAATCACACATTACACAAAAATATGGGTCCTCAAACATTGTCATTGGTTCTTATATTCTTGTTGGTAAAAAAAGTCATTTATGTGCTATTCTTATCAAAATCAACTCAATCTTAAAGGTTTTAAACATCTATTTCTATTCCAAACATCACAAGTGCTCAATATCAAACCTTGTTTTTTAGGAGATCAACCTAATTACTCTTTGTTTCAGTCACTTAACACTACTCTGAATTGGTCATATTAACCTTATTCTTTTTTAGAGGTCACTATCAAGGTCAATCTAACCTTCATCAAGATCTCAAACATTATCAAATTTACATCAACAATTTTTCATCAAACTTTGACCAATTGTGAAGCTAGTATATAAAACATTGAAACTATAGGTGGTAAGTTTCTCATCTTTGCAAATCAAGAATCATCTAATCTTACATGGTGTTGACAAGAAGTGGTCAATTTGAACAAATATATACTACACACATTCCTTAGATAATAATTTTTCCAGAAACACAACAAGAACACGATCAAGATCCTTTTTCAGCTCCTCGAGCTAGTGATTCAAAATGTGAGACTAACAATAACAAAAACAATAACAACAACAACAACAACATGGCTGGAATTGAGAATAAATGGTCCACTCATGCTAATAATGACAATGATGAGAAAGTAATTGATGAATACATTTATAAAGTCTAACAAGACACAAGGTTTCAAAAGATCATGGAAAAAATCCTAATGGTTGACAAGGAAAAATATTGCATGCATCTAGCCTCAACAAGGATCAAATTACCTCAATATTTTGATGTGGAACAACTTAAAACACAAGAAGAGGAAAATACCATGACTCTCCTTTTCAAATAGGTGGAAGAATTACAAACTCAACTCCATGATATGAAGAAAGAAAAAGACACTATTCCAAGAAAATACTCAATGAGTGCATTTTGTCCTATGCCTTTTGATCAAAGTATACACATGCCACCATTTCCACCCAATGTGGATATACCTAAAAATGACAAATATATAGGAGTTTTAGACCCTCAAGATCATATATGAGAGTTATTTTCTCTTATCATGGATTTCATTCACAAACAAACACACCTCATGAGAATGTTTCCTCACAGTTTAAGCAGACAAGCAGCAGAGTGGTTCCCTAAATTACCTCATGGAATAAAAACTTTTGAAGAACTCGTAGAGTGATTCATGCAGTATTACTCATACCACATTCAAAATCTTGTCACAATGATTGACTTATTCAATGCAAAACAATGAACTGGTGAACCTTTCATATCTTTCCTACATAGGTGGAGAAGAATGTTTGCACAATATCCTTGGTTAATTCAAGAAATAGAAAAGATGGACATTTTTTTTGAATAACTTGGTTACCAAAATGAATCATTACATACAATTGCAATACTTTCAAAAATTTGATAAAATGATTAAAATGGGGATTAGAATCGAAGATACCTTGGTAAGGAAAGGAGAAATCAAAATTTATAAAGAAACCAAAGCTTCTTTCAATACGAATAACAATGGCAACTAGGACAAATCAAAGTATTGGAACAAGAATTGAAATGCTATCAATGATGGAGTGGTAGATGGTCAAAATGTAAAACCAAAATAGTCAGCATTTAATCTATCTACTACTACTCCTAATAATTCTAATAGTGTGTCTAATGTGTGAATAAATCAAGACAATAATCAACAAAAACCACCTTTTTCTAATGGTCATAAATAGATATACACCTCTTGGAGAATGTTTGGAATCAGCATTGCGATAACTTATCTCTCACAAGATTATCACACTACCAGAATCAAGACCTTATGCACCACCAGTTAAGCCAAAATGGTGGAATGATGTACATTATTCCAAGTACCATAAAAATAAAGGGCATATAATGAATGAGTGCATGAAAATGAAACACTTGTTGCAAGATTTGATTGAGATTGAGGTTATTACAATCGATGGTCACAAAACAAATGAAGATCACACAAATTTCAAAACACCTTTTCCTAACTATGAGAAAGGAAAATGATCCAATGTGAAAGGAAATCAGGTGAATTATGCATACTCTCATGATAATACCATAAACATGTTAAAGGATTCAAATCAGAGAATCAATTTAATCTACTAATGCAGTGACAAGAGGACAAGCTAAAGTGCTAGTAAAAGGATATTCTTCAAAATTGTCCACATCATCCAAACCCATGAAAACAAAGAAAAATTCATCATCACTCTCATCTAACTATAGTTTGTTTGATCAATTACAAAGAACTCCTACAAAAATATCTATTCTTGAATTGCTCAAAATTTCTCCATCACATAAAAATATTTTGGAAAAATCCTTGGTGGAAATGAATGTTCCTAAAAATTTGGACATAGATAAATTCCAAGCCATGGTTGGACACTTGACTACACCTCACTATTTATCCTTTTCTGAAGAAGATAACAATGCCCTGAGTCATCCTCATAACATGCCTCTACATATAGAAGTGATAATTCACAAACATAGAGAGAAATGAGTCTTGATAGACAGAGGAGTGGGCCTCAATATTTGCACTTTAGGTTTGATCAAATGATTGGGATTCTCAAATGAAGATATTTACCTGAAGAAGAGGATAACCATAAAATTATATGATTTTGAAGAGAGATCATCTAAATGGTTGGTAATCTTTCTAATCAGAGTGGGATCCATGGAAAGAAATGTGGTGTTCTAGGTGTTAGATCTGAATCTATCCTACAATATTCTTTTAGGAAGACCCTGGATACATGAAATGCAAGATTTCCCTTCCACTTTTCCTCAATGCTTAAAATTTACATACAATGGAGATGAGATCACCATTCCAATTGACAAAAGTTATTTCCAATCTTGTAATAATGTCTGGCAATCAAATGAAAGGATGGTTTCACATAACAGAGAAGCTACAAAAGAACAATCCCAGAAGGTTCAACCACAACAATGCTATGAGACTTTGAAAAGAAATTAAAATTTCATGATAATGGGATTGGATAATACAAGATCAATCAACTAATATTTTTAATAGCTTTACCTTTGTCACCAAGGTCACAAGGGAGACCATCATCATCTAAAATGTCAGCAAAACTTAAACCGCAAACAATGTACAATGGAACTTTTGTGAAACACAAATCAGAGGCAAAAGAAAATGAGGACAATGAGGTGTTAAAATTGCTATACAAAGAAAATGATGAATCCCATCAAGACCTCAAACATGTCCAAATCAAAACTCAACAATATGGATGTGGTCTACACATCATGCAAAGAATGGGGTATCAAGGACAAGGACCCCTAGGAAACAATAAGGAGGGTCTTGTTAAACCAATTTTTACAAAATTTAGAGATCCCAAGGAAAAAATAGGCATATGGTATAAAAAAGACACACAGATACCCCTCATCCAAGATAGACCATTTTTTTATGAAGAACAAGAAGAATCTAAAGAAGAAATTGAATTCACACCTCAATCATATGACCAATTATTGCATATTCATGATTACAATACCCATTATAAAGGTGAATGCTACATTCCTTAATTTTTGGGAGCTCAAGAAAAAAATGGGATGAAGATACAAACATGTCAGTACTAGAGAATTAAACCCTTGAAGGTAATCAAAATGAGATTCGGGAAAATGATTCTGATGAAGAAGTAAATGGACAAGAAAAATGTCATACCAACTGAGGGAAAAGGGTAACAATCACTCATGTTCTAGATATCCCTCATCCCAATGACATAGATTCCAATGAGTATGAATGGGACTCATTCTTTTATGCCACTATGGATAAAGAGATAGATGCGATTAATAAATATGCACCTCATCTTGAGAGAAAAGAAAGTTCCAATCCTGCCAATCATCCAAACATGGCTATAGATTCACAAGATATTCTGATGCCTAGCATAATTGATTCAGACACAAGACTCTTGATAGAACCTGAACAACTTCCATGAATCCTAGCAAGTTCATATCTCAATAACATAACAAGACGTGAAGATGGACAAAGGTCAGGTATACGACCATTCAAATTTGGTTCACATAAGATTTATGATAACTGGAGTGAGATTAGTGAGGAGTTTCTCGATCTAAACAGTATTCAGGAGGGTACTATTATATACCTCATTGATACATTCAAACACAATGATCACAATTCAATCCTAAATCTTGAAACTAGTGATACCAACCTAAACAATTCTCTTCAACTCATTTATCCTAACCTAATTGACCGGACCTTGACTAAACCCATGGATATACACATGTTCCCTAATGACCATTCTATAGCTTATTATCTCTATGCAATAGAACCTGTAACATCGTCCACTAGGAATTATAATCCTACAGAGGATATCAATTTTTCCATTCGCAAATGAAAAAATAAAATCAATCAAAGATCTAAGGGTGAAAATAATTCTATGTCAAACTCAAACCATTAAAAAAAGATAAATAAAAGACATATTTGATAGTGAAAACCTCCTTGAAGCGCTTGAGGATGGGAAACTTGATATTCTCCCGGATCACTCTTAGGAATGGTCTCTAGTGCTCATTGAACCCACTCAACCAATCAATCTTTTTTTTTTATGAATAGTGCCTTTTCTATTTAAAAAATATTAAAGTTACATATCCACAAAAAAGGGGCCAGGGGATATAAAAAATCACCCCGCAGAGTTCACACAGCAAAGCCGGAAATGAAGACTATTCATCAAAAAACATAAGGCCATTAGGAAGAAAGAGCAGTAGCAGAAGGTGGAGGATCTTTATCATCAGATCCCCACGCCTTAGTGGGATTGACAGGAGGGTTAAACCAATCAATCTTGGCTCAAACCAATCAATCTTGGTATCGAGGAGAAACCACAAATCATACATATTCCTGAATCTTTATATGATGAGGAGAAACAACAGTTCACATATTTTTTTTAGGAAAAGAAGATTAATTTTGTGTGGTCTTATTCTGACATTCTAGGCCTTGATCCTGATTTAATCATGCACCATTTATCTATGGCTCGTTGGGTGAATCCTTTTAATAATAAAATAAGGAAGATGCACCCACATTTTTCATGATTAGTAAAGGCTAAAATAGAAAAATTGTTAAAAGTGGGATTTATAAGAGCTATTTCCTATGCAAACTGGATATCTAACATTGTCCTTGTATCTAAACATGACAAGTCTTTCAAAGTGTGCACTAATTTTTGAGATGTTAATAAAGCATGCCGAAAGGATTATTTTCCTTTACTAAGCATAGATGTCATTGTAGATCTAACAAACAGATATGGGATGTTGCTAATGGATAGATTTTCCAGATATAATCAGATAAATTATCTCCTGAAGACCAAGATAAAAACAACTTTTACTTGTCCATGGGGTACATTTTGCTGGAATGTCATGCCCTTTGGAATCAAAAAATGTAGGAGCAACATATCAATGAGAAATGACATACATTTTCCATGATATGATGCATAAGAACATGGAATATTATGTGGACAACACTTTAGGTAAATCTCATCACCGCAAAGATCATCTACATGATTTAGTGGTGCAGGAGCACCTAGGTAAGGCTCTTTGGTGACCTAGGGCTTCTAGAGTTCTTTTGGCTTGTAGTTTTTATAGCAAGACCACTAGTTGAATAATAGGACTAGAGGTGTCCTAAGGTGTGTATTAGGTCTTTAGGGAAGGTCTTTTCAATTTGTTTGGTCTTTTAGGAGACAAGTGCCAAATTGGACCCTAATTGCCAATGTTGTGGCAATGGTGTGAATCAAGCACATAGGGGTCAAATTTAGAAAGAGAGTATTTTAGGACCTAAGAGAGGTAGGACTGCTCTACCTAAGTCTATTATGATGTGTTCATGTTCTTAGAACAAATTTTAGAGTGGATTTCCTAATATTGTGGAAAGTTGTCAAAATTGTCAATGTTGTCATTGACAACATTAACAATGATTATACAAGAAGAGAATTTTTTCTCAAATGGTTATTGTAACTATCTGAAACAATTGGATTAGGGATGGGGACATGTATAAGAGGCCATCCTTGACCTATAAGCAAGTTTGGTGAACATTTTGAATATACAATATTTTCTGTGTGTGCATTTTCAGAGCAATTTTAGTGAGTTTTCTTGATTGTAGTAGTTAGATGGATTAGATTTCAGTCTGTAGCCACTGACTAATGTAGGGTAGGTTATTTTAAGATTATATGTGGATTTTATTTATAAATTTGAAGTTTTTTTATTGGTTAAGTTAAATTCTTTGTGTTTTGCCCTATCACTGGTCTGAATCAGGCAGGTTGGACAAATGGAGTCTTAACTCAACTTGCCACTGTAGATTCTGTACGGGCTCTTGGCATGGGTGAGGAGACTCCATTTACATTATTTTTACAGAAGGAGGGGCCCAAGAAAGTGGTTTTTCTATTTTTGCAATGATGCCCTAGGTGAGCCTCATGTGCATGGCTAGGGACTGAGAAATATTGCAAATGCTCCAAGGAGGGTTGAATGCATTGGTGGATTCAAAAAAAGCTCATGGAGGGATAGTGTAATGTGTTAAAGAACCCCACTATAGAGGAGAAGGTTGGAGGAGTTGTTTGGTGTGTTGAAAGAACACTCTTTTGTTCAAACTGTCATTAAGCCCTAAAACCCTGATTTTTAGGCATGATTGTAGGAAGGGTTGTACGGATAATTTGAGGATTGGAGATCTTGAAAGTATCAAGGTACTTGATAAAGGGTGTCTAAATACTTAACCCTTTTAGAGAATTGTGCGGGAAAATTTCAAGTTATCTTTAAAAAGGCTAGAAAAAGGCCTAATTGGCTTGTAGTTCTATTTGGGGTGAGAAAGGTGCACTTTGAAGAACTCGATTGTTATATGTTTGTGAATGGTGTATGAAGGTGTTAAAATAGAACTAGTGGAGGTCTTGATGACCTATCCATCCATGGAGATAATTCCTAAGAGGATATGATGCAATTTTTGGAGATTGAGACTAGGAAATACCTAGTTAGTCTGTGTTGTAGAATGGAACATTCTTGATCAGTGCAATTGGTGTACACTAGGTGAAAGGCTAGGATCTTGTGTGAAGATACCTAAGGAGAGTAGGGTTGAGCATAGAACCATAATAGGTTAATGAATTGGCCTAAGGAGACCCCAGAGAAGAATAGGGTAGAGAGAAATCCTAGGTGTGTTACATCAAAGTGGTATCAAAGCCCCAAAAGATTTGGGATTGTATATGTTAGAGGTGGAATCTTGTGGTTCTATAGACATGGTAACAAATGCAGAGTTGTCTAGGGACATGAATGAGAAAAAGGAGAGGAATAGAATCCTTGAAGTGGCCCTAGTAGAGATGCAACTAAAACTACAAGAAGTAGTGGATGCAAGAGACCAAGGTAGAGAAGGTGAAACGAGTTATAGAGGGAAGTAGAAGGTTGAAGAGGATGATATTATCCATGAACAAAACCCTATGATGGAGTAGGAACCATTCTTGAAAGCCATCAAGGCTGATGAGCCTCTCAAAAGGCCATCTTTTCCATGTCTTTACTTTCCTTTTTCAACATTTTGTTTTCAAAGTAGAAGACATTAAACTTATGGTTTTTATATATTTTATATGTAAGGACATAAGTAGGTAAAATGGATGGTAAAAACATAATGTATGTTGCTTGAAACTGATGGATAGAGGTTACAAGATATAAGTGATTTCATGTTGAATAGATAGTCCTTTTACCTATGCTATGTTTATGGGTAGTCTCCTTCCTGTAGCCGAATGTTGTGCAAGAATATTGAATGAAACCTCATACTTCTTTCTTATAATTAAATGATAAAATATATTTATGCATCGAAAGTTATGTATAATAACCATTTGGTAGGAGTCAAGTTATGGCACATTAAAGAATTCTAGCATGGTATTGAAAGGGTCAACGATAGTCGTTACCTTCAGAAGTACCAACATAAAGCAAGGAATTAAGTAAAGCGGTTAAAGATGGGTGTGTCGTAGAACTCTCACAGAGAAACAAGTCAGTTCAGTTCATGAGAAAACACTGTGCGTAGATCTAGAACCACTGCATGCTACATTTTGGGAAGAACTTGAAGACCTACTATTGTAGTTTGAGATTTTTCTTATGAGCACAATATATCCATTAGTGATCCTCATTAATGGAGTGATCCTAGATTTAGGTTGTAGTGTAGTTCCTCCTTAAATAAGTGGAATTCTATAGTTTCACAGGAGAAGCAGAGAGTTAATTGATACATTTTTTGGAATAGAATTTGACATTGTAGCACTGTTTATTTTCCAAGTATATTTCCTCCATGAATGAATAGAGTGCAGATTTTGAGTTTTAGTCTCTTATCATAATTGCATTTCTATTCACTCATCCAGGGGGGCCCACTTGGTGAGTGAATCATTTTATTAGATTAGAAGTTATTTATTTTCTCATTAAGAAGTAAATAGAACTCTGTTGTTCCTACAGCCACTAGTAATAGAAATGGTGCACTGTTCTTGCAGCAAAGGCGAGCATAGTAACCCCTACTCATGATTACTATTTTCTTAGCATAATTGCATTCAATTGAGATAGTATAGATTCTTGAAGCATAATGTATTTTGATTCCATAGGTTTAACCATGAGAATCAAAGAAGTTTGAAGCATCTACTTTGCAAACACCATTCCAAGTTTACGTCCCTGGTCGATAATTAAATTAGACTAAATAATCTACTTAGTAGCCATTTAGGGTGTCCAATCCTAAAATAGCAGTCCAATGCTATGTGTTTCTGAGATGATTGTTTGGCCAAGCATTTTTTGCGCCACTATCGGGGATGGTGTTAGTTCAAGCCACTTTGGCGTTCATGATTCTAGTTTTTATAATCTAGGATTTAATTTTAAGCAAGCATTTTATGAATAGAAGAATAGATCCTCGTGGAAGATTCATTCCTCATCAATACTAGGCCAAACCATTTGATCTTTTTAACCCTGAGCCTAATGAACCCCAAGTAGATAGTGAAGAAGAAGACTTGTTTGAAAATCCATTTGTGGACGCCCACGGATAAATTTCATCACCCTCATCCTCCGAAGAATCGCTACATCTAGAAATCATTTTTGATGAGCCTGAGTATCATGACAACCCTTTAGCTCCTATTGTATACTAGCAGTAACCACAGTAGAAACTAGGCCCTCCTCGAAGGATGGCTCAGCCTACCTTCCTCTTCCCAATTCCTCCACAATAGGGTAACCAAAACCTAAAGAACATTCCAGCTGCTGCATTGCCAAAATTCTATGGACTTATCACTAAAGATCCTAAGATCTTCCTCTTTGAGTTCAATATCCTCTGTAGGAGCTATGACTACACCACTAATGCCCATAAGTTGAAGTTGTTTCTGTCAACTCTCAAAGAGGCTTCTCTAAGGTGGTTTATGAGCCTCAGAGCTAATGTCATACCAAATTGGAATGCCATGAGCAACATGTTTCTTGCAAAATACAAAGAATACTATAGAGGATGGGATTTAAAAGGAGATGACATCTTCAAGATGTCGCTGAAAGAGGATGAAACCTTGGAAGACTATGTTTCCAGGTTTATGTATAACTTGCAATGCAATGCTCAACACCAGTTGAATGAGGAATCACAAAAGCATTTGTTCCTCAAAGGTTTCAATGAGGGAAGCATAGAAGCCTTGGACCTTATGGCTGGTGGTGACATCACCCAGAAAAAATGGGTAGAGATTAAGACCATATGTATGAATTACTCAAGGGCTACAGTAAAAAAATGAAGAGGATTAAGGGACCTGCCTCAAAATACAAATGTCTCTGGAGTGTCTAAGATAGAACTATCCAAGATAGAACTATCTAGCCTCCTATCTGACTTCAAGTAGGACATTATCAATGATGTGGCCACTCAGCTAGATACCATCAAGCCCAAAGGAAGAAAGAGGACATGGACGCTATGCTGGCTGAATTCTGCTCCCACTGCAAGGAGAAGAAAAGAAATTGTAAGTGTAAAACTATTGCATCCATGGACACTACTTCAATGCCCACCGATTTCAAGGCAATAGATGAGGAGAATGGAGAGGTATTTTATGTGGCTTAAAGGTGACTATGGGCTCAAAGACAAGGTATGCCTCAAGACCCCTTAAATCATTTTGGTTATAATAATAATAATAATAGTAATCAGTGGTAGAATCAAAACCCCCACAATTCTGTCCCTCAAGGACAAAATTGGAATAATCACTGGCACAACTAGCAACACAGTATAACCAGAACCTTCAACAATAGTTTAACCCATATCAACAATAGTATAATTCATACCAGCAGCCATAACATAATAACCAATGGCAACCACATGGTAATTGGCAACAAAAACCTCAGTGGGGACCCAATCAGCCTAATCAGTAGCAAGCTATTATGCCTCCACCTCAGCAACAAGCTATTATGCCTTTGTCTCCTATAACCAATAATAGTCCTCAGAAACCACAACTGCCTGCTCAACCAAATCTAAATCAAAATAACAAGCAGCAAGCCTATTCACTGCAAGTGAATGATATCCACCTATGACCAGGGACCACATTTATTGCACCAAGAGAACCCATAATAAATAATGTTTATGATATTGAGGAAGCTTCTGATAATCAAAACACTATTGTCCCACTTATTGCACCACCTATTCCAGTTGAGAAAATCCCTCCTTTTATGCAGAGATTGGCCCAACCTTCAGTATCCCCTAAAGAGAATATTATTGCAAATGAATTGATTGACCAACTGAAGCAAATGACTATCCTAATACCATTATTATATTCCCTCAAGGAAATTCTAATCTATAATAAAGAAATCAAACAAGTCTGTATCAAGCACCCTGGTAGGAAAAAGAAAGATCCTGATACTGTCCATGTTCTTGGACAACTTTTTGATCTCATGCTTAGTAAAACCTTGATGCCTAAATACTCTGATCTAGGAAGTCCTGTGGTTACCATTCACATTAATGGTATACAAATACAAAATGTCTTGGTTGATCTAGGAGCCTCTATTAATGTTATGAATATGGAAGTGTTGTTAAGGCTTAGTATCATTGGGTTGAGGGAAACACACACTATTCTCCAGTTAGCTGATAATTCAACTATCAAACTAGATGGTATGGTAGAGGATATTGTTGTCACACTACATTCCTTAGAATACCCCTCAGATTTCATCATCCTATCTCAGAAAGCCACACTAGGAGGGTATCCATTAATCCTAGGAAGGGCTTGGTTAACCACAACGGATGCTTGCATTGCATGCTACTTAGGAAAAATGACCATATCTGATGGTATTAATACTAAGAAATTAAGCTTGTATTCTCCAGCCAAACCTCAATCTGAACTTGACCAAGTTGTCTGGCTGGATCTAGGAGATGCCCCCTTGAAACCAATTTAGAGCAGAAACTTATGGTTATTGGTAGAAATCCATTCATAGTCTCATAAGAGGAGGATGACATACTTATAGAAATCCTTACAAACTAGTATGGCACTGAAAAGACCTCATGTCATGACCCTAACTATTCTCTACAAACCATATTGCCCTAGAAGTCTTCATCTAAGTTTCCTGTAGCACTTGATTATCTTCATACTTTGTTACCCCATGAAATAAAGTCACCTTCTTTTGTAGAAGTTCTTATGTTGGATAAATTTAAAAGACTGCAGATTACCTCAGGTAGGGAATTGAATGTCAATAAGAATCTCACTGAATCTCATATGTCTAGCCTTGAGCATCTTTTGCAAAAGAGTCAGCAAGCTTTTGCATGGGACTATACTGACATGAAGGGGATTGACCAATAATTGTGTACTCATAAAATTTATATTAGTCCTGAGTCTATACCTATTAGGCAACCTCAAAGAATAATAAACCCTACATTAAGAGATGTAGTAAAGGCTAAATTGAAAAAACTTCTCCATGCTGGCTTCATATATCCCATTTCTAACAGTCAGTGGGTATCCCCTCTTGTAATCGTCCCCAAGAAAGGTGGAAAATGGAGAGTTTGTGTGGACTATAGGGAGCTTAATAAAGAAACCAAGAAGGATAACTTTCCATTTCCCTTTATTGACCAAGTACTTGACAACCTTGCTGACAAAAAGTATTTTTAATTCTTGGATGGTTTCAGTTGCTACAACCAGATCCAGATATCACCATAAGAACAAGATAAGACAACATTCACCAGTCCATGGGGAAGATTTTCTTATTTCATCTTACCATTTGGGTTATGTAATGCACCTGCTACTTTTTAGAGGGCAGTGATAAGCATTTTTTCTGACATTGCTACTGACTATGTTGAAATATACATGGATGATTTTACTACATATGAAACTACATTCAAAGAGGCTTATGCTAATTTGGAAAATGTTCTTCAAATATGTCAGGACTACAATCTCTCACTTAATAGTGAGAAGTGTTACATGATGATGGATGAGGGAGTTGTCTTAGGGCACTACCTCTCATCCTTTTCTATCCAAGTTGATCCTGCAAAGATTGCAGTAATTGTCACACTCCCAACCCCAGTAAAGTAGAAGGATGGCCAGAGTTTTCTTGGTCATGCTAGTTACTACATGAGATTTATCAAAAAATTCAGTCAACTTTCCGCTCCATTATATAATCTATTGAAGAAAGAAGTAGAATTTGAATGGACAACAAAAAGTGAGTCACCATTCCAGAAGTTAAAGGATTTGTTGACAAAGACCCCTATTCTTAGAGGACCAGACTGGAAGTTGCCCTTTCATATCCACATAGATGCATCTAACTATGCAATTGGGGCAGTGCTAGGTCAAAAAGAAGGAATAGTTGAGCACGCAATTTATTACATCAGCAAAAATTTGCAAGGTGCAAAACTAAATTATACTATTACTGAGAAGGAACTCCTTGCTATAATCTATGAATTGAATAAATTCAGACATTACATAACCAGTTATGCAGTATTTATTTATACTTATCACTCAGCGAGGAAATACTTGATGAATAAATCGGCCATTTCTGGTAGATTAGCCAGGTGGTTACTCCTCCTGCAGGAGTTTGATATAACTATCATTGACAAACCAGGAAAAACAAATGTAGTTGTTAATTTTCTCTCTAGATTACAAGTTCCTGATGATATTGTAGCAATTGATGATAGCTTCCCAAATGAGCACCTATTCTCTCTTTCAACATACAATCCATGGTATGCTGACATCGCAAACTACCTTGCTACAAGATGGGCACCACCTCATTTATCACCCCGTGAACGAAGCCTACTGGCTAAGAAAAGTTTTAAATTTTCATGGATATCTAGATTTATGTTCTACACAGGTCCTGATCAAGTCACCCATAGATTTTTCTATGAAGATGAGACCTATGACATCCTTCGGGCATGTCATGATGATCCGTGAGGTGGCCATTTTGCCAAAAAAAGAATAGCATACAAGGTATTGACAACCGGTTATTATTGGCCTACATTACACAAAGATGCAGCAAAGTATACCCAGTACTATGATCGATGCCAAAGGATGGGATGTCCCATGAAGATTGATGAAATGCCCTTGTAGCCTCAGGTGGTGGTAACACTGGTTGAAAAGTGGGGTATCAACTTTGTCAGCCCCATTGAGCCATCTTCACTTGGTAAGTCTTATATCTTAGTATGCATTGATTACACCACAAAATGGGTTGAAGAAAAAGCAATGAGGCATGCAAGGGACTGTAAAGTAGCAGAGTTTTTGTATGAATTTATTTTCACTAGGTTTGGAGTGCCTCGAGAAATAGTAACACATCAAGGGGCATAGTTCACCTCTAACCTTATTGTTGAATCAATGAAAGAGTACATAGTGAGGCATGGTAAATCTTCACCATACCATCCTCAGGCCAATGGACAGGCTAAGATCACAAACTGGGAGATAGAGGCCATTCTAAAAAAAATAGTTGCCATTCACAAAAAATATTGGGCTACTCGACTTCCTGAAGCCATCTAGGCTTACCGCACAACTTGGAAAACCACTACTGGATTCACTCCTTTTGAGTTGGTCTATGGGAAATTTGCATCCATGCCTATCAAGTTTCACCATAAGACTCTCAGGACAGCATTGGACTTGGATATTAACCTGAGTAAAGCACAAGAGGATAGGCTCCTGCAGCTCAATGGATTGGATGAATATAGGAAATTTGCACTTCATAACACAGAACTGATTCAAAAATAGAAAAATAAGTGGCACAAAAGATTCATAAAAGATAAAAGGTTTTCCATTAGTGATTGAGCATTTCTCTATGATTCAAGATATTATCATACTCCTAGAAAATTTCAAACCCATTGGCTAGGGCCTATGAAATAGTTTCAGTATTTGATAATGATGTTGTTCAGCTCTCTACAATTGATCATGTCATATTCAAACTCCCTGTCAATGGGTATCGCTTAAAGATATATCAAAAACCTATGAATCTTCAAGACATCCTACATCAGTTCTAGCAGAACTTAGATAGTGTCCTTCCTATAGCAGACGCATCTGGGTCTTCCACCCAGATTTCTACCAAGCTGTGATTTTATTCCCACTTCCATAATAAACACTTCACTTCTGTGATTTGCTTTCTTCGTAATAAAAATTTGCATCACCTTTCTCTCTTCCACGTGTCCACACTGCAACATCACTCCATCAGTGTGTGTCGCCTAGCATTACACTCTTCCTGTAGCACATCAAGTTAGTAACACATACTTTCGCACATAAATTATTTTATTCATTTGTTATTTTGAACTGAGTGTACTTTTCTTTTTCTATTCTTGCATGTACCAACCTGGTGGGACCCATTCCTTATACCTAGTTGGGGGGAGGGGTTAGTTATTTAATTCATGGTTGTTTCGATACTTCCAAATTGATTTTAGCAAGTGAAAAGGCAAAATTTTTATTTCTTTCTTGTCTTTTCATGGTGACCGTTGTCATGTGGGAGCTTATCTATCTCTCAGTGGTTAAGTTATCATGAGTTAACAATTGATTTGAAAGAAAATTAAAGTAAGGATCACTTAATAAGGACAATTTTGCAATGTGTTCGAGTGGCGAACCTTAACATGCACAAATGCATTTATGAAAATCATTCAAAGTAATGATTTCTTTCTTAGAATTAAAATCTATCCTGTACTTCAATTTTTATCAGAAAGAAAAACAAAAACATCTTGCGTCCGTAGGAAGGCCAAGCATTTTTCAATTTTCTGTAGCAACTGAGCATATCCTGCAGAGATATTTTCTTTATCATTTGAAATGGGAGGAGACCTTCAAAGGAACGATCCAATGGATCATCAAGTGTTACTTGGGGACCTAGCTACTTGTGAGTTGTTTTAGAAATGGGGATGGCTGGACTACTTCTTAAGCCTTAATGGCTTCGATGATGAAATTTCTTTTCAATTTCTGAATACTTTGAACAATGGGTTCACAGTAGTGAAAGGTCTGAGGGTTGAATTTTTAGAAGATATTGTGGTAGAGGTTACAAAGTTGCCACAGGAAGGGGAAAAGTGGATGAAGGACATTGACTTGTGCTTAGATAGGGCACAATTTACCCTACATAGTGACCCACAGTTGGAGATTTATAAGAAGAAGGGCACTGTAAGAATGTCATTACCCATTGAGTTTTTGTAGCTGGCCAAATTTATAATATCTTACTTCGCCTATGAGGGACATTACAAGTACCTGCATGGACTTCACTTTAAGATTCTGAGTGCCCTCTACCATGAAAACATGCCAGTAGAATTACCTAGCTTTCTTTTTAATATTTTGAAAAAGAAGGCATCTATTTTTAAGTTAGGAAAAGCACAATCTATTTCCCATCACTGTTTAATTAAGTTAGCTGTAGAAAGGGAGTTAATTAAAAATTCAATTGGGACTTTAGAGGAATTCTTGGCTATGGAATATTTAGCACCTAGGGTGGTTGGTCCGAGAGGCCAGGGTGTAGGTAGTAGGGTTAATACGGCAACAGGGATTCATAAAGTAATCCATAAAACAAAACCAATTCCTAAAGCATCCTCTTCTAGACCTACCCTATCTAGGAAAATATCCTACAATGATAACACTCCTATTTCTAATAATAAGGAAAGAAAAACTAGAGAAGCTGTTGCCGCTCCTGACACTTCACCATCTGAAGAAACTAGGTCTACTATTGTAAAAGGAAAAGATAAAACCATAGATATAGATGAAATGACTCCAAAACAATAGCTAGCTGATAATGAAAATATGAATCAGATGCCTGAGGAACCCTTGCCTTCTTCCAAGGAGGCAACACCAGAAGAACCTCCTGTAGCCATTATAGGGGAGGTGTCCTCCACCAAAAAGAAATGCAAGGAACCTATGAGCTCTTTTCAAACCCCCATGAGGAAGAGTCCTAGACTTTCTGCTAGTGCTAGTAAAGAAAGAAAAATCTATGATTCAATTATAAATGTTGAATCCTCTGAGTCTGTAGAAAAGTCCTCTTCAGAGGCAATGGCTTCAAATAGAGAAGATGGTGATACCCTAGCCCATGTTGTGGATGAGGAAGTTCAATTTGATCCACAAGTTGAATTCATCCTTCTGGAAAGTGATAAGGATTCTATTGAAACAAAGGGATTTTACAATAATTCTGGTCAAGATTCTGATGACAGTTTAGAGAATATTCCTCCTGATGAATTTCCTGCAGTGAATGAGGACATTATAGAAGAAGTGTTTGAGTAGTTGAGCAAGGATGGATTGGATACATTAGCCAAGGCAACTAAATCATCCCAAGTGAATGATTCGATAAAAACCCTTGTCACTTGTGACAAGGGGATAGGAGCTACATTCACTAATCTGGAGAAAGTAAAGATCCCTCAAGCTACATCTGAGTGGATTAATGTCCTTCATCAAGGACCCATGCCACCCTAAGATTTATCTACACTGTTAGCAGCAGGATTAAGTTTGTACCGAAATATCACCTGGGAAAACTCACAATGGGAACTGGAGATAGAGAAATTAAAAAGGATAATTGAGGAGCAGGCTTGTTAGCTTGAGCAAAAAACAAATTAGATTGCAGTATTGGAGAGGAGAATTGAGAAAATCACTGACTTGATTCCTGTAGCAATGGCATGTAGGTCACCTTCTCTAGTTTATGCATTATTCCATAAGGAACAATTTGTTAACTTTTAGTTGACAAGGATTGTTGAGGGATTAAATCCTTCCATTGCTACACCTCACGAATTATATAATGCCTTCCAGTCAGCACCTATGCCCATCAAGAATCTGTTATATGAGTTGTATATACACAATCTAGTTGTGCCTGACAATAGAGAATGGAATTAAATTCTTTATGTAGGAGATGTACAGTTGAGGGCAGTTATGTCTTGGATTCAAAATGAGATCAGCAGAGAGCATCAGGCTCTCCCATATCGAAGAAGTGAGGTTGACACACCCCTTATGATGAGGCCTAAATTTCAAATCTCTAGGTATACATTCCTTGATTGGATCTCAATCACAATGAACCCTAGTGGGTCTCGTAAGGTTCCTCCAGTCAAAGAATAAGGGTATGTAGATTGGGAACAACATTCTTCACAAGATGTTGAGGCTTCAATTATAGCTTATAGGTAGTGGTGGATAAGGATGCCCCATGACTTAAAAATAAAGGAGCCCCATTCTCCACAAAATTTAACCCTTGCTACTCACCGTGTTCCATGGTTTATAATTCCCTTATTGGATGCCCTTATGGTTTCAACCTCCAATCTTCCTGCAGCCATTGCTGGCAATAAATGAGAACACAAAAGAGCTTGATATGGTTAATGAAAGACAGAGGTGGGATAGACTTCAGAAAATCCATGGATACTTCAATCATGTTTTTGATGAACTAGGGGAGAAGATCGCCAATGACTTGAGGCTTAGATCCAAGATCCAAAATTTCATGATTGCTTGGGACTAGCCATAGTGCAATTTTGAGGAATGATGAGCCTCTCAAAAGGCCATATTTTCCATGTGTTTACTTTCCTTTTTCATCATTATGTTTTCAAACCATAAGACTTTAAACTTATGGTTTTTATATATTTTATATGTGAGGAAATAAGTAGGTAAAATGGATGGTAAAAACATTATGTATTTTTCTTGAAACTAATGGATAGAAGTTACAGGATATAAGTGATTGCATGTTGAATAAATAGTCCTTTTCCCTATGCTATGTTTATGGGTAGTCTCCTTCCTGTAGCCAAATTTTGTGCAAGAATATTGAATGAAATCTCACACTTCTTTCTTAGTATTAAATGATAAAATATATTTATCCATCGGAAGTTATTTATACTAACCATTTTATAGGAGTCAAGTTATGGCACATTCAAGAATTCCAGCATGGTGTTGAAAGGGTCAACGATAGCAGTTACCTTTAGAAGTGCCAGCATAAAGCAAGGAATTAAGTAAAGTGGTTAAAGATGGGAATGTCATAGAACTCTCATGGAGGAAAAAGTTAGTTCATTTCCTAAGAAGACACCGTGTGTAGATCTAGAACCACTGCATGCTACATTTTGGGAAGAACTTGAAGACCTACTATTGTTGTTCAAGATTTCTATTATGAGCACAATGTATCCATTAGTGATCCTCATTAATGGAGTGATCCTAGATTTACGTTGTAGTGTAGTTCCTCTTTAAATAAGTGGAATTATATAGCTCCACAGGAGAAGCAGAGAGTTAATTGATATAATTTCTGGAATAGAATTTGACATTATAGCACTGTTTATTTTCCAAGTATATTTCCAGCATGGTGTTGAAAGGGTCAATGGAAATTGTTAACTTTAGAAGCGCCAACATAAAGCAAGGAATTAAGTAAAGTGGTTAAAGATGGGCAAGTCATAGAAATATCATGGAGGAACAAGTCAGTTCAGTTCCTGAGAAGACACCGTGCGTAGATCTAGAACCATTGCATGCTACATTTTGGGAAGAACTTGAAGACCTACTATTGTTGTTCAAGATTTATGTTATGAGCACAATGTATCCATTAGTGATCCTCATTAATGGAGTGATCCTAGATTTAGGTTGTAGTGTAGTTCCTCCTTAAATAAGTG
The DNA here is from genome assembly GCA_018584345.1 of Thuja plicata. Lineage (NCBI taxonomy): Eukaryota > Viridiplantae > Streptophyta > Pinopsida > Cupressales > Cupressaceae > Thuja > Thuja plicata. The sequence goes on along the minus strand of MU226777.1, from coordinate 1,007,135 downwards.
GAATTCTGTAGCTCCATAGGAGAAGCAGAGAGTTAATTGATATAATTTCTGGAATAGAATTTGACATTGTAGCACTGTTTATTTTCCAAGTATATTTCCTCCATGAATAAATAGAGTGCAGATTTTGAGTTTAAATCTCTTATCGTAATTGCATTTCTATTCACTCATCCAATGGGGACCACTTGGTGAGTTAATCATTTTATTAGATTAGAAGTTATTTCTTTACTCATTAAGAAGTAAATAGAACTTTGTTGTTCCTGCAGCCACTAGTAACAGAACTGGTGCACTGTTCCTACAGCATAGGCAAGAACAGTAACCCCTACTCGTGATTACTATTTTCTTAGCATAATTGCATTCAATTGAGATAGTAGAGATTCCTAAAGCATAATGTATTATGATTCCATAGGTTTAGCCATGAGAATCAAGAAATTTTGAAGCATATACTTTGCAAACACCATTCCAATTTTACGTCCCTAGTCTATAATTAAATCAAACTAAATAATCTACTTAGCAACCATTTAGGGTGACCAATCCTAAAATAGCAGTCCAATGCTATGTGTTTCTAAGATGATTGTTTGGCCAAGCAAAGGAATTGGGTGGTAAATCCTTAGAAGGCATTCCATTGTTTAGTGGGAAAATGGACATTGAAATAGTGTTGGATTTGATTGAAGGGATGGAAAATCACTTCAAGTGTGAAGGCATAAAAGATGCACAAAAGGTTAATGTGGCTAAGTCAAGACTTTGGGGGTCAGCCCTAACATGGTGGAAGTATCTATAGGATGAAAGAGTCAGACTTGGGAAGAAACCTATAGAAAATAAGCAAGCAATGGTAACTAATATGAAAGAGAACTTTTACCAGAAGACTATGAGATCCAACTACATAGAAGGAGACAAGGATTGAAGAAGAAAGATATGGATGTAGCCTCCTATATAGAGGAATTCCAAAGACTCTGTCTTAGGTCAAAGAAACAAGAAGAAGAGCCAATCAGAGTGGCTAGTTATCTAGGTGGGTTGAAGTGGAACATCCAAGAAGAGATTAGCTTGTGGACCCCAACTACTATTCTGAGATGTCAACAGCTAGCTCTCAAGGTTGAAGAGAAGAATAGAAAGAAGAGTGACTCTAATATGAAGGGTAGAGGCAGAGGGAGAGACCAAAGAGGACAAAGAGGAGGTTACCAAGGCAGGGGCAGTGAATAGAGAAGCCGAGGTGAAAGCAGATTGACAGAGCACACCAATGAATCCGCACCAAGAGGTGCTTATGGCAGAGGTAGAGGTAATTAGAGTGGATCCAATAGGGGAAGAGAAGGTAGAAGAAACACCTATTTTGAAAATATGAAGTGCTACAATTGTGGACAGACTGGTCATTCAGCATATAGGTGTCAAGATAAGCCTACTACATCCAATAGTGACAAGAGGGTAGCTTATGTTCAAGAAGACACTTCTAGTGTCAAGGCACCTGACGTTGATAATATAGACTCTAAGATGGGTGAAAATCTGATGTTTAGAAGGGTATTAATTAGGCAGCCAGTGAAGGATGAGCCTAAGAAAAGGAGGGCATTGTTTAGGATCAAATGTAAGATCCTTGGAAAAGTCTACAAGGTGATAGTAGATTCAGGATCTACTGATAATATAATATAAGAGGAGGCAGTTACTAATATGAAATTAACCAACATACCCCATGTGAACCCTTACAAGGTGACTTGGCTTAATAAGGGGTAGAGTGTGTTAGTAAACAAGAAAACATGGGTAGAGTTCTCTACAGCAGGCTACAAGGATAAATTACTTTGTGACATCCTACCAATAGATGCTTGCCACTTATTGTTAAGAACACCCTGGAAATATGATACAGAGGTAGTGTATCATGGAAAGGAGAATTCCATATCCTTTAAGAAGAATAGAAAGATGTTTAAAATATAGTCTTTATTGGAGGAGGAAGAGCCACAGTCTAAGACTCCTACTGTGTTATTCTGCAGTAGAAAGGAGTTTGTAAAAGACATCAAGGAAGAGGCAAGTGCAGGGTATGCCATTTTGTTAAAAATTAAGGAGGAAGAGAAGATAGTTAAGGAGATAGTACCCAAGGAGATTCAGACTCTACTTGACAAATACAGTGATATAGTCAGTGATGGGACTCCTGCAACTCTTCCTCCTAAGAGAGTGAGTCATCAAATTGACTTCATACCTAGTGCCTCATTAACTAATAAAGAAGCTTATAAGCTAACCCTGACATTAATTTAAAGGTAGCTAGACAAGTCCAATAAATATTGGAGCAAGGCTTGATTAAAAAATGTATTAGCCCATGTGCAGTCCCTATGGTGTTAGCATCAAAGAAAGGTTGAAAATGGAGGATATGTACCGATTCAAGGGAAATTAATATAATCAACATAAAATACAGGTTTCCAATACCCAGGATAGAGGATCTTATGGATTTTCTTGGAGGGGAAATGTACTTTACCAAGTTGGATTTGAAAATTGGTTACCATCAAATAAGGGTAAATGAGAGAGATGAGTGGAAGAAAACATTCAAAACAACTGATGGGTTGTATGAGTGCCTTGTGATGCTATTTGACCTCACCAATTATCCTAGCACATTCATGAAGCTCATGAATGAAATGCTTAAGGAATTCATAGGTAAGTTTGTGGTGGTCTATCTTGATGACATATTGATCTATTTTAGAACAAAGGAAGACCACATCAAGCATGTTGAATTAGTTTTGAAGAAGTTACATGAAGAGAAACTAGCCATTAATTTGGAGAAGTGTGAGTTTCTCAAGCAAGAGCTTGTCTACTTGGGATTTGTGGTATCCAAGGGATCCTTGAAGATGGACCAAGACAAGGTGTCAGCTATACTGAATTGGCCATCACCTACATTAGCAACTGAGGTAAGGAGTTTCCATGGCCTAGCTCAATTTTATAGGAAGTTCATTAGGAATTTTAGAGGTATATGTACACCATTGTTGGAAACCATAAAGGGTGGAAGCAAGACTAAGTTTAGATGGAACTTAGAAGCTGGGAAGTCATTTGAGATGTTGAGAAGGCAAGTAGCTACACAACCTATCCTAACATTGCCTAGTTTTGATAAGTTATTCACTATACAATGTGATGCAAGTGGCATAGCAGTAGGAGGTGTGTTAAGTCAAGAGGGAAGACCAGTGGCCTTCTTTAGTGAGAAGCTGAATGAAGCTAAGAAGAAATACTCTTCTTCTGACCTAGAATTATATGCTCTAGTGCATTATTTAAGAAAGTGGAGACACTATCTTTTACCTAAGGAATTTGTGGTGTTTACTGACAATCAGGCCCTTAGCTACATCAATACACAAGAGAAGTTGAGTAATAGACATCTAAAATGGATGGAATATCTCCAAGCCTTTACATTTACTATCAAGTATAAGAAGGGTCAGTTGAATAAAGTTGCTGATGCACTGAGTAGGAGACTCTTGACAGTCCAAGAAGTTCAGTTGAACAGTATAGGCATAGAGAGTTTTAAGGACCCCTATCAAGCAAATGAAGATTTTGGTAAGGCATATCAAGTGTTTAATGATTTTCAGAACCACTTCCATAGAAAATTTTCTAAGTTAACATTGTAGAATGGACTATTATACAGAGGAAACCAGTTATGTGTGCCAAGGGGTTCTATGAGAATGAAACTCATACAAGAAAAGAATAATGGATCTATGAGTGGGCACTTTTGGGTAAACAAGACCTTGGAGTTATTACAAATGTTTTATCATTAGCCTAAGTTGACAAAAGATGTCTCTAAATATGTGGAATAGTGTGTAGTATGCATGAAGGCAAAGGGGGGTAGGAGCAATGTAGGCTTGTATCAACCCTTACTTGTCCCAAATAGACATTGGGAGTGAGTGAGCATGGACTTCATAGTGGGTCTACCAATGACTAAGCAAGGCTATGATAGTATATATGTAGTAGTTGATAGATTTAGCAAGATGGGGCATTTCATTCCATGAAAGACTACTAGTGATGCTAGTCACATAGCTTATCTTTTCTTTAAAGAAGTTGTAAGGATTCATCGACTAATGAAGCAACTTATAAGATAACCCCTGACTAGAATTTAGAGGTAGCTAGACAAGTCCAAGAATTATTGGACCAAGGCTTGATTAAAAAGAGTATCAGCCCATGTGCAGTCCCTGTGGTGTTAGCATCAAAAAAAGGTGGAAAATGGAGGCTGTGTACTGATACAAGTGAAATTAACAGAATAACCATAAAATACAGGTTTCTAATACCCATGATAGAAGATCTTATGGATTGTCTTGGAGGGGAAATGTACTTTACCAAGTTGGATTTGAAAAGTTTGTTAGCATCAGATAAGGGTAAAGGAGGGAGATGAGTGGAAGACAACATTCAAAAGAATTGATGGGTTGTATGAGTAGCTTGTGATGCCATTTGGTCTCACCAATGCTCCTAGCACATTCATGAGGCTCATGAATGAAGTGTTTAAAAACTTCATAGATAAGTTTGTGGTGGTCTATCTTGATGACATATCGATCTATAGAAGAACAAAGGAAGACCACATCAAGCATGTTGAATTTTGAGAAGTGTGAGTTTCTCAAGAAAGAGCTTGTGTACTTGGGATTTTTGGTATCCAAGGGATCCTTGAAGATAGACCAAGACAAGGTGTCAGCTATACTAAATTGGCCATCACCTACATCAGCAACTGAGGTAATGAGTTTCCATGGCCTAGCTCAATTTTATAGGAAGTTCATTAGGAATTTTAGTGGTATATGTGCACCATTGTTGGAAACCATTAAAGGTGGAAGTAAGGCTAATTTTAGATGGAACTTAGAAGCTGGGAAGTCATTTGAGATGTTGAGAAGGAAAGTAGCTACACAACCTATCCTAACATTGCCAGGTTTTGATAAGTTATTCAATATAGAATGTGATGCAAGTTGCATAGCAGTAGGAGGTTTGTTAAGTCAAGAGGGCAGACAAGTGGCCTTCTTTAGTAAGAAGCTGAATGAAGCTAAGAATAAATAATCTTCTTATGACCTAGAATTATATGCTCTAGTGCAGTCTTTAAGAAAGTGGAGACACTATCCTTTACCTAAGGAATTTGTGGTGTTTACTGACAATCAGGCCCTTAGCTACATCAATACACAAGATAAGTTGAGTAATAAACATATAAAATGGATGGAATATCTCCAAGCCTTTACATTTACCATCAAGCATAAGAAGGGTGAGTTGAATAAAGTTGCTAATGCACTGAGTAGGAGACTCTTCACAGTTGAAGAAGTTCAGTGGAATAGTATAGGCATAGAGAGTTTCAAGGAGCTCTATCAAGTAGATGATGATTTTGGTGAGGCATATCAAGTGTGTCATGATTTTGAGAACCACTTCCATAGAAAATTTTATTAGTTCACATTGCAGAATGGACTATTATTCAGACGAAACTGGTTATGTGAGCCAAGAGGTTCTATGAGAATGAATCTCATACAAGAAAAGAATAATGGATCTATGAGTGGGCACTTTGGGGTAAACAAGACCTTGGAGTTAGTACAAAGGTTTTATCATTGTCCTAAGTTGACAAAAGATGTCTCTAAATATGTGGAACAATGTGTAGTATGCATGAAGGTAAAGGGGGGTAGCAGCAATGCAGGCTTGTATCAACCCTTACCTGTCCCAAACAGACCTTAGGAGTGTGTGAGCATGGACTTCATAGTGGGTCTACCAAAGACTAAGCTAGGCTATTATAGTATATATGTAGTAGTTGATAGATTTAGCAAGATGGGGAATTTTATTCCATGCAAGACTATTAGTGATGCTAGTCACATAGCCTATTTGTTCTTTAAAGAAGTTGTAAGGATTCATGGACTACCCTTAAGCATTGTATCTGATAGGGATGTTAAGTTTATGAGACTTTTTTGGAAAACATTATGGAATAGATTGGGTAAAAAATTATCTTTTGGATCAAAATTCCTTCCTCAGACTGATGGTCAAATGGAGGTGGTCAATAGAGTGTTGGGTAACCTATTGAGATGGCTAACCAAATAATATGGTTAGAGATGGGATGTAGTCATACCTCAGGTAGAGTATGCCTATAATGACAGTCAGAACATGATGACAAGGAGGAGCCCATTTGGAATAGTTTATGGGATGCATGCTAGGGGAGTTTGTGGGCTTAGGGATCTTGGAGGAAGGGAGTACAATAGTGGGTATGCTGAGGACTTCACCTGCACTATGAAGGAGATCCAAGAGTAGGTCAAGAAAACTATACATGACAGTTAGGAAAATTTGGAGGGCAAAGTGGATGAGAAGAGGAAAGATATCCAATTTCAAGTAGGAGACTATGTTATGATTCATTTGAACAAGTCAATAATGAAGAAGGGAGTCCCTACTAAGTTGCAGATGAAGAGAATAGGACCATGCAAAGTCCTAGCTAAATATGGGGCTAATGCCTACAAGATAGACTTGGCTTCTGATTTGAATATCTCTTTTACTTTCAATGTGCTGGACCTAGTTCAGATGAAAGGTCCATTGATTGAGATCAATCAACATAATCAAGGAGTTCAGAGTGATGTAGACCCTGATGTGGTGTCTACCAAACCATAATTAATAGCTGAGAAATTTTTGGATTCAAGAGTGCAAAAGACAACTAGACACAAGGTATATATTGAACACCTTATCAAGTTGAAAGATAGACCTAAATCAAAGGCTTCATGGATTGCAAAATCTGACTTCAAGAAGCTAGGAATTCCTAACTATTTATTGTCTACATGAGTGAATTGACTTTCCCTTTGTGGGGGAGTATGGTGCAGTAGCATCTAGGTAAGGCTCTTTGGTGACCTAGGGCTTCTAGAGTTATTTTGGCTTGTAGTGGTTCTAGCCAGACCACTATTTGAATAATAGGACTACAGGTGTCCTAAGGTGTGTATTAGATCTTTAGAGAAGTTTTTTTCAATTTGTTTGGTCTTTTAGGAGACAAGTGCCAAATTGGACCCTAATTGCCAATGTTGTGGCAATGGTGTGAATCAAGCACATAGGGGTCAAATTTAGAAAGAGAGTTTTTTAGGAGCTAAGAGAGGTAGGAATGGTTTACCTAAGTCTATTATGATGTTTTCATGGTCTTAGAACAAAATTTAGAGTGGATTTCCTAATATTGTGGAAAGTTGTCAAAAATTTTATTGTTGTCATTGACAACATTCACAACAATTATACAAGAAGAGAATTTTCACTCAAATGGTTATTGTAACATTCTAAAACCATCAGATTAGAAATGGGGAAAAGTATAAGAGGCCTTCCTTGACCTGTAAGCAAGGTTGGTGAACATTTTGAATATACCATATTTTCTGTGTGTACATTTTCAAAGTAATTTTAGTGAGTTTTCTTGATTATAGTAGTTAGATGGATTAGATTTTAGTTTGTAGCCACTGATTCATGTAGGGTAGGTTATTTTAAGATTCTATGTGGAGTTATTTTGTAAATTTGAAGTGTTTGTATTGGTTTAGTTAAACTCTTTGTATTTTGCCCTGTCACTAGTATGAATCAGACAGGTTGGACAAATGGAGTATTAACTCAAATTTCCACTGTAGATTCTATATGGGCTCTTGGTATGGGTGAGGAGACTCCATGTACATTATTTTTATAGAAGGAGGGGCCCAAGAAAGTGGTTTTTCTATTTTTTCAATGATTCCCTAGGTGAGCCTATTGTGCATGGCTAGGGATCGAGATACATTGCAAATGCTGCAAGGAGGGTTGAATGCATCGGTGGCTTCAACCAAAGCTCATGGTGGGATAGTGTAATGTATGAAAGACCCCTAATTTGAAGGATAATGTTGGATGGGTTTTTTGGTGTGTTGAAAGAACACTCTTTTCTTGAGACTGTCATTAAGCGCTAAAAGCCTGATTTTTAGGAATGATTGTAGGAAGGGTTATACAGACAATTTGAGGATTAGAGACCTTGAAAATATCAAGGTACTTGATAAAGGGTGTCTGAATCCTAAAATATTTTAGAGAATTGTGTGGGAAAATTTCAAGTTATCTTCAAAAAGGCTAGAAAAAGGCCTAATTGGCTTGTAGCCCTATTTGGGGTGAGAAAGGTGCACTTTGAAGCACTTGATTGTTATATGTTTTTTAATGGTATATGTATGGGTTCAAATGGAACTAGTGGAGGTCTTGATGACCTATCCTTTGATGGAGATAAGTCCTAAGAGGATTTGATGCAATTATTGGAGATTGAGACTAGGAAAGACCTAGTTAGTTTGTGTTGCAGAATGGAACATTCTTGATCACTATAATTGGTGTACACTAGGTGAAAGGTTAGGATCTTATGTGAAGATACCTAAGGTGAGTATGGTTGAGCATAGAACCCTACTAGGTCAGTGAGTTGGCCTAAGGAGACCCTAGAGAAGAATAGGGTAGAGAGCAAGCCTAGGTGTGTTACCTTAGAATGGTATCAGAGCCCCATAAGATTTGGGAATGTATATGTTAGAGGTGGAATCTTGTATTTCTATAGACATGGTAACAAATGTAGAGTTTTATAGGGACATGGATGAGAAAAAGGATAGGAATAGACTCCTTGAAGAGGCCCTAGAAGAGATGAGGATAAAACTACAAGAAGTAGTGGATGCAAGAGACCAAGGTACAGAAGGTGAAATGAGTGATAGAGCGAGCATAAGGTTGAAGAGGATGATATTATCCCTGAACCAGATCTTGTGATGAAGAAGGAACAATTCTTGAAAGCCATCAAGGCATTGGGTGGTAAATCCTTAGAAGGCATTCCATTGTTTAGTTGGAAAAAGGACATTGAAATAGTGTTGCATTGGATTAAAGGGATGGAAAATAACTTCAAGTGTGAAGGCATAAAAGATGCACAAAAGGTTAAAGTGGCTAAGCCCAGGCTTAGGGGGTCAGCCCTAACATGGTGGAAGTATTTGTAGGATGAAAGAGTTAGAATTGGGAAGAAACCTATAGCAAATTGGAAAGCAATGGTAACTAAGATGAAAGAGAGTTTTTTACCAGAAGACTATGGTTTCCAACTACATAGAAGGAGACAAGGATTCAAGTAGAAAGATATGGATGTAGCCTCCTATATAGAGGAATTCCAAAGACTCTGTCTTAGGTCAAAGAAACAAGAAGAAGAGCCAATCAGATTTGCTAGGTATCTAGGTGGGTTGAAGTGGAACATCCAAGAAGAGATTAGCTTGTGGACCCCTACTACTGTTCAGAGATGTCAACAACTAGCTCTCAAGGTTGAAGAGAAGAATAGAAAGAAGAGTGACTCTAATATGAAGGGTAGCGGCAGAGGGAGAGACCAAAGAGGACAAAGAGGAGGTTACCAAGGTAGGGGCAGTGAACAAAGAAGCCAAGGTGAAATCAGATTGATAGAGCACACCAATGAATCCACACCAAGAGGTGGTTATGGCAGAGGTAGAGGTAATCAGAGTGGATCCAATAGGTGAAGAGGAGGTAGAAGAAACTCCTATTTTGCAAATATGAAGTGCTACAATTGTGGATAGACTGGTCATCCAACATATAGGTGTCTGGATAAGCCTACTGCATCCAATAGTGACAAGAGGGTAGCTTATGTTCAAGAAGACACTTCTAGTGTCAAGGCACCTGATGTTGATCATATAGACTTTGACATGGTTGAAAATCTAATGTTTAGAAGGGTATTAATTAGGCATCTAGTGAAATATGAGCCTAAGCAAAGGAGGGCATTATTTAGGATTAGATGTAAGATCCTTAGAAAAGTCTTTAAGGTGATAGTAGATTCAGGATCTATTGATAATATAATATCAGAGGATGCAGTTACTAAGATGAAATTAACCAAGATACCCCATGTGAACCCTTACAAGGTGACATGGCTTAATAAGGGATAGAGTGTGTTAGTAAATCAGAAAAAATGGGTAGAGTTCTATATAGCAGGCTACAAGGATAAATTACTTTGTGACATCCTACCAATGGATGCTTGCCACTTGTTGTTAGGAAGACCCTGGCAATATGATAGAGAGGTAGTGTATCAAGAAAAGGAGAATTCCATATCCTTTAAGAAGAATGGAAAGACATTTAAAATATAGTCTTTATTGGAGGATGAAGAGCCATAGCCTAAGACTCCTACTATGTTATTCTGTAGTGGAAAGGAGTTTATAAAAGACATCAAGGAAGAGGCAAGTGCAAGGTATTCCATTTTGTTAAAACATGAGGAAGAAAAGATAGTTAATGAGATAGTACCCAAGGAGATTCAGACTCTACTTGAAAAATATAGTGATATAGTCAGTGATGGGACTCCTGCAACTCTTCCTCCTAAGAGAGTGAGTCATCAAATTGACTTCATACCTGGTGCCTCATTAACTAATAAAGAAGCTTATAAGCTAACCCTAACATTGATTTAGAGGTAGCTAGACAAGTCCAATAAATATTGGACCAAGGCTTGATTAAAAAATGTATTAGCCCATGTGCGGTCCCTATGGTGTTAGCATCAAAGAAAGGTTGAAAATGGAGGATATGTACTGATTCAAGGGAAATTAATATAATCAACATAAAATACAGGTTTCCAATACCCAGGATAGAGGATCTTATGGATTTTCTTGGAGGGGAAATGTACTTTACCAAGTTGGATTTGAAAATTGGTTACCATCAAATAAGGGTAAATGAGAGAGATGAGTGGAAGACAACATTCAAAACAACTGATGGGTTGTATGAGTGCCTTGTGATGCTATTTGACCTCACCAATTCTCCTAGCACATTCATGAAGCTCATGAATGAAATGCTTAAGGAATTCATAGGTAATTTTGTGGTGGTCTATCTTGATGACATATTGATCTATTTTAGAAAAAAGGAAGACCACATCACGAATGTTGAATTAGTGTTGAAGAAGTTACATGAAGAGAAACTAGCCATTAATTTGGAGAAGTATGAGTTTCTCAAGAAAGAGCTTGTCTACTTGGGATTTGTGGTATCCAAGGGATCCTTGAAGATGGACCAAGACAAGGTGTCAGCTATACTGAATTGGCCATCACCTACATTAGCAACTGAGGTAAAGAGTTTCCATGGCCTAGCTCAATTTTATAGGAAGTTCATTAGGAATTTTAGAGGTATATGTCCACCATTGTTGGAAACCATAAAGGGTGGAAGTAAGACTAAGTTTAGATGGAACTTAGAAGCTGGGAAGTCATTTGAGATGTTGAGAAGGCAAGTAGCTACACAACCTATCCTAACATTGCCTAGTTTTGATAAGTTACTCACTATAGAATTTGATGCAAGTGGCATAACAGTAGGAGGTGTGTTAAGTCAAGAGGGAAGACCAGTTCCCTTCTTTAGTGAGAAGCTAAATGAAGCTAAGAAGAAATACTCTTCTTATGACCTATAATTATATGCTCTAGTGCAGTCTTTAAGAAAGTGGAGACACTATCTTTTACCTAAGGAATTTGTGGTGTTTACTGACAATCAGGCCCTTAGCTACATCAATACACAAGAGAAGTTGAGTAATAGAAGTCTAAAATGGATGGAATATCTCCAAGGCTTTACATTTACCATCAATGATAAGAAGGGTCAGTTGAATAAAGTTGTTGATGCACTGAGTAGGAGATTCTTGACAGTCCAAGAAGTTCAGTTGAACAGTATAGGAATAGAGAGTTTTAAGGACCTCTATCAAGTAGATGAAGATTTTGGTAAGGCATATCAAGTGTCTAATGATTTTCAGAACCACTTCCATAGAAAATTTTCTAAGTTAACATTGCAGAATGGACTATTATTCAGAGGAAACTAGTTATGTGTGCCAAGGGGTTCTATGAGAATGAATCTCATACAAGAAAATAATAATGGATCTATGAGTGGGCACTTTGGGGTAAACAAGACCTTGGAGTTAGTACAAATGTTTTATCATTAGCCTAAGTTGACAAAAGATGTCTCTGAATATGTGGAATAGTGTGTAGTATGCATGAAGGCAAAGGGGGGTAGGAGCAATGCAGGCTTGTATCAACCCTTACTTTTCCCAAATAGACATTGGGAGTGTGTGAGCATGGACTTCATAGTGGGTCTACCAATGACTAAGCAAGGCTATGATAGTATATATGTAGTAGTTGATAGATTTAGCAAGATGGGGCATTTCATTCCATGCAAGACTACTAGTGATGCTAGTCACATAGCTTATCTGTTCTTTAAAGAAGTTGTAAGGATTCATCGAATACCCTAGAGCATTGTATCTAATAGGGATGTTAAGTTCATGAGCCATTTTCGGAAAACATTATGGAATAGATTGGGTACAAACTTATCTTTTGTATTAGAATACCATCCTAAGACTGATGGTCAAACGGAGGTGGTGAAATGAGTGTTGGGTAACCTATTGAGGTGCCTAACCAAAGAATATGGTCAGACATGGGATGTAGTGATACCTCAGGCAGAGTATGCCTATAATGACAGTCAGAATAGGATGACAGGGAGGATCCCATTTGAAATAGTTTATGGGATGCATCCTAGGGGAGTTTGTGAGCTTAGGGATCTTGGAGGAAGGGATTACAATAGTGGGAATCCTGAAGACTTCACCCACACTATGAAGGAGATCCAAGAGCAGGTCAAGAAAACTATACATGATAGTCAATAAAAGTTAAAGGGCAAAGTGGATGAGAAGAGGAAAGATATCCAATTTCATGTAGGAGACTATGTTATGGTTCATTTGAACAAGTAAAGAATGCAGAAGGGAGTCACTACTAAGTTGTAGATGAGGAGAATAGGACCATGCAAAGTCGTAGCTAAATATGGGGCTAATGCCTAAAAGATAGACTTACCTTCTAATTTGAATATCTCTTCTACTTTCAATCTGCAGGACCTAGTTCAGTTTAAAGGTCCATTGACTAAGATCAGTCGACATAATCAAGGAGTTTAGAGTGATGTAGACCCTAATGTGGTGTCTACTAAACCATAATTGACAACTAAGGGAGTTTTTGATTCAAGAGTGCAAAAGATAACTAGACACAAGGTATATATGGAACACCTTATCAAGTTGAAAGATAGACCTGAATCAGAGGCTTCATGGATTGCAGAATCTAACTTCTAGAAGTTGTGCATTCCTAACTCTTTATTGTCTATAGGAATGACTTGACTTTCCCTTTGTGGGGGAGTATGGTGCAGGAGCACCTAGGCAAGGCTCTTTGGTGACCTAGGGCTTCTAGAGTTATTTTGTCTTGTAGTGGTTCTATCTAGACCACTAGTTGAATAATAGGACTAGAGGTGTCCTAAGGAGTGTATTAGGTCTTTAGGGAAGGTATTTTCAAGTTGTTTGGTCTTTAAGGAGACAAGTGCCAAATTGGACCCTAATTGACAATGTTGTGGCAATGGTGTGAATCAAGCACATAGGGGTCAAATTTAGAAAGAGGGTGTTTTAGGACCTAAGAGAGGTAGGAATGGTCTACCTAAGTCTATTATGATGTTTTCATGATCTTAGAACAAAGTTTAGAGTGGATTTCCTAATATTGTGGAAAGTTGTCAAAATTGTCAATGTTGTCATTGACAACATTAACAACAATTATACAAGAGCATTTTTTCTCAAATGGTTATTGTAACTATCTAAAACGATTAGATTAGGGATGGGGACAAGTATAGGAGGCCTTCCTCAACCTATAAGAAAGGTTGGTGAACATTTTGAATATACAATATTTCTGTGTGTGCATTTTCAGAGAAATTTTAGTGAGTTTTCTTGATTGTAGTAGTTAGATGGATTAGATTTTAATCTGTAGCCACTGATTAATGTAGGGAAGGTTATTTTAAGACTTTTTGTGGAGTTCTTTTGTAAATTTGAAGTGTTTGTATTGGTTTAGTTAAATTCTTTGTGTTTTTCCCTTTCGCTGGTATGAATCAGGCAGGTTGGACAAATGGAGTCTTAACTCAACTTGCCACCTTAGATTTTTTACGGGCTCTTGGAATGGGTGAGGAGACTTCATGTAGATTATTTTTATTGATGGAGAGTGCCAAGAAAGTGGTTTTGTTATTTTTTCAATGATGCCCCAGGCAAGCATATTGTGCATGGCTAGGGATTGAGAAACATTGTAAATGTTGCAAGGAGGGTTGAATGCATTGGTGGCTTCAACCAAAGATCATGGAGGGATAGTCTAATGTGTGAAAGACCCCCAATTTGAAGTAGAAGGTTGGAGGATTTTTTTGGTGTGTTGAAAGAACACTCTTTTGTTCAGACTATCATTAAGCCCTAAAACCCTAATTCTTAGGCATGATTGTAGGAAGGGTTGTATGAACAATTTGAGGATTGGAGATCTTGAAAATCTCAAGGTACTTGATAAAGGGTGTCTGAATCCTAAACCCTTTTAGAGACTTGTGTGGGAAAATTTCAAGTTATCTTCAAAAAGGCTAGAAAAAGGCCTAATTGGCTTGTAGCCCTATTAGGGGTGAGAAAGGTGCACTTTGAAGCACTCGATTATTATATGTTTGTGAATGGTGTATGTAGGGTTTCAAATGGAACCAGTGGAGGTCTTGATGACCTATCCTTCCATGGAGATAATTCCTAAGAGGATTTGATGCAATTCTTGGAGATTGAGACTAGTAAAGACCTAGTTAGTTTGTGTTGCAGAATGGAAAATTCTTGATCAGCACAATTGGTGTACACTAGGTGAAAGGTTAGGATATTGTGTTAAGATACCCAAGGAGAGTAGGATCTTGTGGTTCTATAGACATGGTAACAAATGCAAAGTTTTCTAGGGACATGGATGAGCAAAAGGAAAGGAATAGACTCCTTGAAGAGGACCTAGCAGAGATGAAGCTAAAACTACAAGAAGTAGTGGATGCAAGAGACCAAGGTAGAGAATTTGAAATGAGTGATAGATGGAAGTAGAAGGTTGAAGAGGATGATATTATCCCTCAACTAGACCCCATGATGGAGTAGGAACTATTCTTGAAATTCTTCAAGGCATTGGGTGGTAAATCCTTATAATGCATTCCATTGTTTAGTGGGAAAATGGACATTGAAATAGTGTTGGATCGGATTGAAGGGATGGAAAATCACTTCAAGTATGAAGGCATAACAGATGCACAAAAGGTTAAAGTGGCTAAGTCAAGGCTTAGGGCATCAACCCTAACATGGTGGAAGTATCTTTAGAATGAAAAAGTCTGATTTGGGAAGCGACCTATAGCAAATTGACAAGCAATGGTAAGTAAGATGAAAGAGAACTTTTTACCATAAGACTATGAGATCTAACTACATAGAAGGAGACAAGGATTGAAGCAGAAATATATGGATGTAGCCTCCTATATAGAGGAATTTCAAAGACTCTGTCTTAGGTCAAAGAAACTATAAGAAGATCCAATCTGAGTGGAAAGGTATCTAGGTGGGTTGAAGTGGAACATCCAAGAAGAGATTAGCTTGTCGACCCCCACTACTATTAAGAGATGTCAAAAGATAGCTCTAAAGGTTGAAGAGAAGAATAGAAAGAAGAGTGACTCTAATATAAAGGGTAGAGGCAGAGGGAGACACCAAAGAGGATAGAGTGGAGGTTACCAAGGCAGGGGCAGTGAACAAAGAAGCTAAGGTGAAAGCAGATTGATACAACACACCAATGAATCCACACCAAGAGGTGGCTATGGCAGAGGTAGAGGTAATCAGAGTGGATCCAATAGGGGAAGAGGAGGTAGAAGCAACTCATATTTTGAAAATATGAAGTGCTACAATTGGGGACAGACTAGTCATCAAACATATAGGTGTCCGGATAATCCTACTGCATCCAATAGTGACGAGAGGGTAGCTTATGTTCAAGAGGACACTTCTAGTGTCAAGGCACCTGATGTTGATCATATAGACTTTGAGATGGGTGAAAATCTAATGTTTAGAAGGGTATTAATTAGGCAGCCAATGAAGGATGAGCCTAAGAAAAGGAGGGCATTATTTAGGATCAGATGTAAGATCCTTGGAAAAGTCTGCAAGGTGATAGTAGATTCGGGATCTACTGATAATAATATAGTATCAAAGGATGTAGTTTCTAAGCTGAAATTAACCAAGATACCCCATGTGGACCCTGACAAGGTAACTTGGCTTAATAAGGTACAGAGTGTGTTAGTAAATGAGAAAACAAGGGTAGATTTCTCTATGGCAGGCTAGAAGGATAAATTACTTTGTGACATCCTACCAATGTATGCTTGCCACTTATTGTTAGGAAGACCCTGGCAATATGATAGAGAGGTAGTGTATCATGGAAAGGAGAATTCCATATCCTTTAAGAAGAATGGTAAGACATTTAAGATATAGTCTTTAATGGAGGATGAAGAGCCACAGTCTAAGACTCCTACTATATTATTCTGCAGTGGAAAGGAGTTTGTAAAAGACATCAAGGAAGAGGCAAGTGTAGGGTATGCCATTTTGTTAAAACCCAAGGAGGAAGAGAAGATAGTTAAGGAGATAGTACCCAAGGAGATTCACACTCTACTTGAAAAATACAGTGATATAGTCAGTGATGGGACTCCTGGTGCCTCATTACCTAATAAAGCTACTTATAAGCTAACCCCTGACCAAAATTTAGAGGTAGCTAGACAAGTCCAAGAATTATTGGACCAAGGCTTGATTAAAAAGAGTATCAGCCCATGTGCAATCCCTCTGGTGTTAGCATCAAAGAAAGGTGGAAAATGGAGGCTATGAACTGATTCAAGGGAAATTAACAGAATCACCATAAAATATAGGTTTCCAATACCAAGGATAGTTGATCTTATGGATTGTCTTGGAGGGGCAATGTACTTTGCCAAGTTGGATTTGAAAAGCAGTTACCATCAGATAAGCGTAAAGGAGGGACATGAGTGGAAGATAGCATTCAAAACAACTGATGGGTTGTATGAGTTGCTTGTCATACCATTTGGCCTCACCAATGGTCTTAGCACATTCATGAGGCTCTTGAATGAAGTGCTTAAGGACTTCACAGGTAAGTTTGTGGTGGTCTATTATTGATCTATAGCAGAACAAAGGAAGACCACATCAAGCATGGTGAATCAGTGTTGAAGAAGTTACATGAAGAGAAACTAGCCATTAATTTGGAGAAGTGTGAGTTTCTCAAGAAAGAGCTTGTCAACATGGGATTTGTGGTATCCAAGGGATCCTTCAAGATGGACCAAGACAAGGTGTTAGCTATATTGAATTTGCCATCACCTACATCAGCAACTAAGGTAAGGAGTTTCCACGGCCTAGCTCAATTGTATAGGGAGTTCATTAGGAATTTTAGTTGTATATGTGCACCATTGTTGGAAACCATTAAGGGTGGAAGTAAGGCTAAGTTTAGAGTGAACTTAGAAGCTGGGAAGTAATTTGAGATGTTGAAAAGGAAAGTAGCTACACAACTCTAACATTGCCTAGTTTTGATAAGTTATTCACTATAGAATGTGATGCAAGTGGCATAGTAGTAGGATGTGTGTTAAGTCAAGAGGGTAGACGAGTGACCTTTAGTGAGAAGCTGAATGAAGCTAAGAAGAAATACTCTTCTTATGACCTAGAATTATATGCTCTAGTGCAGTCATTAAGAAAGTCGAGAAACTATATTTTTTATGGTGTTTACTGACAATCAGGCCCTTAGCTACATCAATAAACAAGAGAAGTTGAGTAATAGACATCTAAAATGGATGGAATATCTCCAAGCCTTTACATTTACCATAAAGCATAAGAAGGGTTAGTTGAATAAAGTTATTGATGCACTGAGTAGGAGACTCTTGACAGTCCAAGAAGTTTAGTTGAACAGTATAGGCATAGATATTTTTAAGGACCTCTATCCAGCAGATGAAGTTTTTCGTGAGGAATATCAAGTATGTCATGATTTTCAGAACCACTTCCATAGAAAATTTTATGAGTTCACATTGCAGAATGGACTGTTATTCAGAGGAAACCAGTTATGTGTGCTAAGGGGTTCTATGAGAAATAATCTCATACAAGAAAAGCATAATGGCTCTATGAGTGGGCACTTTGGGGTAAACAAGACCTTGGAGTTAGTAGAAATGTTTTATCATTGGCCTAAGTTGACAAAAGATGTCTCTAAATATGTGGAACAATGTGTAGTATGTATTAAGGAAAAGGTGTGTAGTAGAAATGCAGGCTTGTATCAACCCTTACCTATCCCAAATAGACCTTGGGAGTGTGTGAGCATCGACTTCATAGTGGGTCTACCAAATAATAAGCAAGGCTATGATAGTATATATGTAGTAGTTGACAGATTTAGCAAGATGAGGCATTCCATTCCATGAGAGACTACTAGTGATGCAGTCACATAGCTTATTTGTTCTTTAAATAATTTGTAAGGATTCATGGACTACCCTTAAGCATTGTGTTTGATAGGGATGTTAATTTCATGAGCCATTTTTGGAAGACATTATGGAATAGATTGGGTACAAACTTATATTTTGGATTAGAATTCCATCCTTAGACTGATGTTCAAATGGTGGTGGTCAATAGAGAGCTGGGTAACCTATTGAGGTTCCTAACAAAAGAATATGGTCAGACATGGGATGTAGTCATACCTCAGGCAAAGTATGCCTATAATGACAGTCAGAATAGTATGACAGGGAGGAGCCCATTTGAAATAGTTTATGGGATCCATCCTAGGGGAGTTTGTGAGCTTAGGGATCTTGGAGGAAGGGAGTACAATAGTGGGAATGCTAAGGACTTCACCCACACTATGAAGGAGATCCAAGAGCAGTTCAAGAAAACTATACATGACAGTCAACAAAAGTTGAAGGGCAAAGTGGATGAGAAGATGAAAGATATCCAATTTCAAGTAGAAGACTATGTTATGGTTCAACAAGTCAAGAATGTAGAAGGGAATCCCTACTATGTTGTAGATGAAGAGAATAGGACCATGGAAAGTCCTAGCTGAATATGGGGTTAATGCCTACAAGATAGACTTACCTTTTGATTTGAATATCTCTTCTACTTTCAATGTGCAGGACCTAGTTTAGTTTAAAGGTCCATTGACTAAAATCAATCAACATAATTGAGTAGCTCAGAGAGATGTAGAAACTAATGTGGTGTCTACCAAACCACAATTGATACCTAAGGGATTTTTGGATTCAAGAGTGCAAAAGACAACTAGACACAAGGTATATATGGAACACCTTATCAAGTGGAAAGATAGAATTGAATCAGAGGCTTCCTGGATTACAAAAACTAACTTCAAGAAGTTGGGCTTTCCTAACTCTTTATTATCTACAAGAGTGACTTGACTTTCCCTTTGTGGGGGAGTATGGGGCAGGAGCACCTAGGTAAGGCTCTTTGGTGACCTAGGGCTTCTAGAGTTCTTTTGGCTTGTAGTGGTTCTAGCCAGACCACTAGTTGAATAATAGGACTAGAGGTGTCATAAGGTTTGTATTAGGTCTTTAGGGAAGGTCTTTTCAAGTTGTTTGGTCTTTTAGGAGACAAGTGCCAAATTGGACCCTAATTGCCAATGTTGTGGCAATGGTGTGAATCAAGCACATAGGGGTCAAATTTAGAAAGAGAGTGTTTTAGGACCTAAGAGAGGTAGGAATGGTCTACCTAAGTCTATTATGATGTGTTAATTGCCTTATAACAAAGTTTAGAGTGGATTTCCTTATATTGTGGAAAGTTGTCAAAATTCTCAATGTTGTCATTGACAACATTGACAACAATTATACAAGAAGAGCATTTTCACTCAAATGGTTATTGTAACTATCTAAAACCATCAGATTAGGGATGGGAACCAATATAAGATGCCTTCCTCAACCTGTAAGCAAGGTTAGTGAACATTTTGAATATACAATATTTTCTGTGTGCATTTTCAGAGCAATTTTAGTGAGTTTTCTTGATTGTAGTAGTTAGATGGATTAGCTTTTAGTCTGTAGCTACTGATTAATGTAGGGTAGGGAATTTTAATATTCTACGTGGAGTTATTTTATAATGTTGAAGTGTTCTTATTGGTTTAGTTAAATTCTTTGTGTTTTTCCCTATCGCTGGTCTGAATCAGGCAGGTTGGACAAATGGAGTCTTAACTCAACTTGCCATTGTAGATTCTATACAGGCTCTTGGCATGCGTGAGGAGAATCCATGTAAATTATTTTTATAGAAGGAGGGTCCCAAGAAAGTGGTTTTACTATTTTTGCAATGATGCCCTAAGTGAGCCTGTTGTGCATGGCTAGGGACTAAGAAACATTGCAAATGCTGCTAGGAGTGTTGAATGAATTGGTGGCTTCAACCAAAGCTAACAGAGGGATATTTTAATGTGTGAAAGACCTTGAATTTGAAGGATAAGGTTGGAGGAGTTTTTTGGTGTGTTGAAAGAACACTCTTTTGTTCAGACTGTCATTAAGCCCTAAAACCCTAATTTTTAGGCATGATTGTAGAAAGGGTTGTACGAACAATTTGAGGATTGGAGATCTTGAAAATATCAAGGCACTTGATAAAGGGTTTCTAAATCCTAAACCCTCTTATGTGCTAAAATTTCATGTTATCTTCAAAAAGGCTAGAAAAAGGCCTAATTGGCTTGTAGCCCTATTTGGGGTGAGAAAGGTGCACTTTGAAGCACTTGATTGTTATATGTTTGTGAATGGTGTATGCAGGGGTTAAAATGGAACCACTGGAGGTCTTGATGACCATCCTTCCATGGAGCTAAGTCCTAAGAGGATTTGATGCAATTCTGGGATATTGAGACTAGGAAAGACCTAGTTAGTTTGTGTTGCAGAATGGAACATTCTTGATCAGTGCAATTAGTGTACACTAGGTGAAAGGTTAGGATATTGTGTGAAGATACCTAAGGAGAGTAGGGTTGAGCATAGAACCCTACTAGGTCAATGAGTTGGCTTAAGGAGAACCTAGAGAAGAATAGGGTAGAGAGCAAGCCTAGGTGTGTTACATCATTTAGCCAAAATGTTAGACAGGATGGAGAAATTCAAACATCGGTTAAACCCTAAAAGTGTGCATTTGGGGTTACATGGGGAAAGTTTCTAGGGTACATTGTTTCAGCTAAAGGAATTAATTTTGATAAAGAAAAGGTCAAATCCATCATTGAAATGTTGCCACCTAAAAATATCAGTCAGGTGCAATCATTACAAGGAAGGTTGCAGTCAATTCATAGATTCATTGCTCAATTGGTTGATAAAGCACAACCATGTGCCAAGCTTGTGCATAAAGGTATCAAACATAAATAGGAAAAAGCATGCAAGACATCATTCAATCAGTTAAATAAATATCTAGAAAATCCACCCATCCTAATGGATCCAATAGCGAGAAAACCATTTCTATTATATGTTTTAGCAACAAATACCTCACGGAGGGCATTATTGGCACAAAAAGATGAAAATGGGAAAGAATGAGGAATTTATTATATCAACAAAACATTGGTGCAATACGAATTTAAATATACACCAATTGAAAAATATTTTCTAGCAGTGGTGTTTTCATCTCAGAAAATTTGGCATTATATGATGGCACATTTAATCATGTTGGTGGCGAAGATCGATCCACTAAAATATCTCTTAATCAAAGAAACCTTAATAGATAGATTGGTTAAGTGTGTGATGATACTCAGAAAATTTGATATTGAATATGTTTAAAGGAAATATATCAAAGGACAAGTCATTGCAGACGAATTGGAAGATTCACCATTGATAGGAGATACTCCTTTAACCAATAATTTCCCAAATGATTCAATCTTAATGATCACTAAGAACACCTAAAAGATGTATTTTGATGGATCATTCACACAACATGGAACTAGAGAAGGTATAGTATTTATGTAACTTCAAGGATACACAATACCTAAGGCCTACAAGATTTTATTCCCATGTACTAACAATATTGCAGAATATGAAGCTTTGGTAAATGGACTAAATATGGAATTAACTACATTTCTATGGTGATTCCCAGCTTGTCATAAATCAAATTGATAACAAAAATATTACTAAATATGATAAGCTCATGCCATACAAAAACATGGTGGATGACTTGAAGAAGTATTTCATTTGTATAACATTTGAAGAGATTCCCAAATTGAACAATCAAGAAGTTGATGCAATGTTTAATCTTATGTCTCTTATACAATTGACAGATAACTAGGTGCACTATGAATTCCAAGTGGATGAGTTACCTTATCCTTCTTATAACTATCCTAACTCCAAGCTAGTATGCCAACTTTTCAGTTGTGATTTCCCTTGTTATGGACCTATCTGTACCTACCTTGACACCAATGTTTTACCGGAGGGTATCTCAAAAAACCAAAAGTAAAATCTTATTTTCCAAGATTCCAAACATGTGATCATTATGAACGATTTGTATCGATGAGGTTTCGATGGTACTTTACTAAGATGTCTATATCTTGAAGAATGAAACAATGCTTTAAAAGAAGTCCACAAAGGTATTTGTGCATCACATTCGAATGGTCTTACTTTGGCTAAGAAACTCTTGCATATTAGATACTATTGGCCTACAATAGAGAAAGATGTCATTAAATTTTCAAAATATTGTAAGAAGCATCAGACCCATGGAAATATTATACATGCACCAACACAAGAGTTTCCACCCTTTATCACACACTCACATTTTCAGCAGTGGGCCTTTGATCTCATTGGTCAGATTTATCCATCATCCTCTAATTGTCACAAGTTAATCATTACAACAACTAAATATTTTACCAAATGGGTTGAAGCTATACCCTTAATCATGGCAAAAGGAAAAAAATCTCACTATTTATCCTCAACTATATCATTTTCTGATATTGTCTTCCCTCATAAATTGTGATAGATAATGGGAAACAATTCAAAAACAAGGATGTGATAGAAATTTGTAACAATTTCAAATCACTCAACATTTCTCCTTTATCTATTATCCTCAGGGAAATGAACAGGAAGAAGTGAGCAATAATAACATCCTCAATATTCTAATAAGATTGATCAATGATTCTGGTAAAGATTGGCATGTTCAAATCAATCTAGCTTTGTGGGCCTATTGAGCAAGTATTAGAACAACAACTGGAGATACACCTTATTCTTTGGTTTATGGGGCTGAATAAGTTCTTCTAATTGAAATAGAAATTTCATCATTAAGAGTATCTTTAAGAGGATTGATCACAGATGATGACTACATGGTCTCATAGTTACAACACCTAGAACTGATGGTTGAAAGATGTCAAGATGCTTTTGAACATCTACAAGTATATCAGAAGAGAATGGAAAAAGGATACAATAAGAAGGTTAAATCTTGTGAGTTTCAAGTGGGAGATCTAGTGCTATGAGAAAATCCTAAAAATCAACAACACAGAGAAAATAAGGGCATGTTTGATCCTAATTGGTTGGGTCCTTTCATAATGAAAATAATATTTGGATCTAAGGCTTATAAGTTAGCTACCAATGAAGGAGACACACTTCCTAATCCAATTAATACCAATCATCTAAATCAATTATATGCCTAGATTGTTGTCAGTAGCTATGTACAGTGGAAAAGATTTTGAAAAACTCAAAACAGTAGAAAAAGTTGTAAAGAAATCCTAAAAAGAAGAAAAAGAAGCTGAAAAAATGATTGTCCTAGTGAAAACCTGGCAAATAGGCGCTTGCATAACATCAAAAACATCAAATATCTCAAAAATACAAAAAAAGGGAAAAATAAAAAAGAACAAAAAAAAAATCATGCCTTGGTGAAAACCTGGTAAATAGGCATCATTTGTCAGTCTGCTACTCTATCTATCAATTCTAAGATATCTCTTTAGTAAGCGCTTCAAGACCTTTGGATCACAACAAGAAAGATAGCATTCATAATTGTTTGCTACATCATTTCCCAAATCATCATGGCTTGGAATCCAATATTCTCTTTCTTGTAAATAAACAATTTAATCTGCCCCAAGGAAACCAATCATCACAACCAAAGGTTTTTCTCAATACCAACCAATCATCACAACCAAAGGTATTTCTCAATACCAATCACCCAAACAATGATATTTCTTCAATACCACCAACCAAGAAAAGGTATTTTTCAATACCACTGATCAAGTCACATCTCATATCAACAAACAAAATAGTGTTTCTTAAAAACTCATCCTGTGATCAAGTGATCCTATTGAATCTATCAATCAGCAACAAAAGTATAGAAATGACCAATCCTATGATATGCTTGCATGAATTTTGATTCCTGGGTGACTCTATGATGTATTTGTACTAGAGAAAGAAGGAAGGAGTTAGGATATTTTTTTCTTTGGATGTCTGATTGTTCATTATTGTTTTTTCTCTTATCATACCTCTTGAGTGATTCAATGATGCTCTAATGCTCTAAATGAAAGGATAGAGGCATGATATTTTCTTTTATTTTTACTCGTGATCTACGTCGGTATTTAACAAGGTCTATGATGACAAAACTAAAGCTACATGAAAGGCTTTGATTCTAAGACAAAATCAAACACCTATGTTAGATAGGATTTTTATCTTATCAATTGATGATTATCATATTTTTGGAGATATTCCATGAGTCGTTGTACTTAAAAATCAAGGAAGGAATATGATATTTTCTTTGTTTGTTGTTTTCTTTTTGACACAATTGATGTTGAGGACATCATGATCTTCCATATCCTGATGCTTGTGTCAAAATGAAATATCAAAACATAACTAATTAGTATTCATATAATCAAAATAAAGAAATTATTCATGGTGGTTGTACTAAGTCAAACATCTAACACAATATTATTTATATTATGATGGTCACCTAAGAGCTAGTGATGATGGTATGTACTTGTATTTGAAAATAATGGTATTCATACTAACATGATTTCTTGAGTATCAGTGTTAGTTGTATCAAAAATGGGGGTCCACTAAAGTTCAATGATGAATCTAAGCACACAATAGAGACAAGGATGGAAGCTGCATTTGCATTCTAGGAGTTCCATGGTATTATAGGAAATGATGTTGTGAATGGCTATAATAACATCAATTTAAAGAGGGAAAGGACAAACATTCAACATGATATCATTTCTATTATGATTGAGTATTTTTTTCACTGAAATAAAACCATCATTTGCATAACCATGTCCATTGCATTTTATTAACTATCATTAAATCCATACATGTGCATCCATAGAATTAATCTAACATCACATATATGAATTAAAAAAATACAAACATAAATGCATCCAAACATTTAAATCAATAGCTTAAGGAAACAAAGAAAAGTGCTCAAAGCATAATCATAATCATCTCATAATGTGTAACATATCAATGACGAAGATACACTAAAATCATAACAAGAAAATTTCATCATATATCAATAATGTCCATGAGATACATTGTACAAATCGAGCAAAATGGTGCTAGATCATAGTGATATCAATAAATCATCGTCAAAAATAAAGATAAGGCTCAAAGTCAATCATGACTAACTGTCTGTATCATCCCATGGTGGTCCTCATGGGGACCATTAGATCTGCTAGGTATGACATTATTTGACTATGTTGATGCCTGTGAAAATTGTGTAACCATGCAGTAGGATCTGGTATTGTTGACAAGTAGGAATCCTGATACTATGAAGCTCTACTATGCTACAGGATGAAATCTCTTTGTGTTATGTCTAAATCTTTGTCTCTATTTTCCAACTGATCCTATAAGACAACTATGTGGGTTTGTAGATAACCTCTATCTTTGCAAGCTGTGAAATCAATGTTGTATCACCTATTCCCTATGGTAGTTTCCCTGTCAGCCTAGGACTGGGTACCTGTACACCTATAGGACCTATCTATACTCCTCTTTGAGGAGGAGGACCTATAT
Organism: Thuja plicata; assembly: GCA_018584345.1. Classification (NCBI taxonomy): domain Eukaryota; kingdom Viridiplantae; phylum Streptophyta; class Pinopsida; order Cupressales; family Cupressaceae; genus Thuja; species Thuja plicata. The sequence continues at coordinate 981,461 of MU226777.1, read as the reverse complement.
GACCACCTATCTTCCATGTGCTCTATTGTTGTGGTGTACTTGTCTATGATCCAAACTAAATCCCAAGACAAATACCTGTACTAGTAGTCCTCATCACTCTCAACTGTGGAGGCACCTGTATAGATGTAGTAACCTACATACTAGAAGTCATATGTGACAAGGATGGCATCTAAGATAAAAATAACCCTTGTGATATAACTTCCATAAGTTCTATACCCTGAGTCTGAACAGAAGTAAAAATAGGAGGAACCTATGATGAGGAAAGAACCTAAGTAGAAGATGTTGCATGTGTAGTCCCTGGTTGTGTAGGGCCTTTGATCCGTACTCTGACCTATCTAGGCTAACCAGAAGTTCCTCTACCACCACTCTCCTCACTACTTCTAGAGAGTATCCAAGAAGGAACCCTAACTACTCTACCACTTTTGTCATCATCATGATCATCCCCATCATCTACCATCATAGGTATTGCCTCAGCAGGAGAGGTCAATTGTGGAAAGAGATGTTGGGAAAAATATGTTGAATAATCTATAGTCATCCTAACATCTATAATATCTAGAGCTAGATCCCATCGAACAAGTACTAACCACTAATGGTTAATGAGTTTTATATCATATCTCAGCCGTCGGCCTCAGTGTGCCTCCTCCTCTTGTATCCTCACATATGCAGCCATACCCTAGGGCATCGGTTGTGAACCATACTGTCACAAGACACATGTAACTATAAACCTCTCAATAATATAATGAGTGTGTCCAATCAGATAACGCTCAATGCATACATATGGCATCTCTCACATGTCACTGCCCCACTCCTCACAATCTAAATAGGGTATCTAGATCACAATGGTCATATCATCTTTCTCTTGTCGCCAATATGCCAGATTTACCAGGTGGGGATGCACCATATCTCCATCATACATATAAACATATGAAACATCTATCAGATGATATCATACCACTATTGTTCATTTCAATGGGATGTGCTCCCAGGCCCAGATTTGCAACAATATAAGACTAGCTGACATCAATCTATCTTGTCAATAGACCACCTAATGTAGATCATGGTATAAATGAGCAAGGAGATAGGTACCCCAAGATGTACGTCAATGAATCTATAGTAAATCCTCCAATATTCTAGCCCACAATATAAAAAATCCATGAGCACTCCTATCTAGTACAAGGAATCCTCCAATCAGCCTTGATAACACTCCCAACAATGCTAAACCCTATCTCTCTATCCTCTCCTAGGTGATGTGTCACTCTGCAATCAATGGATCCTGAAACACTTGAATGGAAACATCAATGTAGGCACATCATGTTGAATCATAGTAAGGTAGATCTCCCCTGAAAGGTATGCGTAAAATCCTCCATACATCCTATAGAGTAACTATGATCTCTCTAGTGGGTAGGTGGAACATGTTATGCTATGAATGCCATCACTCTATCAATTCTTTCAACAACCCTCTATTGATTCTATACTCGGGCATCTCTAACCAGAATCGTAGCCCACAGTGGGCGATATTTCTATGGTCCTCAGCTGATAGAAATTGAATCATAGACAATACATGAGGATAAGGTCCTCGCATCAACAGTGTTCCTTGATCAGCCTACAAAGGTAAACACATGGTAAAATCATAATTGGGGCAGACATGAAGGTAAAAACATGCCAGATTCAAAAGATAACTATTCTAACAACTTAACACAGACAAAAACATATGGATGCTACAAATTTATTGACTTCAAACCAAAGTTTCAAGCTCACTATCCTAAAAACAACATTTAAGGAATGTGTGCAATGTTTTGATTGGAAATGACCTTTCTCGAGGGAAACAACCTTTTATTCTCTACAAATGACTATTCATCCTGGAGACGACGCTTTGCCGACCGGAAATGACCTTTGACAAACTGGAAATGATTGTTCCCTAGAAATGACCATTGGACAATAGGAAATGACTTTTTAACTACCAGAGGAAACAAAACACTCTGAAAGGGAGTTTTAACATACCTAAAGTGACATTCTATAATTAAAGAAAGAAATTTGAAAATTAAGAGATTAAATGAGCATTAATAAAAAAATTTACAAGATGTTTTCGACAACATACCACTGGAGAGTAGTGGGTAGGACATTGAGGTCTCCAGACAACCTTGACCATGATGATTATCCATAAGGATCAACATTTTCTCTCTCCGAGCTCTGTAATTCTCTCACTGTGAATAGTAAAAAATGAATAGTAATTTTAAGATTTTTACTCTATTTAATCTCATTTTTTGGGGTAATTAATTTCAAACTTTTCACCCAAACTATTGCTCATCACTTGCACTCTTTTGGCTCTATCTTTGTCCTATGGACTCTGATTTTCCCCAAATGAGAAGCAGTTTCCTCATGGTTCTTGCCACTATGTTTTCTATTGGAATTAAAATTTCCATTTCAAGCTCATGTCATCCGGATTTTTCACATGGAAATTAACAAAATCTCATGTCAATTTTGATTCCAAGGGGGCATAATCAATCATTCTAATCAAGTGATCATGTTACCAAATCTTTTCAATAACTGGGGTATTATAAAATTTTGATTTGACTCTGTAATCGATCAAGTTATTAATCAAATTAGATTTCCAATAATTGGGGGAATCTTCATCACACATTAAATAAATTTAACAACCCTAAATACACAAATCAGTGAATCTCAGAATAAGTGATTTCATCAAATTACTTGCTCTTATCAAAATTCAAGTTGTAAATATCAGTGGAGATATCAATTTCAACACACCACATCAATTTGGTAGTCTCTTCACTTGAAAATCAAGAGATAAGTGACTTCATCAAGAACCATATCAAGTTAGTTATCTCAATCAAATTCTCAACAGTGATTAGTTTCAATGCTTTGCATCAAAATGATGATTTGTTCAAATCTTTGCTGGAAATCAATTTCATCGCATCAGATCAAACTAGTTATCTGGTCAATCTTTCTTAACTAGGTCTTGAAAGATATCAGTTTCAACACATCACATCAAAGAGAGTATTGGATCAAGATTTCAGACATCTAATAGAAGTGAACTGCTAGGTGTGCTCACACAACTCCCAAGATAGGACCTAGTTTTTCACTATCAAATTTAGGTTCCTAATTCCAATTTAGGACCTTCCTAAGTCAATGGAAACTCTATCCAAGAATCCTCCCAACTCTTATCAAAGAGTTACAATGTTGTGTTTTCACCTTGGATGACAACTATCTCAGTTTTGTCACAATGCTCTCAAAGGGCTTGAAGAAACTATTTCATATTTCTCCATACCAATACTCTCCATGCTACAAGGGAAATTTAGGCACTTGGGATGTCCTTTATACATCCAAAAAACTCACAATACATAATTTTTTAAACCCAAAATGGTCGAGTTCTTGAATTGTCTACAAACTGTCCAATTAGGCCTACTAGTCCTATTAGCCCTATCTAGAGGGTTTTTCTGGATTAACACTAAAAAAAATCTCCTGACCCCCAAAACTATTATTGGATCTAGATACCCTTTTTTAAGACCTAAAGGATTTCTAAGGTCTTAGGTCTCCAACTCATCCGTACATTCCTATCTGAGAAAGTAGGGCTTTTAGGCCTATTTTATCTCTTCACAAGGCATGGTCTTATTTCTCCTCACAAATAAATCCAGATGGAATGGTCATGCTCTGAACTTGATCCTAGGGACTCATAAGATCCTAATGACTCTTTTAAATTACTTGTGTCAGCTCACCATATCATTCCCTTGTCTCTGCAATGATTTCCAACCTCTCATGCACCTAATCGGGTTATCCTAACTCACCTAGGGCATGAGTTTAAAAATAGATCCACATCTCTCAAGACCTCCTACTCCTATATAAATTATGTATAGAGACTCCACTATGCATTCCATTCAACCTTTTATGATTCCCATTATTGAATTTCATGGGGGAACAATGAAAGAAAACACTGTCTATAAGAGACCAGCAAACTGTCTAATTAGCAAATAATTTCTTACAACTTGAAGATTAACTCTAAAATACTAAAAAATTCAAAAATAAATGTCTTTTATCACTCCACACTACATGAATCCATAGCTAACTCTCATGGTTCAATCCATTACAACATGATTAACATTCAAAATGAGTCAACTATATACAATCTCTAGAAATCTCTTCTTCTTGCTCACCAAAACTTGATCACAATCACTCTAGCTCAGGATTCAATCCTGAGACTATCTTAGATGCTTTTCTCCACCATTCTAGGCCATTTGGAATCATTTCCAACTCCTACAATTGAGGGGATCCAATATTTCTAAGTTGCATGTAACATTTGCAAAAGTTGCATGCAACATTTGCAAAAGTTGCAAATGTTGTTATGACAACTTTTGGCATCTTTTGCATTAATTATGCAAACTAGAATCTAGGACCTCTAGGATATGTAGTTCAGTGAACTAACACCATTTAATGAATTTAAGGCATCTTTTACATAATTCATGGGTCTAGAACACATTTTGGACCCAAATCCCAACATTAGACCAACTAGGACTTAAACTAACAAAACAACTAACAAAGACTAATTGGTGACCTTAGTCCTAACACTAACTCACCTAGTCCACATGACCTACTAACACCTCAAATAAAACACACCTCTCTGACATGGCTAACGTCAGATACAAGCCAAAAAATTCTATGGCTTGTGGATTTCCTAGATTCTCCTACATCATCCTCCCCTAAACAAAAGGATTCAATCCATCCTTGGATTGAGTAAGTTGAGGTCAATGCCCAACTTCTTGAATTCAGATTCCTTGATCCATATGACATCTACATCAAATTTTCCTTTCCATTTGATCAAGTGTTCTTGATACTCATTGATTATGGTCTTCTTATAAACTTTGGAATATAGAATTGTCTCTGCTTGTTTGATTGGTGTACAAGCCAAGTGTAAGTCTTCCACCTCTTGTATCACTTCATGTAGACTCTGATTAGCATTAGGGATTGGGCCTTTATACATCACCAAGTCTAGAACATTGAAGACTGGAGACAAACCCAAATCTACTAGTAGTTCCACTTTGTAATCATTGGCTCCATACTTGTCAAGGATGACACATGGACCAATTTTCCTCATTTGAAAATTATGTGGTGTTCCTGTCTGAAGTGTTTCCTTGTTCAAATGCACCATAACTAGATCTACAACCTTAAATTGAACATCCTTTCTTGTCTCATCCACTTTTCTTTTGATCTTCTCTGTATTCCCAGTGAGAGTCTTTCTAACTATGTCATGAAATTCTTCCATAGCATATGCAAAGTCCTCAACATATCCAATACCTTTAGCTACATCTTTAAGGTCTCTGAGTTCATGAATTCCCCTAGGATGGATGCCATATACAATCTCAAAAGGGATTTTCCCTGTTGTTCTATTGACAGTGTCATTATAAGCATATTCTGCTTGTGCAATGAGTTGGTCCCATGTCTGACCATAATCCTTTGTCAAACACCTTAGGAGATTTCCAAGGCTCCTATTTAATACCTCTTTCTAACCATCTGACTGAGGATGGTAGGAAGATCCAAGTGATAAGTTGGTGCCCAACTTCTGCCAAAGTGTCTTCCAAAGTGACTCATAAAATTGGTGCCTCTGTCAGACACAATACTCAGTGGTAAACCATGAATCCTAAAAAGCTCCTTGAAGAATAAGGAAGATATGGGACTAGCATCATTCATTGTCTTGCATGGCACAAAGTGGGCCATCTTACTAAATCTATCTACAATCAGATAGACACTATCCATTCCTTGTCTATTCTTGGGTAGACCTACCACAAAATCCATACTTAGGCACTCCCATGGCCTGGTTGGAATGGGTAAGGGTTGATATAGGCCTTCATTTGTAGATGTTACCTTAGCCTTCTGACAGATTACACACCCTTCCACATATCTCTTCACATCCATGTTCATCTTAGGGAAAAAATAGAATCTTTGGACTGCCTCCTGAGTTTTACTAATCCCAAAATGGCCACTAAGTGCACCATTACATTACTCTTGTATGAGATTAATTCTTATTGACCCCCTAGGGACACACAACTGACCCCCTTTAAATAAAAGACCAGAAGGAAAAGTGTATTCAAAGTATTGACTATGAAAGTGTTTTTTATACTCTTGACATAACTTATAGATGTCTGCAAAGTCCTCATCTTCTTCATACATGTCCTTGAAGTTGTCAATCCCCATGATCTATAGTTGAATCTCCTAAATAGTCAATGCTCTTCTACTAAAAGCATATATAACTTTATTATGCAACTCTTTCTTGTGTTTGATGTTGAATGTATATGCTTGTAGGTATTCAACCCACTTTATGTGCTTATGACTCAATTTGTCTTGTGAGTTCAAGAAACTCAATGCTTGGTTATCAGAGTTGACTATTAAATCCTTTGGAAATAGATAATGCATCCATTTTCACAATGACTAGACTAGAGCATACATCTCTAGATCATAAGAAGAATATTTCTTCTTAGCTTTTCTCAACTTCTCTGAATGGAAGGCCACTAGTCTTCCCTCCTGAATTAGTACTGCTCCAATTGCCGCATTGCTGGCATCATACACCACTGTGAACAATTTTTCAAATCTTGACAACACTAAAATTGGTTGAGTTTCTATCTTCTTTTTCAGTAATTCAAAACCATTATTGTGTTTCTCACTCCAAAAAAATCTGGTCTTCATGCCTCCCTTGATTGTATCTAACATTGGAGCACATATTGCACTAAATTGTGTGATAAAATTTCTATAAAATTGTGCAATACCATGAAAGTTTCTTACCTCAGTGATTTTCCTTGGAGTAGGCTAGTTGATGATGGCCTCAACCTTGTTGGGATCCATTTTTAAGTTACCTTGTGATAGTACAAATCCAAGGTACACCAGCTCTATTTTGATGAACTCACACTTTTCTAAGTTGATCATCAGCTTCTCCTCCTACAGCTTCTTAAATACCAATTCCAAGTTCTTGAGGTGCTCTTCTCTTGTCTTACTATAGATGAGTATATGATCTAAGTAAACCACTATGAACTTCCCATTATACTCTTTAAGTACTTCATTCATCAACATTATGAAATTTGATGGAGCATTTGATAGGCCAAATGGCATGACTAGCCATTCATATAGTCCTTCAGTAGTTTTGAAGGTTATCTTCCACTCATCCCCTTCATTCACCCTTATTTGATGGTATCCACTTTTTAAGTGTATGTTTGTGAAGTATCTAGCCCCTCCTAGACAGTCCATTAGGTCTTTTATCCTAGGGATAGGGAACCTATACCTAATGGTAATCCCATTGATTTCTCTGGAGTCTCTACAAAACCCACAAGTTCCCACTTTCTTAAGTTATAGGACTATGGGTACAACACAAGGGCTAATGCTATTTATTATAAGGCCTTGTTCTAAAAATTATTGAACTTGCCTAGCTATCTCTTCATTCTGTTGGGGAGTCATTTTATAGGCTTCCCTACTGGGTAGGGTGGCTCTAGGGATTAGGTTAATTTTGTGGCTTACTGACCCCTTAGGTGGTAAGGTGGTTGGCTATTCATCACTCACTATCCCTTGATACTTCACTATCATCTCATAAACTTTCTTGGGAAGTTGTTATGCCCTGCATACCTATCCCTACATTTTGTGTGCAAAATGTTGGGTCCCCTCTTTTTGCTTTTGGGCTCTTGCCTTGTTTATCTTGTCTTTTGTTTTCTTTGTTTTCTTCTCCAGGTTTTCCTTCCCATGAGGTTTGTTTTCCTTTCTTCTTTTTTCTTTCATGTCTTCAGGACTCGCTCCCAGAGTTGGTGATTTCTTTTCTAGAGCCAGATTTCAGACTTTGGGATTCTCCACCACAATGTCTTCTTCTTGTAAGGAGGTATGGTCGTGCGGAATCCCTAGGCTCAAAGTTTGGAGGTTTTCTTGTTTTGAAGTTTGCAGAGGGAAGGTAACTTGATTTTTACCTTGGGTATAAATAGAAATTATATATCACTTTTATAGTTACCGTGATTTAAAACAATTATGCTCAGAGCAATCCTTAAGTGATTAAACTACGATTACCTTGTGCTTAGTGTGTTGTTATCCTGTTTCTTTGAGGTTCTTGTTCATTGTCATTTGAAGGTAAATCTCATTGCAAAAGTTCTCTTGGTGTTCTCTTCCCTGCTCTTTTGTGGATTTCCAGGTAGGTTCTCTGGTTCTTTATCATTTCTATGTTTTTCTCATTATTTTGGTTTTTGTTTTCTGGTTCTATTTTCATTTTTCTTTGTTTCGCTTTTGTCCTACTGGTTTTTGTTTTTGTGTTTCATTTCTTTTGGTTTGCCTCCTGTTGGTGGGTTGGCACCACTAGAGGGTTGTCAACCCTCTCTGTGGTCGTAGATTAATGTAAATAATGTATAGTGCCTTGGGATAGATTGCATCTCCCTGTAAATATTTGTAAATGATGTATATTTTGTGTATATGTGCTTCAGCCCTCAACCCTCTATACTTTATGCATGTGTATATCTTGTATATCCCTCTAAGCTCGTGAGTTCCTTGCTCTTTGTCCTACATTTTCACCCCATGAGAATGAGCTCGTTGAGGTGGAGTCACCACGGTTTGAACTCAACACCTTACTAGTTTGAGCCATGGTGACTTTCTCTCTCTTCTATCTTTTCGCATTGATGGCGAGATTAATTTCCCATGAGTGAGCATTCAAATATGTCCTCTCTGGCATTCATTTCTCCCTGTGTCAGCCCAATTTTCTTAATTAATGCTTTCAATTCCTTTACGGTGCCTTCCATGGGATCATGTACCAACCCATGTCAGCCAAATTAGGTTTCCCATCAATCACATCAGCATGATAATGACCATTTTTCTAGACTCTGGGCCTCTACTGCCCCCTGTCTTGTATTTCCTCATGTCAGTAGATTCAGACACCCTGGGATTTAACTCATGATTATTTCAAGTAATCTAGGATTATTTTGATGAATGTAACATTTGTTGGACAGGTACAGCAGGGTGGTGATGTTCCAGAATTTTGGTGGTCTTTATATATGTATCATATTCTAACAGTTTTCTAGTCTTGCAGGTTGTGGATAGGTTGATCGAATATGTCTAACATTATTGCCCCTCCTGATAGTCTGGAACTACCTACCACTTCCTACTTAGGCAGATACAAAGTCCAAAATGGAGAGAATTTTAGCAAAGGTACCTTTAACCTCCAAGTATCCAAAGGAGGTAGCTATTGCAGGGTCCAAGGTGGACTCCAAAGTCTAGGAAATAACAGATATGGACCTTGGAACTTGGGCCAAATTACAAGGTCTGATCCAGGCCATTTACAGGTTAAAGGCTGAAGGAGACAAAATGGCCACTTACTTGGGTGCCTCCAGCATCATAAAGGCTGCAAACTTTCCATGCTCAGTGCAGTCATCAGAATTAATAAAGTAGCTAGCAATACTATACAATGCACCTACTCGCACAGTTCTACTTTCGGATCCCCAACTGCTACAATACCCTGCCATAATCATCACCTTGGATGCTCCAAATTTTTATTTTGGGTTGGGGATTCCTTGGTTCAAAGTGTCTGTCATCATCACTAGGGCCAAATCATTGAAGGAATTTGGCGATGCCAAAGGCATTTCTCGGCAACACCTCAACAGTCAGTGGCTAAAGTCTCCAAAGAAAGACCATAAAAGAATGAAGTTGGAAATTCCCCGTGGAGATTTCAAAGAGCCCATCCAGGCGAGTATAATATTTCTTTGCAGGATCTTCAGATGGCCCCACACCCTAGAATTATTGGCATGGATGTACTATTTTCTATATTGCATCACAACCCACAACCGGACCTTCAACTGGGCATCTATTATAGCTAATCACGTAGATACACAAATGAAGACGGTTGTCCAGAGTTCCCAATTTTAAAAGACATCGTATGTGTTGTGGGTGTTAGCACAACAAAGGCTGGCTTTCCTAGGTTTGGGAATAGCTAGGGAAATCGATAATGGGCCAGGGCAAGTCACACAATGGGATCATTATCCCCAATTACATTGGGAGCTTAGTTTCCTAAACTTTTGTCAGGTAAATGACATGTTCATTTATCACAATATCTTAACCCTTACCCAGGATTTTGGGTACCACCTCTCATAGGCAACCATGACCCTGGTTAGCACCTATGTCTATTATTTCATCCAGTTCCAACATCATACCTACATTAGGGTGACAAGCTTCAACGGGAAGACCCATCTTCTTCCCCGATATTGTGGGGACAAAATTATTCTTTTAGAGTTTTGCAAGTAGATCCTGGATCTACATGCCCTCTTCACACTGAAGAAGGTTACCAATGTTCCATTCCCCATCCATTATGGGGATTATAGGTGTAGCCTTATCACAAAAAAAGAGGTAGAGAATGAATTCAAAAGCTTGGGGCTAGTGGAATTTCACCACGCTTAGAAAAATTAAGATCCTCTTGGCAAGATTTCCACAACGCTTCCCTGGGCATCCCCACCCCATGAAGAAGAGATTGAAGACTTTTGGGTGGACTTCCAAGATATTTTTGATCTCTGAGCCTGACAAAATACAAGGATGAGAAAAGGGCTCATGAAAATGCTTGACCTTCAGACTTTCCTGAAGGGTTTCAAAGATGACGTGCCGCTGGAGGATGCAGCATACAAAGAGCAGGGACTAGACAAACTAGATCTCCCTCCAATGGATTGGGTCACCCCGGAGGACCTAACGATTGATGGGGTATGTCACCCCATCATAGAGGAAAGTCATCGGTACTTTGCCCGGGTGTGTCCCAAAAGCACCCGAAAGAAATCAACGATCAAGAAGACCATTCCCTCTTCAGCCGGCACCAGACCTTCTTCATCTATCATGACCACTAAAGTAAGCATGAGTATAGGGAAAGAGAAATATGGTGCCTTGATTCCCAAGGCACCTCCCTAGATTCCTACCCTTCTAATGGCATAGCTACATCAATAAATGGAGTCAGCAAAGTTGACTAGCCAACAACTAAGTATGCAGGTATCCATCAATTTCCCTCCAACTCCAATGGCATCTGCTCACCTGGAAGGATCCCTATCATTGGTTGTGATGATGAGAAGACAAATTTTCACTGAGGTGGAGTCTACTAGCATTCTGGATACCGAGGCTTCACTTATAAGGAAGAAGAAGAAGAAGGTGAAACCTACACCCAGCGCAACCATTAGTTTCGGTATGCCAGAGATGCCCCCAGTAGATGTAAGTTCAGAATCTCCCAAACTAGAAGATATTTCAGACTCCTCACCTCCACATGACAATTTTAATGACACCTTCTCAACGGAGGAGCTCCTAGAGATTCAACAGGGCATAGGTCATGCGGTGGAAGAAATTGCAGCCTAGGACAAGGAAGAGGCTCCCATAGAAAAGGAAATCCTAGTGTAAAAAGATACATCAAAGAAAGAAGCTTAGGAAGAAGTACCAACAGAGCTTGGGCAGGGGAGGATACCGGTCCAGGAGACCGAGGTTACACCGAGGAAACACAAAAATGAGCAATCAACGATCGGGGAACACAGACCTGCAGGATCAACTGTATCCTTGATCGTCATGCTCCAAATGCCTTTGTTAACTTCGAGTGAACAAGTGCCCTGGAGAACATTTGGTGAAGTAGTAAAGATAGCTGCATTGTTGAACTTTGGCTAGCGGCCTCACCCACCTCCAGAAGATGTCCTGGTGGAGGAAAATTTCCTAACAGAAGAGGCCAATGTAGCCCAGGAGCAACAGTAGAAAACAGACAAGGAAGTCCTGGACAAAGAAAATGAAGAAACAACTAGTACCAGGAGGGATGAAGTCCTTGAGAATATAGAAGAGATTGAAACTAGAGAAAAGGCTCTAGATAGTACAACAAAAGATGCCAGTATGGTGGAGAATGTTGAGGGTTCCAAAGAACAGGAAACAGAAAAGGAACAAGAATAGGAGGAACCAAAATGAGAGGTGGATAAAGAGTCAAACATAACGTACACTCTGGGAATGTGCCACTAGATTCCAAAAGGAATCCTAATGAACAGGTCTTAGTAGCAAAGTCACCCCAATCGCCCCAATGGCTGGTGAAATCCAAGAAGAGGAAAGCCCCAATGGTGGCGACAAGCGCTCCACTCTCATTGGCCGAAATGATGACCAGGAATACAGAGGCTAAGAAGCCCAAGAAAGCACAGGCAGTCCATACTCTCGGGACTAGTCCCACTGGTATTACAGTTGCGACCATCGCAACACCCCCTCATGATGTAGATGCAGTGGTCGTAAGGCCTGAATACTACAACATAACATAAGTAGCATTGGGGAAGAGGGATAAGCAAGGCGAACTAGACTTGCTGAAAGGAGCTACCAAGGCAATAGAGACCATATACCTCAAACAAGGCCAGAAGCTGAAGGAGGAAAGAGAAACAAATGCCAATCTCCTTGCGCTTCTAGCCAAACACACACAGCCAATGGAAGAGGTCCACCTCGAAACCCCTTCCTCTGGATTACCACTTGCACAGGGTGATGTGGATTCTCTATGGATTATGAAAAGGAAAGCACAAGCTGTAGATGGATGGGTCACCGAGAAAGTAGCCACAATGAGACAATTTCTGGTGGCATCCCTCTTGCTGGTGCTCAAAAACACTGCACCATTTTGAGGCCAACTGACAGACACAAACAAATGCCTTTGCAATTATGACTCGATCAAGCCAAGGCTAGTAGGCCTAAAAAAAGGTTCTTTCTAACTGCACAAACACGTGTACAAACAAAGGAAATTCCTTCAAAGGGGTTAACAATCCTTTAAGGATAATAACGATATCTCCTGACCGCTAAAAAGTTTGATATCTAAACTAAAACCTAAAAGTACTATTAAAACCTAATTGAATGCTTTGTAAAGAAGATAACAGATATAATGTATAAATTATAGAAAGAAAAAAATGCCAATTACAAATGAAAAAAAGAACAGTGCCTGATGCCGAATTGGGAATAGAGTCATTTATATTCAATCTTACGTATAAACAAAGATGGTTTTAAGGTAACTCACTCTTGTAAAGTGAGACCATCATCCTACTGACTTCAATTGAAACAAAGATTTAAATAACTTATACAATTAGTCCTATGGATTTTAACCCAACTTAAGAGCCCAATAGGAACAATAACAGGTTCTCAAACCATGCAACTATTATTCAAATTATATAAATTAACCATAAATGGATGAATCAAATAAAAGATACAGTAGGATACCTTGGCTCACAAAGTAATCTGAGAAACTAATTGAAAACAAGAAACTATATTAACATTAAAACATAAGGACTTATCTGTCATTCGCAGTTGAGAATTTGGACATTAGGTTCAAATCAGTAATTCAGGAGAGTTTCCCAATTGTATTGTCCCCCAAAAAAATTCACATTGTAATCCTTTTAAGTTTATTTTGATTCAATATTTATATGTTTTCAAAAGTTCATTGTGAAAAGACATGCCCTTTCACAAGACCTAATCCTGGAAACTAACCATCAATAAATATAAATTAAACCATAATGGTTTTAGGTAAAAATATTTCCCGTATAACAAACATAATTTGTTACATCTTCAGGATAACTGGCTTGATGATCCATATGTTTACAATGTAAAACCCCTGCACATAAAATCCAATATTAGGTAACTTTTAACAAATTTAAAATATAGGGATCATTATATTTAATAATGTTTTCAAATTTCCAAAATGATCCTATATCAAAATTTATTTGTTTTAATTTAAATAAATAATATATCAAGATAAATAATCAATAAAACCATGATATAGGAACATCATTTATATGCATATAAATGTATTTGATAATATAAACTAAATACCAATAAATTTTAAACATTTAATCATAGGTACCTACTTTTAATTATCAAAATACAAAAATCTTATTAGTAAGGTGAAACTTAAAATCTATTAATAAGAATATAATATTACGTTTTGATTTAGATTTTACTTTCAAATTCTAAACATGATATATATCCTTTTCAAAAGACCCTTTTCAAAAATATGAAATAATACTAATTTCATATGAGTATACTTTTAAAATATTAGGGTAAAATAGTTGTAAATATTATAACCCACCCTAGAAAATAAAAGAGAAATACTTACCCTAAGTATGCACCTTTATAAATCAATTTTTAAAAAAAAAACATAATGAAATGAGCATAAGCATTCAAATCACTCAATTAATATTTCTAAAAGTTAAATACAAATCAAATTAAGTAAAATACAATCCATTATACCCTAATAGTTTGATTTTTTTAAAATTAATATAGGGTAAAGTAAAAGATTATATTTAAGTATTTTGAAAACTTAAATTTATGTCAAAGATATTAAAATAATTTCAAAACACATAAACATAATTACCCTATTATGTTATGTCACTTTATTTAGGGTAAATTAAGATAAGACCTAAAAAGGATTACATTAGTAAAAATCTAAATCTCATCAAAATGTAAAATCTTTTAAAACACATAATATTAAAGAAATTCAATTACTTTTATTTACCCTAGTAAAATATTTATTTTAGTAATTTAGGGTAAATTAGGATAAAGGTAAAATAAAATAAAAGGAAATACTTTTATGTGAAAAACTTTAATAGTAAATATAAAAGAGAAGTGAAATAATATGATTCTCTCTAACATATAACTCGGAGAAAACATTTAGATCAATTGGTTAGAGGGGGGATAGGTAGGTAGGAAGGAAAAAGGGTTGGCTTGAGAGGTCGAGTGTTCAACTCCCGATCGCCGCCCTTTTACCCTATGCACCTAGTTTTCTCTTTTCTTTTATTTCTATTTCAAAAATATTTATACACTTATCCTTTTAAGACATAATATTAATGATTTTTCTTGTAAACATGAAAATGGGATAATAATGATTATCTATCCCCTTTTAACTATATAATTTAATTTCAAAATAGGGAAATATTTTATGAAAATGAAAATAAGATTTTATACTTCCCTGATATTTCACATGTTTAGGGGCCTGGATTTTTAGGTGTCAATAGTGGCTCTTATTGGGGACATGCATTCATGCCTAGATGCAGCAAGACTCTAGTTATCTCTGGAAAAGTAGACCATAATAAGAAGAGAATCATAATGCTTAAAACAAATAAAATACTGTACAAGTTAGAGATTACTTCTTGCTTTCAAGAGAAAAAGGGTTTCAAATACTGACCATGAGTTGGGAACTCCTGAATGACTTCATCAGTATCCTATAGATAATATGAATTCTCAACTACTTTTGAGATGACCATGTAAGGTCCTAGCCATAATGCCTCAAACTTACCATGTTTTCCTTTGTCTTGGTCTTTTGCATTCTATTTTAGTACCCAATAACCTTCTCTAAAAGGCCCGTCTGATGCTCTTTTGTCATGAAGGGTCTTAATTTTTCATTGTTGATGAATATTCCTTTCTTGCACCATTCTTCTCATCTCATCTAGCTCTGATAACTAGCTCAACCTGTCTTCCATAAAATTTACATCCTCAAGCTCTTCTTCCTGGATGAACCTGTAAACAGGTAGGAGATTGTTCAATGGTAACCTTGCTTGTTTTCCATAAACCAACTCATAAGGAGAAAAACCTGTTGATGTTTTCACCATCACCTTGTCTGCCCACAAAGCTAGACCTAGCTTTGAATCCCATGCCTTTTTATTATTGCTCAACATTCTCCTGATAATCTTTAGTATATTCTTATTAATTGATTCTGCTTGACCGTTTCCTTGCGGGTGATAAGGGGATGAGTATGATAGGTTGATACCATATTTTTCACAAAATTCTGAAAATTCTTTAGATCTGAAACACATGCCATTGTCAAACAAAATCTTGCAAGGTACTCCAAATCTGGTAAGTATGTTCTCTGTCAAAAAATTGATGACTACCTTACTTGTAGCTTGTCTTGTAGGTATAGCCTCAACCCATTTTCTGAAATAATCTATTGCCACTAGTATCCATTTATGACCTCCACTTGAAGCATCTAAAATATCTCCAATAAAATCTATACACCACATTTTAAAAGGCTCTTCAGTTTGTAAAGCAATAAGGGGTAATGCACCATTGTATTTCAGTTTTCCCGAGAACTTCTGACAAGATTCACACTTCTTAACATATTCATAACAGTCCTTCAATACATGAGGCCAATAGTACCCTACTTGTAATATCTTATGAGCTATTGTCTTAGCCAAAAAGTGACCACCACATACCCCATCATGTAGCTCCTTTATAACTAACTTAGCCTGACAAGTGTCTATACAAAATAAAAGGATACCATCATTTTTTTTCCAATACAGATCTCCTTGAATTAGTACATACCTTGATGCTTGCAATTTTATAGTTCTTTTCTGATTATCACTTAAACCTTCTTTACATTTCATATTTTTTAAGAAGTAAACTATATCCATGTACCATGGATAATGTTCGATGCTAGTTCCTGAGTTCTCCAAATCCACTTGGTTTATTTGGGTTGCATCCAAATTTGTTTCTGCCATCAGTTTAGCCAACCCTTGACCTCTTACTAACTTAGTGATTTGAATCTCAATATCAAACTCTTGAACTTGATTTATCCATCTGCATCTTTTACCTGTGACCTTTGATTGCCTCAATATATCCTTAGTTGTTGCATTAGCTACATATGCCACAATCTTAGCTCCAACTAAATAAGGCCTGAATGATTTTACTGCCTTTACTAATGCATAAGCTTGTTTCTCATGTATATCATAGTTTAACTCAGAAGCTTGTAAAGTCTTACTGAAGAAGGTTATTAGTTGCTCATGTCCATCATTTTTTTGTAATAGGATAGCTGCAATGGTGTGAAAGGAAGAAAAAGAGAATAATTGAAAAGGTTTTGAGAAATCAGGAGATTTCAAAATTGGAGCTTCCTTGATTGCTTTTTTAATGTTAGCAGAAGCTTCTAAGGCTTCATTTGTCCATTTTAGAACTGCATTTTTCTTTAACATCTTTGCAATAGGTTTAACAATTTCTAAAATTTTTGAGACAAACCTTCTCACAAAGTTGATTTGTCCAAAGAAAGATTGAATCCCCTTAAAATTTTTAGGAATCTGAATCTTTTTAATTGCTTCAATTCTTTCTGGATCTATCTTCACTCCATCTCTAGATGTGATATGTCTAAGAAGTTTACCTTCAGTTACCCCAAAATGACATTTCTTTGGGTTCAAGGATATCCCATACTCAAGGGCTCTTTTGAAGATTTGTTCTAAATTATTGCAATGGTCTTCTGCCCTTTTGGAATAAGCTGTGATGTGATCTTGATATATTTCCATAATAACATCGCTGAAATCCTCAAAAGCCACATCCATGGCTCTCTGAAATGTAGCCCCAGCATTCGTAAGTCCAAATGGCATCCTTGCATAAACATATTTACCCCATGGTGTGGTGAATGTCATTTTATACTGTTATTCCTCTTTGACCTTCACCATATTATACCTGGAGAACCCATCCATTATGGATAACAACTCATTACCAGTGATTTTTTGTAATAGTGCTTCCATGTTAGGTAATGCATAGTTGTCTTTTAATGAAGATATGTTTAAGTTCCTAAAATCCACACAAAGTCTGATATCTCCATTTTTCTTCCTAATAGGTACCATATTTGAAACCCAAGTAGAGTGCCTAATTGGCTTTATGATGCCAGCGTCTCTCATCTTTATTAGTTCCTCCTTCATCTTAGGGGCCAAAGTTGGATTTATGGGTCTTTACCTTTGTGTAAAGGGCTTCACATCTATTTTTAGGGGTATCTCATGTTGGAATAAGTCTTCCCTACATGCTTTGAGGTCATCATAAGACCAAGCAAATACATGTCTGAATTTCCTAAGCAAGCCAATACTATCTGATCTAATTTTTGGAGTCAATTTCTTGCCAATAAGAACTTCTTTGGGAGTATGTTCATTTCCCAAATTTATCTTTTCTACTTCTTCTACTGGAGTTTGGTCTATCTTGATTTCATTCTTAAAGTCTTTATGATCAAACATTCTTTCTAATGCCACAAGCCCCTTTGGGATTTTATTAGTCTTAAGATGAATGGTCTCTTTCCCAAATAAAGTCTCTTTTCCTTCTAGTGTTTCAACATAAGCATTCAAATCAATAGACTGATCTTCATACCTTTCTTCACATGCAAGGAATTTTATGATATCTCTATCATCTTCAAAAACTTGCCAATTTTGAATGTTATCAGGCACTGCTGGT
>MU226777.1:931577-945242 GCA_018584345.1 Thuja plicata | reverse complement strand
ACTTGAAGAAGAGGTATACATTGAGCAACCAGAAGGGTTTGTGGATCCAGACAAGAGGAACATGGTATGTAGACTTCACAAAGCCTTGTATAGATTGAAACAAGCTCCTAGAGCCTGGTATGAATGACTTCATTCCTATCTAATAAGTATTAGATTCATGAGGACTAGTAAAAATAGTAATCTTTATTTGAAAGAAGATACTAATGCTAACACTTTGATTGCTGAAATGTTTGTTGATGACATCATATTTGGAGGCAATGATATGCTATGCAAATCATTTATTTATGAGATGAGAAAATAATTAGACATGTCTATGTTTAGAGAGATCAAGTTCTTTCTTGGTCTATAGATCATTCAACAAAGTGAAGGTATTTTCATTACACAGTCCAAATACATCAAAGAAGTTATGAAAATATTCAAGATGGAAGATTCCAAACTTGTTGGAACATCGATGGCTACTAGATGCAAATTAACAAAAGAAGACAAGACAACAGAGGTAAATCAGACTCTATACAGATCAATGATAGGGAAACTCATGTATGTTGTACACACTAGACCAGATATTGCACATGCAGTAGGAATTGTTGCTAGATTTTCTACTAACCCCAGGGATTCACATATAACTGTTGTGAAAAGAATTCTAAGATATCTAAAGAATACTGAGGAATTTGGCTTATGGTATAGAAGAGAAGGAAAATTTGAACTAAAAGTGTTTACCAATGCTGATTGGGCTGGAAATCTTGATGACTAAAAAAGTACAACTGGAGGAGCATTCCTTATGGGTGACAAACTTGTCACATGGATTAGCAAGAAGCAAGGATGCATCTCTCAGTCTACTGTAGAAGCAGAATATGTTGCTGCTGCTGCAAATTGCTCAAATATTGCATGGATCAAAAAGTTTCTAGAAGGTATGCATATGAAGATCAAAGAACTAGTAATTATCTATTGTGATAACACCAGTGCAATAAATATTTCTAAGAATCCAATCATGCATGCAAAGACTAAACACATTTCCATCAAGTATCAATATTTGAGAGGACAAGTTCAAGAAAATGAGTTCATAATTGAATACGTGCAATCAAAAGAACAATTTGCTGATATCTTCACCAAGCCACTACCCAAGGATATAGTTGAGTACCTAACTAGGGGTCAAACCCATGTCTATCAGTTAGTAAAAGGACTGAAGGATGCATTAGGCATATATTATCAGAATATCATTCATGATTGATGCAAGCAGAAAATGAACTTCAAAGCTACATCTACATACAGAAAGGTATATATCAGAACCGAGCACCAGAAAATATTGTTATATTGATGATGGATAAGGGAAATTCAAGGAATATATTATGGATAGAAGAAATTTTTTGACAGAATGTTAGATATTTGACAAATATTTGTTGGGCATTGTTATCAAAGGGAGAGAATGTATCCATATTATCATCAAAAACTATTCATTATCAAATTACTCCAAACAGGGAGAGATCATATCCATGGAGAGAGAGAGAGAGAGAGAGAGAGAGAGAGAGAGAGAGAAGTTGCAAACAAAAGACATAGAAATCAAAGAAGAAGAGAGAGAAATTGACACTAATAGAGGACACAACACATCAGAAGAAGATACACAGAAAGCTACAATAATCAAATCTAAGCTAACACAGAGCTTACTGACGGTCAGACATTTTTATCAGTTATCAAAACAAACTATTTAGTAATTTGATGAATCTCAATAATTGTATTTCATGTTGTATTAGAAATAGTATAATGTGATAATATAGTATGTTGCCATCAATGCCAAAGCGATAGATTGATGACATGTAACTAATTGAATGTTTGATAATGTTAGGTTGAAGATGATACAAGACATTAAATTAGTTAATGGTTTGTATTTTCATTGATGTCAACTTGATATCATTTGTACGGTCATGAACATAATGCCAAAGACTTTAGAGAATCAATGGAATAGAGGTTATGCTTTTAGAAATGCATAAAAGTCATGTATTCACTAAATCATAGACAACACCAATGGAGTGCACACCATCGGTAATGACAGAGATAAAGTCAAAGTGATGCCCAAAAATAAAAAGATAGTGTTGCCCGATGAGAAGAAGACATTGTTGCCTGACAAAGTAGAATCACAAGATGAAAACAGTGTTGCCTCATGAGAAAGATCCAATGATGCCCGACAGACGGAGATCCCGAAGCTAACTGAAGTTGCACCGACGGAACTGGCAGTTGTCACTGGCGATGAACTATAGAATTGACTGACAGAACAGAGAGATCAGAAAATGACAAAATATCTAGCTGGCAGAGCTTAAGGATAGACTTGACTGGTTGTTTTATTTGTTTTATTCCACCATAGTTAGGCAATTGATTTATACAGTTGGCAAGAAGATAACTATGAGATAAATCAGGAGTTAAAGCCATAAATCAATTTGGCTGGATTGGTTTTCACACCAAGAATCAAGAATCAAGATTTAAGGAATATCATGTCTATATAAGAAACAAGCATAATTCATTTCCGCAAGCAATCAGATAAAAAGGGTAGTGAATTGATAGAAGATGTTGTAGAGAAACTGGTGAAGGATAAAGTTCATATAGTCTTGATCAATCAAGCTAAGGGAGAGCTAAAGAGTTCTGCAGACATCGACGAACAGTGAAGCACAACATAAAAAAGAAGAAAGTGTGAAGTACAAAGGAATTGAATTGATAAATTGATCATAGAGGTATTGTACGTAAATAGATCTAAATATCTGCAATTCAAAAGTTGCATTAGAAATAGGTCATTGTGTTTCAATTTAACCATTGAAGCATTAAGTCTCTTAACAGAGCAGGACTTAATCATCTTCTATAATTGAGGAATAGCCTAATAGATTACCAAAAAGGTTGATTCATGATAGTAGCATCGGTCTTACCTAAAGTCTATTGACATTCTAAGAAGGAGGTTGATTCAGGGATGGTAGTAAGATTAGCATAAAGCCTATTGACAGTCTAAAGGTTGATTCAAGGATGATACCGTAGATGCCAGATACTTAGTGACAATCTATGTATAAAAATCCTCTAACAAGGTTGCACTTAACAGTGTGTTTGTAACCTTTAACAGGGTTGACACCTAACAGGGCTCACTTTAGAAGAGTGAAAATTTGGGGTATCGGTCCCAGTGGTTTTTCCTTTAACAGGGTTTCCACGTTAAAATCCATGTGTTATGTGTGTATGGTTTATTACTTTATTGTTTTACATTTAACATATGCATTTCTTGATTGATTGGTATACTCTGCATATTTCCTGAGTATTGGTAAATAAGTTTTACTGCTTATCGATAATCAAGGACAATAAGGACAGACAAGGTAAACTGACAAAGAGTTAATTATTTGAAGTATTTCAAGCCATACATCTTATAGGGACTTAATAATCTTAGGTGTATTAGTTGGTGGATTAAAGTTTAAAGGATAAATTTTTGAGGCCACTGATTCACCCCCCCCTCAGTTATTACTAACAAGGGTCACCCAATCAGCTAGTACCTTTTCTTTCATGCCAGTTACAAGAATATATCAAGTAGGTCAAGGAAAATAACCTCAAGTGGTTTTTAACCAATTACCCCTAGTTCAAACTCGCCAAAGACATAAGGGAAAAGAACCCATATTTGATCAATCAGTTAGGAATATCTTAGAAGTGTGGTTTGATTCCAAGAGTCGTCTTAGTGAGTAGGGTATCCCCTTAGAATCTTCTCACTCTTCTATGGATATGAGTTACACAAGGACTCAGAAGGAGAGGGAATACATGGATAAACATTATGGTAATATGTTTGCAAGGAGTAGAGATGCTATTTCATTCAGTGGTTCCTCTCATAACAGTAGACCAACCTCACCCATTATTTCAACAAGATATTTAGATACACACCAAAGGGATGAGAGAGAGAGAGAGAGAGAGAGAGAGAGAGAGAGAGACAGCGAGAGAGAGAGATGCTTAAGAAGATGAGTTATCACAACGTGAGAACCAAGGAGATGAACTTCATGATACTCATATCAATACAACTTATACCAACAACTTGCTTCAAAATTCAACACCAAGTTCACCTCTTAAAAAATCTACCAATTTCATGAGTGATAGAATCAAAAGGATTGAGTGTGAAAAGAAAGAATTCCAAGATGAACAAGCTCATAAGGAAGAACAAATTAGATATCTAGAGTTTGAAAGACAAACTTTGATAGAAATGGAAAAGAAATCCTTTCAAGAAGAGGAAGATAGGCTCTTGGCTAGACAACTCAATGATCCATTCAATAATATTCATGTTCATGGTGGACACAATTCTCCTCCATACACTCCTCCTAGGACTCCACAAAGTAGGAGACATTCAAGATCACCATAATGATCTCCTAGCCCTAGAGGAAGAAGGGTTTCTAGACATGATCATTATAGGAGAAAATATCCTCCTAGGACCTCAAGACAAGCTTCACACCATGCTCATTATGGTTCACAATATGGGGGTAGTAGCTTGAGTTTTGATCGCACCTCCCAAGATATTATGAAGATGCAACAAGAGCCACTTTTTCAATAGTATGTGGAGAAATATGTGGAGAAAAACAAGGATAGGTATCTAGAGAATCTAATCAACAAGGGTGCTAGGGTCGCTTACAACTTTGATGTGGATAGAAAGATTAAGAAGCAAGGTCCATCCCAAGATGAAAAGATCAATGAAATGCAAAGAACAATAGACAAGATCTCCACACCTAAGAATTCTTTCTCATTGGACTCGATTTGTCCTAGTCCTTTTGATAAGAGTGTTGACATGAAATAATTTCCTAGAAAGGTTGAAATTCCTCAATATGACGAATATGATGGGAGTGGAGATCCACATGATCATGTGCACCAGTTTTATACCACAAGTTTTGAGTTTCATCAAGATAATTCATACCCTATGAGATTGTTCCCACAAAGTCTTAAGGGTCAACCAATGGAATGGTTTACTAAGATAACTCCCCCTATTAAGAATTTCAAAGATCTTGTCCATAGATTTGTTCAACACTTTGCATATAATGTTTCAAGATCTATCACCTTGTTGGACTTATGTAGCTTAAAACAGAGTCAAGGAGAGTCCTTTGTTACTTTCCTGCAAAGGTGGAGATGAAATTTCTCTTTCTATGCTAGAATTATTCCTGATAATGAAAAGATTGACATTCTTGTTAGTAATTTGGTTCCCGAAATGTGGTACAAAGTTAAAAAAATGGTTTTTGATTCATTTGATACCATGGTTGAGACTACATGTAGGATCGAGGATGTTTTGAGAGAACAAGGAATTTTGACCAAACATGGAAATAAAAACAACAATTGTCAAAACAACAACTCCAACAAGGATAAAGGGAAAAACTAATATTGAAATAGGAATAAACAAGTGGTTAATGATAAAGTTGTGGATTCCTACCAACCTAAAGATCAACCTGTGCTCCACTTATCTAGTACTATTCAAGCTACGAAGCTCAATACATTCACTCAACAAGAAAGTAAGCCAAGCTACCAAGGAAAGCCTAAGAGTGAAATGCGTCAATTTGCAAAATTTGGTGAGTCATATGAGCAAATTTTAAAGAAAATTATTGATAACAATCTGGCCCATCCTCTAGATGCTGCACATTTTTGTATACCTGAAGTTAAACTACATTGGTAGAAGGAGAAAGCCTTTTGCATATTTCATAGTGGCATTGGACATGACGATGAACACTGCTAGAGACTCAAGCATATCATCCAAGATCTCATTGAGAATGGAAAACTTATAGTAGATGGATTGAACACCAATGTCGATCATAAAGCATTCAAGGAACCTTTTCCCAAATATGAAAAGGGGGAGACCTCCAAACCTAAGAATGGAAAATCTAAGATCAATTATACTTACACAGATGTGGAGAATACCATCAACATGCTTGAATTTGTGGAAGAAAATTTTAACATGATAAGTGGCATAGATCCTTATGGCTATGATTTAGATGAATACTCTCCTCCTATTTTTGACAAAGAGCCTGTTGTGGTGCTAAGGGGTCCCAACTCTAGAAGGTCACCTCGATCCCTTAATGTTGTTACCTGAAGTCAAGGTCTCATTATCATTAAAGGACCCAATTCAAGTCAATCTATTAAACCTAATAAAGTGGCATCCAAGCCTGTCACCTTGAAACCAGCTATTAATCCTAAATAGAGCTATAGCCTTGTTGATTAGTTATAGAGAACCCCATCTCAAATTTTGATGTTTGAGCTCTTAGACATAAACAAATCCTTGAGGATGCTTTGTGTATGGAAAATGTCGCCAACAACTTAGACATTGATCAATTCAAGAATATGGTTAATCACATTGC
Source organism: Thuja plicata (assembly GCA_018584345.1). Lineage (NCBI taxonomy): Eukaryota > Viridiplantae > Streptophyta > Pinopsida > Cupressales > Cupressaceae > Thuja > Thuja plicata. The sequence continues at coordinate 938,907 of MU226777.1, read as the reverse complement.
TACCCCTCATTTCCTTTTATTTTTAGAAGATGATGATAAATCTTTGAGCCATCCGCACAATCTTTCCCTTCATATTGAGGTCATGATCCATAGAACCCGTGTTAGGTGCGCATTGATAGATGGTGGTGTTGGGCTTAATATTTTTTCTTTTAGTCTTTTGAAAGAATTGGGTTTTTCTGAGAAAGTCATTGATACTAGAAAAAGAATTACTACCAAAGCCTCTGATGAGGTAGAAAGAAGTTCCAAGGGGTTGGCCATCCTTCCTGTTAGGATTGGTCCTATTGAAAAAGACATTGTATTTCAAATAGTTGATGTTGGACCCCTTGCGTATAATATTTTACTTGGTAGACCATGGATTCATGATATGTAAGCAGTGCCATCTACCTACCATCAATGTGTTAAGTTCCCCTACAATGACATAGAAATTTTTATACCTGGGGATAACACTTTATCTGTTAATTCAATTTCAGAAAGGGCTCATGTTCCCCTCAACAGAGAAGCAGAAGATTTTGATGCTACCTTAGCTGAATGCAAAGACAAGCTTAAAATGATAGACCTTGGTATTGGGGTATATCAACTCAACTCCCTCACAACATTTCTAGTTTCACCTATGTCTTATGGAAAGCCTTCATCAGAAAAGAAACCTTCCTCTTTAGCTATGACTTTATTTGGAAAATTTATATAGTCTTCGGTGCCTATCCAATATGAGAATGAGGAAACATTTGATATAGATTGGATCTATAGAGAATAAAAATATAGGCACAATGAGAACTTCTCTCCCTCTCCTAAGGCTTATGGAAGAGGGTATACTTTTGTCAAAAAGATGGGTTATTCTGGATATGGCCCTCTTAATCACAATTTGGATGCTAGATCTGAACCTCTTGATCATGCTCAATTTTGACGCAAGTCTAAGAAACCGGTTGGCCTAGGATTTGAAATTACAACAAGCACACTAATCATCTCTTTGAAAAGTTGGATAGTGATGATGAACTAGAGTATGTACCTAATTTGACAAATTAGTAAGATATCTGTGAAGATTGGGTCCCTTCCACTACTCTCCTTTGGGGAGATTCAGATATTTCAGTCACTCATGCATCAGTTGAAACTTTAGAACAAGAATCAAATATAGAGGATCCTTGGAGAGAGCGTCAAAATTAAAACCTTGTTCATTTAATGGAAAGAGAAAGTGATAATTTTGATGAAACTGGACCTTCTAAATCACGATGTCCCAAACCTTCATGGTGTAAGCATCCTAGTCTTAGTTCAGATACAATTTATAATGAGTATGAATGGGACTCTTTTTCAGAGCCTTCTATAGTTGATAGAGATATTGATGTTGTTCACACTTATAGTTCTCAACTCGAGGTAGCTAATGAGTGAAATGTAGGATTAGAGGTTTTGAACCCACGTGTTGCCTTAGTGGATGATTCTTTTCTTTTTAGGATGAATCCTAATTTGGGTAGCTTAGAGGGATACTTGATAGACTTTGACTCTTTGGTCACCAGCGATAATATCATTCACATTTATAACCTTGAACCAGTCATTGACTTACCTTGTGTTCACCCTAACCTCATTGATTGGTCCCAATGCTATCAAGAACCTGATCTCTTAACATTCCAAAATGATTATGAGATAGCTTGTTACCTAAATGCCATTGAACCTATAGTCTCTTCCACCAATGAACTGTCTACCAGCATAACAGAGCTAGACATCAAGTACCTTAGTCATAAGATAAAAAGAAAAGAAAATCAAAAGAATAGGAGTTTTGATGGTGAAAACCACTATGTGGCAGTGTCATAACCAAAAAAGTGAAAAGAAATGACGTATCAAAGGGTGAAAACCTCTCTAAGGCACCTAAGGATGAGGTACTTAATCGTCTGCCCACCTATTTTCAAAATAGATCTTTAGTGCTTATTGAACCAACACAAGAAGTCAATTTGGGTACAAATGAGGCTCCACAAATAGTACACTTGGCTGAGTCCTTGTCACCAACAGAAAAAGAAGCCTACACTAAGTTCTTACAAAAAAAGAAGATCAATTTTGCATGGACTTATTCATATATGCCAGTATTGGACATTAATCTTATCATGAATCACTTATCTATAGCTCCAAATGTCAAACCAGTTAAACAAAAATTAAGAAAGATGCATCCTCACATAGCTCTCCTAGTCAAAGCTAAATTGGAGAAACTCCTTGGTGCAAAATTCATAAGAGCTATTGCTTATGCTGAATGGATATCAAACATTATACCAGTTTCAAAACATGACAAATCTATTCGAGTTTGCATAAATTTTAGAGATCTCAATAGAGCATTCCCAAAGGATGACTTTCCACTTCCCAATATAGACATGATAGTGGATATGATTGCGGGTTATGACATTTATTCTTTGATGGATGGTTTTTCCAGGTACAATCAGATCAAGATAGCTCCTGAAGATCAAGAAAAGATTGCATTCACTTATGCATGGGGTACCTATTGTTGGAACATTATGCCTTTTGGATTAAAAAATGTAGGAGCTACCTATCAACGAGCTATGATAACTATTTTTCATGACATGATTCATAAAAATATGGAAGTTTATGTGGATGACACCTTAGCCAAGTCTAAATAAAGAGATACACACTTAGATGATTTGGAAGTAATTTAAGATCTTATGGAACAATTTCAATTAAGTTTAAATCCTAAAAAGTGTTCATTTGGGGTCACCTCTCGAAAACTACTTGGATACATCATTTCAGCTAAAGGCATAGAGGTGGACCCTGAGAAAGTTCAAGCAATCATAGATATGCCACCTCCTAAAAAAATTAGTCAAATGAGGAGTCTTCAGGGACATCTTCAATCTATACGGAGATTTATTTCACAATTGACAGATAGAGCTCAACCTTTCAACAAGAACTTACATAAAGGATTCAAATGTGTTTGGAATGAGGATTGTCAAAAGACCATAGATCAAATCAAGAAGTACTTGGAAAATCCTCCTATTTCAATGCCTCCTATCCCAGGGAAACCACTTATTCTATACATTTCAGCAAAAAAATCTTCCTTGGTGGAATTACTAGCTCAAGTTGATGAAAATGGGAAAGAAAGAGAAATATAATACATTAGCCATACTCTTGTTTCATATGAGGTTAACTACACTAGCATTGAGAAATATTTCCTTACTGTTGTGTTTGCTTCCCAAAAGTTGCAACATTACATGCTTGCGCACACTATACACCTCATAGAAAAAGTTGATCCACTCAAATATTTGCTAAGTAATGCTGCCCTCACAGGTAGACTTGCTAAATGGATGATGATACTTTCAGAGTTTGACATAGAGTACATTGAGCGGAAAGCAATCAAAGGACAAGCCATAGAAAATCAATTGTCTGATTTCTCATTACAAGATGATGCACCTATTCAAGTTGACTTCCCAGATGAGCACCTCATGTATATGACTGAAAGGACATGGAAGATGTTCTTTGATGGATCTTTTATGCAAAATGGTTCAGGAGCTGGTGTGTTGTTTGTTTCTCCTCATGGTTAGACAATTCCTAAATCTTACAAATTATTGTTCCCATGTACAAACAACATTGCTAAGTATGAAGCTTTAACAAATGGACTTTAGATGGCCATAGAATGGAGAATCACAGAGTTACATATCTATGGGGATTCATAGCTGATAATCAACCAAGTTAATGAGGAATATCAAAAAAAAACATGAGAAAATGGTACCTTACAAGAAAATGGTTGATTCCTTGAAATGATATCTCACATTTGTCACATTTCAGCAAATCCCTAGAGCAAAAAACAAAGCAATTGATGCTATGGCTACACTTTCTTCACTCTTTCAGCTAGATCAACATGAATCAAGATTTGAATTCCTGGTGGAAGAGCTACATCACCCTATCTTTGACTCCCAAGAAAGCCATGTTATTTGTACCCTTGTTGATCATGAATCATCCCATTATAGTGCCATTTATTCATACCTTCATGATGGCATTATACCTGAAACCTTTAACCTATCTAAATGTTGAAACCTTACCCAAAATGCCTCTTGCCATTCCCTTATCGCTGGTGATTTGTATAGGAGGGGTCTCGATTGAACACTTCTTAGATGCCTAGAAAAGGAAGAATCCAGCCAAGTGTTAGTTGAAATTCACGAGGGCATTTGTGGGGGACACTCTAATGGTCTTGCCATGGCCCGAAGGTTTCTTGGGATGGGGTACTATTGGCCCATGATGCAGGTTGATGTAGTAGATTTTGCAAAGTCATGTGAAAAGTGTCAAAAACATGGTAACCTGATACATGCTCCAGGCAGGGAGCTCATTCCTTCTATTTCTCATTGGCCATTTTAGCGTTGGGCCTTTGATCTTGTTGGTCAGATTCATCCCAACTCATCAGGTGGACACAAATTTATCATCACTACTACTGATTACTTCACTAAATGGGTAGAAGTTGTCCCACTTTCTATTGCCCCAGGCAAGACAGTTTCTCTATTCATTCTGAACCATATCATCTGTCGATATAGAGTGCCTTCTGATATTATCACTGACAATGAAGGCCAACTTAAAAATAAGGACCTTAAACAACTCTGCAAGAAATTCAAGATTAAACAACATTGGTCCTCCATTTACTTCCCACAAGGAAATGGTCAAGAAGAAGCATCAAACAAGGTCATTCTTAAAATCTTGCATATAACAGTTTGTAAGAATGGTAGAGATTGGCATTTAAATATAAAGCTGGCTTTGTGGGCCTATAGAATGAGTATTCATACTCCTACTGGGGCTACTCCTTTTTCCCTTGCATATGGCGTTGAATAAGTGTTACCTTTGGAGGTTGAGATTCCTTCACTTAGAATTTTTCTCCATGGTCTAGTTACAGATGAAGACTACCGCGCCATGAGACTTTAGGAGTTAGAACTTCTATATGAAAAATGTCAAGCATCATTTGACCATATGAGGGTTTATCAAAAGCACATGTCCAAAGCCTTCAACAAAAAGATTCTCTCTAGATAATTCCAAGTAGGAGATATTGTCCTACGTGAAAATCCTAAAAATCAACAACATAGAAATCAAACGACAAATTTGAACCTAATTGGCTTAGACCATACATTATTACAACATCTTTTGGAACAGGTGCTTATTTACTATCTATAGAAGAGGGAGAATAGCTCCCTGATCCTATCAATGTCTTGCACCTAAAGAAGTTCTATCCATGATGCCCATTCTGTCTGGGGGCATCTTTTGTACATAATTATTGATATTGAAAAAATCCAAAAAAAAAATGATATATTGTCAAAAATTCTAAAAATTGGAAAATGTCCTGAAAAAATAGTCATCTTAGTGAAAACCTAGCAATAGGCACTTTGATGTATCTTCAAAAAATTTATATATTAAAAAAATTCAAAAAAAATCAAAATTCAAAAATTCAAAAAAATGGAAAAAGTGCCTTGGTGAAAACCTGGAAACAGGGGCCTTGGTAACAAAAATTCAAAAAAATTATTAAAAGTCCTAAAAAAAAGAAGAAAAAAATGAAAAAAAATGAAAAAATGAAAAAATTGTAATAAAAACCAAGTGGTGAAAACCTGGAAATGGGCACTACTTGAGGCCTTTGCACCCCTGTTTCTTAGCACATGTCCTCGAAACTTATCCTTTCTCCATCGTGCCTTGTCCTTGTTACCTTGGTATGGAATTGGTCTTTGTCTTTGTCTTGGGGGCATAACTATGTTAGATTTGGTCTCTTTGATACGTTAGTCTTAGGACACCTCACATACGGTGTTTTTCAACACCACCCCAACTGTATTTTTCAATACAACCCCTGGCATCGAGTGTTTTTCAACACTTATCAGTTTGGTCTTATCCAATTTTTTCATGTGGCTTTACCTGCTTGCAAGCATTCGATCCTTATCCTCAGAACTCAGTATTAGTTAACACACTTAAATTTTTAAATACAACACTTAATGCTTGAGCTATGTCATGATCTTTTCTTTGTGTACTGACTGTTATTGATTTCTGTTGAGTGTCCTTGTCTAATAAATCTCTCCGTGATGTATAGGTAGAGGACTTGAGGCATGGGGCATGTTTTTCTTTTCTTCCTACTTTATGCTTCAATGTTTTTGAAAAACCATTCTGTTGGTCATCCTAGCCTCTATGCCTTGATGCCAGCATAGTTTTGCTATATTAAATTGGGTAAGATAACATCACAGTCATCTTGAACTTTATGTCTTTGATGCTTATGTTAGAATCTTTCCACATTCCAATCCGATATAAATCACATTCATATCTTCATAGTTTCACTTGTGACTAGTGATGATTGTGTGATTTTTTGATGTCCATTAATAATGACCCAATTATGAAAATAAGTTCCTTAACATTCTCTAATGAATGATGAACACAAAATTCCTATGTTATAGTTTCTCTATTGCAAGTACACCTTTGCATTTTCATGTAGTTTTCATTGTTAAACTTCATGTTAGTTTGCATTTTAGGCTGCATTATGAGTTTGAGAGGGTTTCCTTCATTTTTCTTGTGGACTTTTAATCAACTATGATCACATTCTGATCTTCATTTCCTTATCTTCTTTTGTGATCTCAATCCAAATTTTCAATCTTAAACAGTTGATTAATTTTGGGGCATTCTCTTTCTTAAGGCCAATTCTCTTTCTTCTCACCATTTCTTCCCACCTCTTCCAAACTTCTATCTTTCATTTGCTTTCACCCCACTTATTTTTTACTAATTCAACCTTGGGGCATAATCTTTCATGCTTGATGATCTACCTTGGTTCTGTGATCCTTATATCTTTCATCTTACGTCAAGAACCTTATCTTTAGTTTGATTTGATCAAATTTATCAATTTTTTATTTCTCCTCTATCTCATTTTGATTTCGATCATGAGGGGGCAGTACCTATCAAACTTCAATCCTTGATTCATCTTTATCAATCATATCATTTGTTCCTCTTGGGGCAACCTTGCTTGAGATTATTATCTTGGACATGTCAATTACTTATATACAACGGTATTGACCTTGTCTTTTTCAATATGCTTATCTTTGTTCTGATGTCAATTACTTACATCCAATGGTGTTGATGTCTGTGTTGTTTTGTGATCCCAAATCGATCTCACACTTCAACTGCATTCTTTGACTACATGTGTTCGCAGAATGATCACACATTAGTCAACGAGGGGCAAATGTATGCACCCTAAAATGATCCCCTAGACTATGGGCCCCATTTATCATTTTATCAATTTCCTGAATCAATGCTTTGGAACATTTTCAATTCAAATCAATTTCCTTGATCAAATTGTAATTAATTCAATTATTTCAATATTTCCTAAGGTTTGATCATT
>MU226777.1:891213-931455 GCA_018584345.1 Thuja plicata | reverse complement strand
AATTCTTCTAATTTATTTAATTAAAAGAAAACCCCTCTTTTAATTAAATAAATAAAAATCCCCACTTAAAGCACTTTATTTGATGAAAAAGGAAATAAATTAAATAAAAATCCCTTTTTCTTCACATTTTCCTAAGTGGTGGGATTTTTGCCTCTTAATCATAGCCTTTGATTTTTGCCTCTTAATCTCAACCATTCACTTCTCTTTAAAACGAAACCTCTCCTTCTCATTTCAATAATCACTTTTTTAATGCATTGTTATGCTGCAGGTTTGGAGAGCAATTTTGGAGGAGAATTTGAGCACTCAAGCTTGGATATTGAAACTTCTCTCTTCTTGTTTTCTTCTTCTTGCATCCATGGCTACTCATGTAGATTAGATTCATATTTCCTTTCATAGACTAATATTGCATCCATATTTCCTTTAATAGATTAATCTTGCATTGTTATCATTTAGATTAATTTCCTTTCATGCATTACAATCATATAGAATAGATTTCATTTTCATGCATTGAATCTCTCATTTCATGGTGTACTTGCATGGGAAAAACTAGGTCAATCTGAGGGCCTCCATTACAAACCTTTGCACTCCATGACTAGAGAGCTATGAATCGATATTTGAGGCCTCATTCTTGAGCAACCTTGGATGGGATGACTCATAGAAGTGTGACACATTTTCATCACACAGGTGTGGGGTATCCTTGTTATGTATAGCTTGCTGACTTCCTCCTTTGACACTATATTTTTAGTTGATCCCGAATCTATGATGACTCTAAACACCTTCCCCATCATTTTACACTTCACTCTAAAGAGTTCTCTTCTCTAACTACTATCTTCCTTCACTGGTTCCTTTATGAGAGTTCTCCTCATCAAAAGGTTTTCTCCCTACTCTAATTCCAACGAGACTTCAGGGTTCTTATTCCCACTTGTCTCTTCATGAACATAGTTAACTCTTTTGTCACCTCCTTGTGAAGAACTTCCTTTCTCTGGAAGCCTATATGCCAGATGCCCCAATTAGTTACAATGATAACACATCATATTAGAAAAATAATTGCCCCTCCCTTGGTTACAACCTGTTCCTCTATTATTAGAGTTCCTTCCTCTGCTTGATCTTCCCCTATTGAAGTTCCCTTCATGTTGTTCAATAAGCATAGTCTCTGATTTTCCTTTAGATTCAGATCTTCTTCCTACATAGTTACTTCTTTGTCATCTAGTGTCTCTTCCTCTACCTCTTCCTCTTGAGGTTTTGGAATCTTGTTTCTTCTTTAGTTTATCCTCCACCTTGATAGAAATTTGATGGCACTTCTATACTATATCAGGAGTCAAGAGACTCATCTCATCTTGAATGGTACATTTGAGGCCATTAAGATACCTTGCTACTTTCAACTTCTCAGCTTCTGCTATCCTTGTCCTCATACAAATTCTTTGGAATTCTTTAGTGTAAGAGTTGACATCTAGGTCCTTCTACCTTAGACCTTATCTTCTCTTATGGAGTTGGATTTCATAATCCTCTAGAATGTAAGCCTCTATTACATTTTCCACCATAGCTCTCCATGAAGAAATAGGGTTCTTCCCATCCTTCTCTCTTTCATCCTAGATGAACTTTCACCAAGTGAGCGCTGATCCTCTCAATCTTTCTTTGGAAACTTTCACTTTTTTAGCCTCTGTGATTCCATCACACCCAAAATGGTTTTCTAATCCCTCTATCCAATCAAGAGCTACTTCTAGTTTCATTTTTCCACTAAAAGTGGGGATTCCTTCCAAAGCTTTACCACTCATAGCTTTCAGAGATTTCAAGAATGGTTCTTGTTTAGTGACATGGTCTGTTTTAGGGACTTAATCTTCAATGGAAATATCCTTGTCTTTCCCATCAACCTTGTCTAACACTCCATCTGCCTTCATATCAACATCATCAACTTTTTGTTCAAGTTGAGCCAATGTGTCTCAAAGTAGTGTATTCTCTACTTCTTGATCATCCACCTTCTTTTCTAGTTCAACATTTGTCACCAGTTTTTATTCTCCAATGGATTCTGCCAGCTGAAATATTAACCACAAGCCTAATCAAAGAGGCTCTAATACCAATATGATAGAAGTAAACTCCTAGGTGTGCTCACACAACTCCCAAGATAGGACCTAGTTTATCACTATCCAACTTAGGTTCCTGATTCCAATTAAGGACCTTCCTAAGTCAATGGACACTCTATCCAAGACTCCTTCCAACTCTTATCAAAGAGTTACAATGTTGTGTTTTCACCTTAGATGACAAATATCTTAGTTTTGTCACAATGTTCTCGAAGGGCTTGAAGAAACTATTCCATATTTCTCCATACCAATACTCTCCATTCTAAAAGGGAAATGTAGGCACTTTTGATTTCCTTCCTAAACCAAAAAAAACCCACAATACATAATTTTTTAGACCCAAAATGGTCGAGTTCTTTAATTTTCTCCAAACTGTCCAATTAGGCCTACTAGTCCTATTAGCCCTATCCAGAGGGTTTTTCTGGATTAACTCTAAAAAATTTCTCCTGACCCCCAAAAATATTATTGGATCTAGATACCCTTTTCAAAGACCTAAAGGATTTCTAAGGGATTAGGTCTCCAACTCATCTGTAGAGTCCTATCCTAGAAAGTAGGGCTTTTAGGCCTATTTTAGCTCTTCACAAACTATGGTCTGATTTCTCCTAACAAATCAATCCAGATGGATTGGTCATTCCCTAAACTTGATCCTAGGGACTCATAAGACCCTAATGACTGTCGAACATCACTTGGTTCAGTTCACCATATCATTCCCTTGTCTCTACAATTATTTCCAACCTCTCATGCACCTAACTGGGTTGGCCTAACTCGCCTAGGGCATGATTTTAAAAATAGCTCCACATCTTTCCAAACCTCCTATTCCTATATAAATTATTTATAGAGACTCCCATGTGCATTACATTCAACCTTTTATGATTCCCATGGTTTAATTTCATGGGGGAGCTATGAAAGAAAAAATTGTCTGTAAGAGACCAGCAGACTGTCTAATTAGCAAATAATTTACTACAACTTGAAAATTAACTTTAAACTACTAACACACTAAAAGGAAATGTCTTGTATCACTCCACACTACATGAATCCACAACTAACTCTTGTGGTTCAATCCATTACAACACCATTAACATGCAAAATGAGTCAACCGTATACTATCTGCAGAGATCTCTTCTTCTTGCTCACAAAAACATGATTACAATCACTCTACCTCAGGATTCAAGCCTGAGAGTGTCTTAGATTCCTTTCTCCACCATTATAGGACATTTGGAATCATTTCCCACTCCTACAATTGAGGGGATCCAATATTTCTGAGTTGCATGCAACATTTGCAAAAGTTGCAAATGTTGTCATGACAACTTTTGGCATCTTTTGTATTAACTAGGCAAACTAGAATCTAGGATCTCTAGGATATGTAGTTCGATGAACTAACACCATTTAATGACCTTAAGGCATATTTTACATCATTCATGGGTCTATAACACATTTTTGACCCAAATCCCAACATTAGACCAACTAGGACTTAAACTAACAAAGACTAATTGGTGACCTTAGTCCTAACACTAACTCACCTAGTCCACATGACCTACTAAGGCCTCAAAGAAAACACACCTCTTTGACTTAGAAAATGTCAGATACAAGCCAAAAAATTCTAAGGCTTGAGGATTTTCTAGATGATCCTGCATCATCCTCCCCTAAAGAAAAGGATTCAATCCATCCTTGGATTGAGTAAGCTGAGGTCAATGCCAAACTTCTTGAATTCAGATTCCTTGATCCATACTGCATCTGCATCGTATTTTCCTTTCCATTTGATCAAGTATTCTTGATACTCCTTCATTTTGGTCTTCTTATAAACTCTGGAATCTAGAATTGTCTCTGCTCATTTTATTGGTGTAGAAGGCAAGTGTAAGTCTTCCACCTCTTGTATCACTTCATGTAGACTCTGATCAACATCAGGGATTGGGCCTTTATACATCACCAAGTCTGCAACATTGAAGACTCTAGAAAAACCCAATTCTTTTGGTAGTTCCTCTATGTAAGCATTGGATCCATACTTGTCAAGGATGACACATGGACCAATTCTCCTCATTTGAAACTTATGTGGTGTTCCTTTCTAAAGTCTTTCCTTATTCAGGTGCACCATAATTAGATCTCCAACCTTAAATTGAACATCCATTCTTCTCTCATCCACTTTTCTTTTGATCTTCTCTGTATTCTTAGTGAGAGTCTTTCTAACTATATCATGAACTTCTTGCATAGCATATGCAAATTCCTCAGAATATCCACTGCCTTTAGCACCATCTTTAAGGTCTTAGAGCTCATGAATGCCTCTAGGATGGATGCCATATACAATCTCAAAAGGGCTTTTCCCTGTGGTTCTGTTGACAGTGTCATTATAAGCATATTTTTATTGTGCAATGAGTTGGTCCCATGTCTAACCATACTCCTTTGTCAAACACCTTAGGAGATTTCCAAGGCTCCTATTTACTAACTCTTTTGGACCATCCAACTGAGGATGGTAGGCAGATCCAAATGATAATTTGGTGCCCAACTTCTGCCAAAGAGTCTTCCAAAAGTGACTCATAAACTTGGTGTCTCTGTCAGACACAATACTCAGTGGTAAACCATGAATCCTAAAAACCTCCTTGACAAATAAGAAATCTATTTGACAAGCATCATTCATTGTCTTGCATGGCACAAAGTGGGCCATCTTACTAAATATGTCTACAATCACATAGACACTATCCATTCCTTGTCTATTCTTGGGTAGACCTACCACAAAATCCATACTTAGGCACTCCCATGGCATGGTTGGAATGGGTAAGGGTTGATATAGGCCTGAATTTGTAGATGCTCCCTTAGCCTTCTGACAAATTACACACCTTTCCACATATCTCTTCACATCCATGTTCATCTTAGGACAAAAATAGAATCTTTGAACTAAATCCCAAGTTTTACCAATCCCAAAATGGCCACTAAGTGCACCATTAAGTTTCTCTTGTATGATATTCATTATTATTGACCCCCTAGGGACACACAACTGACCCCCTTTAAACAAAAGACCAGACTACCAAGTGTATTCAGAGTATTGACTATGAAAGTGATTTTTATATTCTTGACATTCCTTATAGATGTCTGCAAAGTCCTCATCTTCTTCATACATGTCCTTGAAGTTGTCAATCCCTATGCTTTGTAGGTGAATCTCCTAAATGATAAATGCTCTTCTGCTCAAAGCATCTACAACTTTATTTTGCAACCATTTCTTGTGTTTGATGTTGAATGTATATGCTTGTAGGTATTCAACCCGCTTAACCCACTTCTTGTTCTTATGACTCAATTTTTCTTGTGAGTTCAAGAAAATCAATGCTTTGTTATCAGAGTAGAATATAAACTCCTTTCGAAATAGGTAATTCCTCCATTTTCTCAATGACTGAACCAAAGCATACATCTCTAGGTCATAAGAAGAATATTTATTCTTAGCTTCACTCAAATTCTCTAAATGGAAGGCCACTGGTCTTCCCTTCTGACTTAGGACTGCTCCAATTGCCACATTGTTGGCATCACACTCCACTGTGAACAATTTTTCAAAGATTGGCAACACTAAAATTGGTTGAGTTTCCATCTTCTTTTTCATTAATTCAAAACAATTATTGGCTTGCTCATTCCAAACAAATTTGGTCTTCATGCCTCCCTTGATTGTATCTAACATTGGAGCACATATTGCACTAAACTATTTGATAAAATTTCTAGAATATTGTGTAATACCATCAAAGATTCTTACCTTAGTTCTTGTCCTTGGATTAGGCTAGTTGATGATGGCCTCAACCTTGTTGGGATCCATTTTAAATTTTCCTCGTGACATTACAAAGCCAAGGTACACCAGCTTTATTTTGATGAACTCACACTTCTCTAAGTTGATCATCAGCTTCTCCTCATGCACCTACTTAAATACCAATTCAAAGTGCTTGAGGTTCTCTTCTCTTGTCTTAGTATAGATGAGTTTATGGACTTCCCATTGTACTCTTTAAGTACTTCATTCATCAACCTCATGAACTTCCCATTGTACTCCTTAAGTACTTCAGTCATCAACCTCATGAAAGTTGATGGAGTATTTGATAGGCCAAATGGCATGACTAGCCATTCATACAGTCTTTCAGTAGTTTTGAGGGTTGTCTTCCACTCATCCCCTTCATGCACCCTTATTTTATGGTATCCACTTTTTAATTCTATCTTTGTGAAGTATCTAACCCCTCCTAGACACTCCATTAGGTCTTGTATCCTAGGGATAGGGAACCTATACCTAATGTTAATCCTATTGATTTCTCTGGAGTCTATACATAACCTCCAAGTTCCCCCTTTCTTAGGTCCTAGGACTATGGGTATGGCACAAGGGCTAATGCTCTTTCTTATAAGGCCTTGTTCTAACAATTCTTGAACTTGCCTACTATCTCTTCATTCTGTTGGAGAGTCATTTTATAGGCTAGCTTATTGGTTAGGGTGGCTCCATGGATTAGGTCAATTTTGTGGCTTACTGACCTCTTAGGTGGTAAGGTGGTTGGCTTTCCATCACTCACTATCCCTTGATACTTCACTAGCATCTAATGAACTTCCTTGGGCAGCTCTGTCTTCTTTTCTTATTTGCCTACAAATTCCTAAGGCTTCAACATGAGTTCAAAGACAACTCCTTATCCTTCATCTAGGGTCTCTAAGAACTCCTTTTCTCCCACCATAAGAACATTTGGGCCAGTAGACTTCACTTCTGCATCTTCCAACAGTGACTAAATCTTATATGTCACAATGTCTTTCTTGAAAGTGTAGGAGTTTTTCACTCCATTGTGTATAGCCATCTGATCAAATTGCCATGGTCTTCCTAGGAGAAAGTGACATGCATCTAGAGGTAAGACATCACATAATACCATATCTTTATATCTCCCAATGGAGAATTCCACCCAAGCTTGTTCATTAACTAGGACATGTTGTCCTTTGTTAAGCCATGTGACTTTATAAGGGTTGGTGTGGGGTATCCTTGTCATGTTTAGCTTTTTGACTGCCTCCTCTGACACTATATTGTCAGTTGATCCTAAGTCTATGATGACCCTGTTAGTACTCTCAAATTTTGAAGAAATTTGGAGTTACTAAGTAAGAATTTCCCTAAAATCTTGTGAAGAAGGCTGACTTTGAATACATGCAAGAAAGAGGCCTATTGTTTTTATGAGAATCTGCTTGGGATATGTATTTACCATCTATCATTTGACAAATAGAATAGGTTCCAACTCTCATATTTAATTTTAGACATGTTTTGGAGGTATCCATTTGGAGGTGTTCACCTCAATCTGCATTTTTGCACATTTCCCAGTTTTATCAAGTGACCTACTTTAGAGAAGTGAATTTGAAGTTAGTTTGCACATGTTTTGACAAGTGCATTTGCAATTTATGAAAATGGTCAACTTGGGAGTTTAAAATATATCACTTTTGAAGGTGTCATGGAGATATGATTTTACAGGATGCTAGTAAACATGAAAGACTTGGGAGCTTTGGTAGACCTTTCAGTGAGTTTTTAAGGCCATTTCTAAAGGCCAGTTGTTGTTTGTCAGATTAGTATTACAGAGATATAAAAATTTGTTTGTAATGGTTTCCATTTCAATGCTTCATGGTCAAATTTTACAATAGGCTATGTTTCGGTCAATTGAAGATGGGAAAGGTGTTGAAGATGCACAAAGTGAACTTGATGTGGGATTTTCCAAAGTTTTGTATGAGATGCCTCTTAAGCCTGGAAGTTCATGAATAGAACATTGTCAGTAAGTGAAGTCATGCAAATCAACTTGGAACAGAAGATAGTGGTTTGAATGCTCTATAAGAAATAAATGAAAATATGGAAGTAAAAACACAGGCATGTGACCTAAATAAAAAATGTGGAAAGTAAACAAAGTCTCTAAATTGTTTCAAGTTTTAATTGAAAATGTGGGAGCACGTCCACTCATGTTTTTAATTATATCTCCAAAAATACATACTAGGTCAAGATAAATTTTTAATATCTTTGCGATGACCATGCGTGTACTCTACAAAAAAAATTGAAGAAAAACCCAGATTGAAAATCAAAATTTATGGTCCTCTCAGTATTTGTAGTCGCAGACTAGAAATGAGCTCGTTATGTAGTCGCACAAGCAGCTTGTTGCTCAGTCGCGGACCAGAAGTGAGCTCATCGTGCAGTCATGCATGATTTCCAAGGTAATGAAAAAGGCATGTGAGTTGGAAATTTAGCTCGTTGTGCACTCATACAAGCAGCTCATTGCTCAGTCGCAGACCAAACGTGAGCTCGTTGCGCAGTCGCGCATGATTTCCAAGGTGATGAAAAAAGCATGCGAGTTGGCGATTCAGCTCATCACACACTCATGAAAGTAGCTTGTCACTCAGTCGTGAACCAAAAGTGAGCTCGTCACACAGTCGCACATGATTTCCAAGGTGATGAAAAAGGCATGCGAGTTGGTGATTCATCTCATCGCACACTCGCGCAAGTAGCTCGTCACTCAGTCGTGGACTAGAAGTGAGCTCATCGTGCAGTTGTGCATGATTTACAAGGTGATGAAAAAGGCATGCGAGTTGGCAATTCAACTCGTCACATACTCACACAAGTAGCTCGTCTCTTAGTCACGGACTAGAAGTGAGCTTGTCATGTAGTCACACATGATTTCCAAGGTGATGAAAAAGGCATGCGAGTTGGCGATTCAGCTCATCACACACTTGCGCAAGTAGCTCGTCGCTCAGTCGCAGACTAGAAGTGAGCTCGTCACGTAGTCCCAGAGGCTATTCAAAGATGAATTTTCATAACCCACCAGGAGGTGCCACTTGTCCAATTCTAGTGCACTGTGAGAAAAAGGGATTAAAATATACATATTTTAAAATGCCATTTCAATTCAATAGTTTGACTATTGAAAAGATTTCAAACATTTCAAAATTATTCAGGAAATGTGCAAGGGAAGGCAAAGTTTGCTTAGTGATTCAGGGAGCATTTTTTATCAGAAATATTAAGTGTTATATACTGTTGGAAAGGTCTTGAAATTAAGATTTGGATTTTGCAATCCTTTTGGGTGCAGATCAAATCATATTTTTGCAATTGTAAAAGAGATCAGTTTTAGATATTTTGGGAGGAATTGACAGGTGTCAATGAAAAATTTGGTTTTCTCAAATTCTTCTATATCTCTTATCTTCTCAATTGAACAGGGATGGTGAAATTAATGCTGCAAGGTAGCTTTCTGATTTTTGTGTCTGATTTTGAGTTCTTTGTTGTGTAGATGTATTGAATCAGAAGTTCTTTAATGAAAAACAAATGGAATCCCTTCCTAGTATTTGTCTGATGTCTTTGTGTTTGATCCTGAATCTTTGTGCATAAATTTTTAAGGCATTTTAGTGCACCAGTTATAAGGTAACTGTGAATTTGTGTTTTAGTTTCTTTCAAGGAAAGAGTAAATCTCTCAGACAAGTTCAGAGGTTTCAAGGTTTCACATGAATTTGACGTCTTGGTGTTGGAGTGAAAAGAATGATTTCTAAGGCACTTCATTTGGGTCCTGTATGTTTGGATTTAGAGTGTTTTCTGTGAATGTATGTTTATATGAATCTGTTTCCTAATAGACAAGGCACTGGTTTTTTCTTCTTTATGCATTTGTCATCATCAAATCATAAAATTAATTTAATTTACTTTTATGTTTAAAGAGCTGTAAATGATTTTCATATCAAGTGTGATGGGCAGGAATCCATCTCATGATTCACTGAAAGAAGTGAATCTAATAGGTACACCCACCTAAGCCTTTGACCTCTAAGTGTAGGAGGATTTTTTGGTCGTCGTTAGTTAGCCTTTTCTTTGACAAGGTTAGGGAAAAAAACTAACAGACTCTACACACCTTCGCGATCAATTTACACTTCACTCTAAAGAGTGCTCTTCTCTGACTACTCTCCTCCTTCACTGTTTCCTTTATGAAATTTCTCCTCATCATAAGGTTTTCTCCCTCCTCTAATTACAATTGGACTTTAGGGTTCTTATTCACACTTGTCTCTTCATGAACATAGTTCACTCTTTTGTCACCTCCTTGTGAAGAACTTCCTTTCTCTGGACACCTATATTTCAGATGCCCCAATAGGTTAAAATGATAACACTTCATATTGGAAAAATATTTGCCTCTCCCTTGGTTAGTGTCTCTTCCTATATTGTTAGAGTTCCTTCCTCTGCTTGAGCTTCCCCTATTTAATTTCCCTTCATGTTTTTCAATAAGCTTAGTCTCTGATTGTCCTTTTGATTCAGAGCTTCTTCCTACATAGCTACTTCTTTGTCCTTTGGTGTCTCCTCCTCTACCTCTTCCTCTTGAGGTGTTGGAATCTTGTTTCTTCTTCAGTTTATCCTCCACCTTGATAGCAATTTGATGGCACTTTTGTAATGTATTAGGAGTCACAAGACTCATCGCATCTTGAATGGTCCATTTGAGGCCATTAAGATAGCTTGCTACTTTCACCTTCTCATCTTCTGCTATCATTGACCTCATACAAAGTATTTGGAATTTTTCAGTGTAAGAGTTCACATCTAGGTCTTTCTCCCCTAGACCTTTTCTTCTCTTATGGAGTTGGATTTCATAATCCTCTAGAATGTAAGCCTCTGTTACTTTTTCTACCATAGCTCTCCATGAAGCAATAAGCTTCTTCCCATCCTTCTCTCTTTCACCCTGGATGAACTTCCACCAAGTGAGAAAGCTAATCCTCTCAATCTTTCTTTGGAAACCTTCACTTTTTGAGCCTCTATGATTCCATCACACTCAAAATGGTTTTCTAAGCCCTCTATCCAATAAAGAGCTAAATCTAGTTCCATTTTTGCACTGAAAATGGGGACTCCTTCCAAAGCTTTACCGCTCATATTCTTTCAGAGCTTTCAAGAATGGTTCTTGTTCACTGAAAGGGTCTACTTCATGTACTTCATCTTCTATGGCAATATCCTTTCCTTTCCCATCAACCTTGTCAAACACTCCATCTACCTTCATATCAACATCATCAACTTTTTGTTCAAGTTGAGCCAATCTATCTCGAAGTAGTCTATTCTCCACTTCTTGATCATCCACCTTCTTTTCTAGTTTATAATTTGTAACCATTATTGATTCTCCAATGGATTCTGCAAGCTGAAACAATAACCACAAGCCTAATCAAAGAGGCTCTAATACCAATATGATAAAAGTAAACTCCTAGGTGTGCTCACACATCCCCCAATATAGGACCTAGTTTGTCACTGTCCAATTTAGGTTCCTAATTCCAATTTTGGACCTTCATGAGTCAATGGACACTCTATCCAAGACTCCTCCCAACTCTTATCAAAGAGTTACAATGTCTTTTTTTTAAACTTGGATGACAACTATCTCAGTTTTGTCACAATAATCTCAAAGGGCTTGAAGAAACTATTCCATATTTATCCATACCAATACTCTCCATTCTACAAGGGAAATGTAGTATCTTGTGATGTCCTTCCTACATCCACAAAACTCACAACACATAAGTTTTTAGACCCAAAATGGTCGAGTTCTTGACCTTCCTCCAAACTGTCCAATTAGGCTTACTAGTCCTATTAGATCTATCTTGGGGGTTTTTCTGGATTAACTGTAAAAAATTTCTCCTGACCCCCAAAACTATTATTTTATCTAGATACCATTTTCAAATACCTAAATGATTTCTAAGGTATTAGGTCTCCAACTCATTCGTACAGTCCTATCCTAGAAAGTAGGGCTTTTAGGCCTATTTTAGCTCTTCACAAGCTATGGTCTGATTTCTCCTCACAAATCAATCCAAATGGATTGGTCACGCTCTGAACTTGATCCTAGGGACTCATAAGACCCTAACGAATCTCTGACATTAGTTGGTTTAGTTCACCATATCATTCCCTTGTCTTTGCAATGATTTCCAACCTCTCATGCACCTAACCGGGTTGTCCTAACTCGCATAGGGCATGAGTTTAAAAATAGCTCCACATCTTTCCAGACCTCCTACTCCTATATGCACTATGTACAGAAACTCCCCTACACATTTCATTCAACCTTTTATGATTCCCATGGTTAAATTTCATGGGGGAGCCATGAAAGCAAAAATTGTCTCTAAGAGACCAACAGACTGTCTAATTAGCAAATAATTTCCTACAACTTGAATATTAACTCTAAACTACTAACACACTGAAAAGAAATGTCTTGTATCACTCCACACTACGTGAATCCATAGATAACTCTCATGGTTCAATCCATTACAACACCATTAACATGCAAAATGAGTCGACTGTATACTATCTGCAGAGATCTCTTCTTCTTCCTCACAAAAACTTGATTACAATCACTCTACCTTGGGATTTCAGCCTGAGAGTGTCTTAGATGCATTTCTCCACCTTTCTAGGCCATTTGGAATCATTTCCCATTCCTATAATTGAGGGTATCCAATGTTTCCGAGTTGCATGCAACATTTGCAAAAGTTGCAAATGTTGTCATAACAACTTTCAACATCTTTTGCATTAACTATGCAAACTAGAATCTAGGACCTCTACTCTATGTAGTTTGATGAAATAAAACCATTTAATGACCTTAAGGCATATTTTACATCAGTCATGGGTCTAGAACACATTTTGGACCCAAATCGCAACATTAGACCAACTAGGACTTAAACTAACAAAACAACTAACAAAGACTAATTGGTGACCTTAGTCCTAACACTAACTCACCTAGTCCACATGACCTACTAAGGCCTCAAAGAAAATACACCTCTCTCTAACTTGGCTAAGGTCAGATAGAAGACAAAAAATTCTAAGGGTTGAGGATTTCCTAGATGCTCCTCCATCATCCTCCCCTAAACAAAAGGATTCAATCCATCGTTGGATTGAGTAAGTTGAGATCAATGCCCAACTTCTTGAATTCAGATTCCTTGATCCATACTGCATCTGCATCATATTGTCCTTTCCATTTGATCAAGTATGCTTGATACTCCTTCATTCTAGTCCTCTTATAAATTCTGGAATCTAGAATTGTCTTTTCTTGTTTGATTGGTGTAGAAGGCAAGTGTATGTATTCTACCTCTTGTATCACTTCATGTAGAATCTAGTCAGCATCAGTGATTGGGCCTTTATACATCACCAAGTCTGCAACATTGAAGACTAGAGACAAACCCAAATCTTCTGGTAGTTCCACTTTGTAAGCATTGGGTCAATGCTTCTCATGGATGACACATGGACCAATTCTCCTCATTTTAAACTTATGTGGTGTTCCTTTCTGAAGTCTTGCCTTGGTCATATGCACCATAACTAGATCTCCAACCTTAAATTGAACATCCTTTCTTCTCTCATCCACTTTTATTTTGATCTTCTCCATATCCTCATTGAGATTCTTTCTAACTGTGTCATGAACTTCTTGCATAGCATATGCAAAGTCCTTAGCATACCCAATACCTTTGGCTCCATCTTTAAGGTCTCTGAGTTCATGAATGCCTTAAGGATGGATGCCATATAGAATCTCAAAAGGGGTTTTCCCTGTGGTTTTGTTGACTATGTCATTATAAGAATATTATGCTTGTGCAATGAGTTGGTCCCATGTCTGACCATAATCCTTTTTCAAACACCTTAGGAGATTTCCAAGGCTCCTATTTACTACCTTTGTCTGACCATCTGACTGAGGATGGTAGGCAGATCCAAATTATAAGTGGGTGCCCAACTTCTGCAAAAGAGTCTTCCAAAAGTGACTCATAAACTTGGTTTCTTTGTCAGACATAATACTCAGTGGTAAACCATGAATCCTAACAACCTCCTTGAAGAATAAGGAATCTATTTGACTAGCATCATTTGTTTTCTTGCATGGCACAAAGTGGGCCATCTTACTAAATTTGTCTACAATTACATAGACACTATCCATTCCTTGTCTATTCTTGGGTAGACCTACCACAAAATCCATACTTAGGCACTCCCATAGCCTAGTTGGAATAAGTAAGGGTTGATATAGGCTTGCATTTGTAGATGTTCCCTTAGCCTTCTGTCATATTACACACCCTTCCACATATCTCTTCACATCATGTTAATCTTAGGCCAAAAATAGAATCGTTGGACTAACTCCTGAGTTTTACCAATCCCAAAATGGCCACTAAGTGCACAATTATGATTCTCTTGTATGAGATTCATTCTTATTGACCCTATAGGGACACACAACTGACCCCCTTTAAACAAAAGACCAGATTGCAAAGTTTACTAAGAGTATTGACTATGAAAGTGATTTTTACACTCTTGACATACCTTATAGATGTCTTCAAACTCCTCATCTTCTTCATACATGTCCTTGAAGTTGTCAATCCCCATGCTCTGTAGTTGAATCTCCTGAATGGTCAATTCTCTTCTGCTCAAAGCATCTGCAACCCTTTGTTGTGTTTGATGTTGAATGTATATGCTTGTATGTATTCAACCCACTTCATGTTCTTATGACTCAATTTGTCTTGTGAGTTCAAGAAACTCAATGCTTGGTTATCAGAGTAGACTATAAACTCCTTTGGTCTCAATGAATGGACCAGAGCATACGTCTCTAGGTCATAAGAAGAATATTTCTTCTTAGCTTCACTGAACTTCTCTGAATGGAAGGCCACTGGTCTTCCCTCCCGACTTAGGACTGCTCCAATTGCCACATTGTTGGCATCACACTCCACTATGAACAATTTTTCAAAGCTTGGCAACACAAAAATTGGTTGAGTCGCTATCTTATTTTTGAGTAATTCAAAACCATTATTAGCTTGCTCATTCCAAACAAATTTGGTCTTCATGCATCCCTTGATTGTATCTAACATTGGAGCACATATTGCACTAAACTGCTTGATAAACTTTAGATAATATTGTGCAATACCATTAATTAATTTAAAAACATTAATATTCCTTCAACATTGCCTCAAAATTCAAACCTCTAACTAGTCAAAGGTAATCACATGGATCAACTAAGCCTCCATCTTATCCATCCCTCGTGGATGCATCTCAACCGTCAAATTTGAATTTGAATTTGAAGTCTTTTCCCTCCAAGGAAAAATCTATATAATGCAGGTCTAGGGGTCAGTATCTTGATTATTATTTCCAGGTGGGGGGAGGGAAATTATATACTTCGAGAGACATTGGCTCGGGTAGAAGATGGAGAAGGAGCGATTTGAAGTAAGAGCCTTAACTTCTACCTATTAGGTGAAGAGAGTTCCAGACCCAAGGCACCTAAAGTCAGACAAATGCAACTATCACTTCATTCTAGCTCATTTCATATAGGTGAATAGTGAATTTTAGCATAGAACTAATGGTAATTTTATTCTATAAATAATCTAGTTCATTTTATCAAGATAATCTAATTTAATTTCATGCATTTGATCATAATTGAGCATAATTGAACATATTTTCATGCATTTAAGGAAAATTTACATTGAATGTTCTATCCTAGATTGTCTATTTGCTAAAAATTTATGATTAATCTGATAGCATTTGATGTAATTCTTGTAAATCTTCTAGCTAGGAAGCAATAGGACATTTTTAACATATTTCTTGGTTCAATTTGATTAAATTTGATGCTAACATGTTGATATAAAGTTGTATTGAGTGGTTGTGTGAATCATTCTTGTAGGTACAACATTTACACATCACAATTTAATTCACCCTCTTCACCCGTTATTGTTTATTCACCTCATCCATAAGCTTTCTAACCCATCTGTAATGTCCTACACCTTGCTAGAGATTAGGGGAAAATAAATGTGATCTTGCTTGAGAATGAGTAATCCCTAAACAAGACTAAAAATAGGAAAAAGTCCTAAAAAATGATCATCGTGGTGAGAACCTATCAATAGACACCTTGATGAATTGACCAAAAAAATAAATAAATAAGTGAAAAAAAATGAAAAAATGAAACAAAATACAAAAAAAAAAGAAGAAAAAGTGCCTTGGTGAAAACCTAGTAAACAAGCACCCTGGTAGAAAAAATAGAATTGCTGCCAAGTAGGTGAAAAACTAGTAAATATAAACCTCTTGTACTCAAGCGCTCCATCTATCAATGCTTAGTCTTGGCAATCCTTTTGATTCAGCATGTGCATAACTTTCAGTCATGTTCATGACACTTTGGTTCTTTTGAGAACCCTCCTGGCTTGAAACTGATCCAGAGTCATAGTCTTGGGGCAATCAAATTGGGTTTTTCCCAGCAATGTGAGTGAAGTCAGTTATCCTGAATTTGAGCTCATTACTAGCAGCATGGGTCCTCAATTTGACCGCATCTATGATTACAATAGAATCAGTAATATTTTCATTTCTGAAGGACACCTCGCTACTGACATAACAAGTTTTTTCGCGCAACAACCCAATCCAAAACTGTTTCTCAAAACTACCTATTTAGATACATCTATGTTTTTTAATACACATTGGGTGTACCTTAAACAAACAAATCAATAAAAATCAAACACGACACACTTATAAGAACAACGGTGTTTCTCAACACCTCATACTTGTACACATCTGAAAACTTTGAAACTGGCTGAAGTATGTTGAAATTCTCTTTGTGTGTTATATGTTCTCATTGATTTTCATTAATATTTTCTTTATCTAATGTCTTTTGGTGTAGTCTCAATGATCCAACAATGTCAAATTAAATGGTTGTATGTGATAAGAGCTCCAACATTAAGGTGGAATAGCCTCACATCCCTTGACCCAGTTTACTTTCATGCCACGATGAGGTTGAAACTATCTCCTAGACTATTATTGATCTTCTTGTTTATGCAAGATTGCACTCATCGCTATCTCAACTTTGTATGCCTTGTTGCTGGTGTACCCTTACAACATCAACTGGAAGCAATCTTTGGGTAATGTCAGATTTTGTGCTATGATGCTTACGTTAGTTACCCATATCTTATCCGATGAAAGTCATGTTCATATCCTTATGGTCACAGCGACACCAGTAAGGGTTGTATCAAATATGATGTCCTAAACACTCATGATGAAAATTTCAAAGGGAAAATCCAGTGACTACGTACTGGGTTGCATTCATGGTAGTTTTACATTGCTTCTGCAAAGTGTTTAAATCTACATAATATCTCTACTCTCTCTATCTAATGTGGGGATCTTGAAGCTCAGTTCGATCAATCTTTCTTCTGCCAAGCAATCAAGCTATGCATTAAATACAGAGACATGATCAACTACCTATGTTGACAATAATAATTTCATTAAAGAGATGTTAGAAGTATTCAGTCATCCTGATTCCATTTTTCGGATCAAAATTGAAGTCAAATATCATTTTACTTACCAATTTTGACAGTTGATCACATCACCAAGCAAGACCCCATTGCTAGGGGCATCTCAGCTTCATCGCATCATATAAAGTTGAGATTATCTTAAACCAAAAGCAACCCAATCAATTATCTTATACAATGATGGATACGCTCAAAACCAGACATATCAATCTTATATGAGTCATTCATTTTTGAAACCAGACACATTGATCAACTTGGCCTTATCGCTTCAAATCAAGTCAATTTCTGCTAAATCAAATCTCTTAACATTAATTAGTTTCATTCATTGTTTCAAACCAAACTGGTTATTCATTCAAACAAATCAAAAGGTTTAAGAGTTTCTAACGATTGTTCAGTTTCATCCCTTCAAATCAAGTTGAGCACTTTGTTTTATATCTTTTGATTGATCTTCGTCCAACCAAGCTCAAATTTGGTCTTTCTCGATAAGAATGGTTTCGTCGCTTCAAATCAAACTATTCTCATCTCATCTCTAAAGAGTCTTTGAATCAATGCGTTGATCACACATTAAATCAAAGAGGGGCAAATGTAATGACCTAAAAATGGTCATCTAAACCCTAGACCCCCAATCTCGATTTCTCATAAAGAAAACCCTAATCTTGATTAGTCTAAGTCCTAAACCATAAAGGAAATTCATCACTTTCGATCTAATCAGACCTAAATGCTAGGTCCTAATCCATCATCATACTTGATTAATTAATTAATTCCTAAAATCACAAAGACATTGGCAAATAAATAGTAGGTAATTTATTTAATTGATGTTTTAATATGTTGATTAAATAAGTTACTAAATTGTCAATTAAATTTTTAAAAAAAAGGAATTAAATTAGTAAAGTTGATTTAAAATACATTTAAAATTATTTTAATATTTAAAAGTGCATATTATGTCATCCATTCAGTTAATTGAACAACAAATTAGAAACAAATCTATTTTATTCAGTTAACTAATTCTTTTCTACTTCTCATTTTGGAAACAATCCAGTTAACTCAAAATAGATTTTGTAAGTTTCCTAAATGACTGATCAATCATTTCGGTCAACTGAATATCAAAATAGAAACAAATCAGTTTTATTCAGTTAACTTATTCTTATCTATTTCTCATTTTGGAAACAATCTAATTAACTAAAATTAGATTTTAGAATTTTCCTAAATGATTGACCCTCTCGACCAATTATATTCTGAGCACATAGATTGTGCTTCCTCAAATCGAATCATGTTTGTTCTTCAGTTTTGATCTCGACCGTCAATTCGAGAGAGATTTTATATAAAAGATGACCTCATTTCCTCACAAAGGATCTGAAACTTTCATATATCATTATTTTCGAGGTTTCAAGCATTCTAGCATTCGAGCTTCTAAGACTTTTATCATTTCTCTTTTAAGCATTTATAGTATTATAGCAATCACATAGTTTTTTTCAAGCATTCAAATCCTTAGTCTAGTTCACATTTGTTTTTTGGGATTTAAAATCAATCTAGAACTCACATTTCCTTTCGGGTTTTAAAATCAATAATAGATAGGTTATTGGATTAATTGCACATGCATTTAGATTTACATTTGCACATCATCATTACTTTAAAATCCTTCGTTTAGGATAGGTGTAGTCACTAGATTTTGGGATGACCTAAGAGAAAAATTCATACTCCTGCCTACTAGAAGGCAATGAGTTGGTTTTGGTTGAATTTGTTGTCCTTCATTTGATATCATGTTTCCAATAGATTATCCATGCAATGATTCATTAAAGTGTGTGTAACAGGTACAGGTGATGCATTTTCACATGCACAAATGTATTGTGACTATAATTTAAGAGTTATCAAATGGATATATTAATGTCTTTGTGGATTGATCAGTTTTTCACTTTGCATGTTGCCATCAATGTAAAAGGGGCAGATTGTTGAGCATGTCAGAGTTTGGTGCTTTTGGGTCCAGACATTAATGTTTTTCCATTGATATCAACACACCAATTGTTGTTTCAAATAGTGTTTTTAATATATTCAGTGAAGAAGATTTAAGTTTTTCAGGTGATATATTGAAGATCTTGAGTTACAATCATGAGATAATTTTCAAATCTGTATGTAGATGATCTACAAAGGTTGGCAAAATTTTAGATGATAGTTTGAGTGAGGTATGATTGAGCTTCTAGTTGTCGACTTTATAGTGTTCTTGTGTATAGTGGATGAGTATTTGGGTTGCTATGTCTTGGATTTGATATTTTAGACGCTGTGAAGCTCATGGTTACATGATGCCTAATCATTATGATTGTATCTAGTGTTGGTCATGATTAAGAGTACGACAAGATATCTTTCTTGTGATACAGTTCGATATTTTAGGGTTCTTGTTGGTCAGAGATGAAGATGTGTTTGGTCTCTGTATTGAAGGTGATGCAAATCTTATGGATGGTATTCATGTTGGTTGTTGGTGTTATTGGATCGTGTGATGGTCATGTTGTTGATCCACATTGGTCGAGTTCATCATATTTATTGTTTTGGTAGTGTGTTGGCATTTCTTCATTTAGGTCCTAGCTGACTTGACATAGTAACGTGTTGCGATTCCTTATGCTGCTTTGACGACATACAATAGTGCTCATGGATGGAGATTTGGGTCCTATCAAGTCTTAGCCAACTTGATTTGGATCACTTTGAAGATTGAGCATAATGTTTATATCTTTTATTGTAATAGGTCTTAGCCAACCTAGTTGTTGATTATTCTTTGTAATGGGTATAGATGAGAGATCATTTTGTAATTGTGAGTAGAGTCAAAGATGTGTAAATGTAAGAGAATTTTTTATATTTGTATTATGTATTTAAGGCAGAGTTTGTAATTTATTGGAATTATATTGGTATTAGAGATGTTATTTGTTAGTTTGATTACAATGGACTCTATGTCCACCCTGTTTTAATTGAAGATAGATCGGTGAGCTCGACTAAGGGCCAGCTCTACGATTGTATTATGAGATTTGAGTCTGTAGATTGGGATGTAAGCATGTGGTTGCTACTACATCATGTGTTCTCTATTTTTCTCTTAAATGGGTAGTACTTTTAGCAGAGTACATTCATCTTGTGGGTTTGACTCTCACCGGGGTTTTCCCTTAACCAGATTTCCTCAAGAACAAATCGTGGTGTTTTGTGTTATATGTTGTGGATCTTGCATTACTATTTATCTTTCAAATCTAAGTGATTAAAGTGAAATTAAAATATTAACTGTGTACAACTGATTCACTCCCACCCCCCCAGTTGTGCTTACCTCCTTTTGGGCCTAACAATCCTTTGGGTTCATTTTTGTCATTAGAGAAAAATAAATCTTCATCATTACACCAAGAATCATATAACTCAAAAAGAGGATTATTTCTCACTCTTAAATTTTCACAGTATCCAGTTGGCACATATAATGTATTACATCCATTCCAATTGATTTTATTTTAGTTTCCAGCTCGTATGATTGCTCCTTTATTTCTGTTACTATTGTAACACTCTTTTTTGTACATTGTTAATCATTTCTTCACTTGGGCATACAAGAGGATCATCTGATATCATAAACTCCTTTTGGAAAATAGGAGAATTTAATCTTTAGGTGCATAATTAGTGATTGTGAGTTCTGAATATCACTTTCCACCAACATAGGATCAAACCTTTTAGGAATTGTACTTCTTTTTCTATCACACAAATGAAATCTTCATTTAGAGTACATGAAGGCTGAGAATATAAATTTTCCATACCTTCACCAAATTTTACTTGACCATTCTTTTGTTCATTCATGTCCTCTTCTTGTGAACTCTCCTTCTCTGATTTTTTTATCAAGAGACACATCTGTATACTCTTTTGTATCACTGGTTTTACAAGTGACTATATTCAAATCAGCTTCTATAATGCGACCATCTTCACCGATAACCCCACACTAAAATTCATCATCTGATCCTTTCAAGAGCCAATCCGAAATGAAGACATTCTTGTATTCAACCGGAAATGACTTTTTCACAGAAGAAATAAATGATTGCTCAGTTGGTCTTGCCTGCATGCTTTTTAGAAATGTTTTGGCTTCTTTACCTTCAGCTTGGTGGAAACTTCTTTCTTGCATTTGATTTTGAATCCAAGGTGACGATAAATCATTCCTTTCAGACGAAGTTTGCTCACCCTAAACTAAAAGATTAAAAGACAGTGACTCTTCATCTTCAACCAGGTTCTTCTCATTACAACGCCTTTCCTGATTTTCTATCTTTGTCCGTTCAAAGTCTTTGAGAATGTAAAATCTGCAATGCAAATCTTTGGATATCATAGCAGATCGATGATCTTGGAATGGATGCAAACCTCTATTTTCATCTTAAGATATTCCTATTTTAATACCATTCAACAGATATTGAAGTATGGGGTCTTGTTTTGCAATGATTTCTTCGATTATTGGTAAGAATATTTTTGTGAACCAAGTTTTTGATTGGGCCTGGCTTTGAATCATTTTCTGAGATCTTCAACTAAAATAGAGTCATCAGCCTTCATTCTGAGGAAGGCACCATCAAATTTATTAAAAGAAAAATAAAAAACATAGGCACTTGGCTTCTTTCCCAGCAGAGTTGACAAAATCTGTTAGTCAACAGATTGGCCCTTTAAAATAATGATAAAAGTGACCCACTTCAGCTCGAATTTAAAGGCCAATTGCTACTAACAGTTGGAGAAATCTCTATGGATATCAACATGACTTCAAAGACTTAGTAATTAAGTTTTCTTTAGCTTCACTAGTCTATAATAGTTACTCTAAGTCAAACTTTCTTCATACATTGAATTGTACGTTAAATCATAGAAAATCAAGGACCTGTTCACCAAATTTCTATTGGCATAGATAAATGTAATGCACAAATCTGCCAACACTCTGGCCAATGTTCCAACTCCTGTTGATAATAAAACTCCATTGCAGTTTCCCCGAGCTAGCCTTCAAGACATAACCTCCGATATCAAAGACAAAGTTACACGAACAGTGTTGTTCTAGAAGAAAAAGTACAGTCTTCTCAATCTTTTGATGTTGTCGGCTTTTAAAGCTTTTTCGAGCATCATTCATTATTTACTTTAGAAAACTGTTTGCAATGAGATGTTTTGTAGGGGTTGTCGGAGATTTGGAAGAGTTGAGGCAGTGCATATGTGTTACAGTGATTTATATGTCCGACAATCCTTATCTTTCGATTCAAGAGTCAGATGCCTCCTTGTTGGTGTACAAGGCTTTTCCTTTGCTTTAGATTTTTGCATTCATGGATCAGACTGTTGAAGAACATTTGAGCCCCTCTCTTTGTACAAAATGAATTTCCCAAGTACTTCGGTTCCTCAGCTGTCTTCGAAATGGGCTTCGTTGGATCCACAACCTTTTGGGAGAACATATAAGTTATCCCTCAATGAGACACGACATATCATGACTCTCATCACATTAAGATTTTTGTTGAAAGGCTCGAGCATCGAACAAAAGAGTATTAACTTTACAAATACCTTTAATAGTGTCGCATTTCCATATAAACATGAACAGAGATGGTGTAGTGAGCTTCAACACACTATATGCGATACTATCCATTCATTATCCCATTGATTACATCAATACTCTTATTCGTTTGATTTAAGATGTTGAGAGAACTTAAGAACCATAGTCAGGCTTTTGGATGACTCCTGGATCAGCTCAGATTATGGATGTCAAACTTAGAGGACCATCTTTATCCTCTCTTTGGATGTCAGAATTTAATCAGCTCTTGCTACATTGTCATGCTCCGATAAAGAACTAAGAACTTTATTTACAGTTACATAAGTAGTTTTTGGTTCTTATGACCATCTTGGAATGGGAAGCAATTCAGCTTGCAGGAAAATGCAGGAGAATGATGGAAAAGTGGGGCAAAAAACAAAACAAAATAGTGAATACCACACAGCATAAAATGCTATGCCAACGTTTTAAAATATGCATATTATGTCACCAAGTGGAGGAGATGCCCAGCGGAGGAGAGGAGGCACTGAGCAACACAGACCACTACACAATTGAAGTCAAGGAGTCACCCAGTCAAGAAGTCTCCTCAAGGACTCGTTAATTTTTAATTGTCTCCTTGCTATTTAGCTTTCATGTGTGATGTTATGTCTTAAATTTGAGTAGTTTGCCTTCTTGAAAAGATTGTATTAAAGTGGGTAGTATCCACAAAGAGTGCCTTATTAAAGTATATTCCCATAGATTGTTATTAATGTAAACTAGCTTTGTGTGTTAGAATTATAGAAGTTAAAGAAACTGGTGGAGTGCATATAGAAGCATTCCAGAGCAGCTGATGATGTAGAGGTTTGTTGTCTCTTTGTTTCTCTAAAATTAATGTGCTTGAAGGTTTGTATTTCACTCTTGTCAAGACTCAAGGTGGTGTATAGGGAATTGCCTTCTTATGTATTAGATATTTCATATAAACAAATGCTTTCATTTTGGGTCCTTTAAATTAATGTTCTTTTAAGTTTTGTAAATTTCCATGAAGTTTTATACACACATGTATATGTATGTACATACAAATATATGTTGGCATCAATTAATTTCTATCAATAAACACTTTTGCATTGTCAAAGTAAGCATTTAATATATAAATTTCCATTACCGTCCATTCTGCTAGAGTTGTCCGCCCAAGGTTTTCGATTGTTAGTTTCTAGATATTTCTCCTACTGACATCCATGTCTTTCACATGAGAATTAATAGCATTGCATGAATTTGCAAAATTCTAGAATGTTCTCAGACCTCTATAAAAGAGGCATTATGTAATGGTTTTGTATCAAGGTGGATCAATATAGCATTTAGTGTTTTATTTATGTATGCTAAATGTCTTTGTGT
The DNA here is from genome assembly GCA_018584345.1 of Thuja plicata. Lineage (NCBI taxonomy): Eukaryota > Viridiplantae > Streptophyta > Pinopsida > Cupressales > Cupressaceae > Thuja > Thuja plicata. The sequence goes on along the minus strand of MU226777.1, from coordinate 907,314 downwards.
GGTGTAGGAGCACCCTAACACTTAGGGTTCTTTAAAGGTCCTAGTGGCCTCTACATCTTGTTAGAATAAAAGGTTTCACATTGGACTTCTTTTGTAAGACCTAGTTCCAAGATTGGCATTTTATAAGCCCTTGGTCAACTATTGGTCAATGATTGTACAAAACCTAAAGTATAGGTTATTTTCATGTTTTCCATGTTTCAATCCATTCAGGATCACAAAATAAGGTTTGGACCAAGTTTGGTCACCTACTATGCAAAATTGCAAAATATTGAAAAAATGCTCAAAAAGTTGTCAAGCAACTTTTGAGCAACATTGACAACTTTTTGTCAAAACTTGGAAATCAACTCCCAAATGGTTAGTTAGTTCAAAAATGAGATGTAACCATCAGGAGTTCCTAAAAGATCCCTCATATGCGGGTGGTAGGCTGATCTGATATAAATTTTCGCATTAAATCAATAAAAACAACCATTTTTCTGCATTCCTGAGGAACAGTCAGTTTCTACGGATAGGTATGGAAGCACTTGAGAAAAGACCAAGTGATTAAGGTATCCCCATGAATTATCCTTCTTCTGCACTTGGTATCATGGTCTAATACCCTTTTCCTTGAAAGTTATCTTATTTTTACTCCTCCTGCCCTGGATTGTAGGACCTAAATCAGGGTTTCACTTGCAACTGTGTTTTCTCTTCGATTCCACCATGGGAATCTAATTCCCCTTGGTGGAATTAAATAATTGTCAATATACTTTAAGAATATGCAGGATGGGTTCTTCAAAGTTCAAGGAGATGGGCTTGCCATGATACCCTATGTGTACATGTCCATGTGTGCACCATTCACTGAATTAGGACAGTCTACATAACTTCTGGTTGGGGATTCATCAAGACCCCAAAATCAGTATGGGAGACCCTTATACATGCCCTCACATGATCCAATTAATTTTTTGGGCATTGGATGCAAGGAAGGAGTACTTGTAGTGTAAGTGCATACTTAATTAGGCCTAATTGCAGTAGCACTTTGTGTGTTTTCCTGTTGTCTTTTCATTTTCATGTTTTGATGCTTAATTATAATACCTTAGGCCATAAAGGGTATCTGAATCCATAATTTTTTCAAAGGGTTATGTGGAAGTATTTTTTTTAAGAGAAAAAATCCTTCACAAAAAGGCTATAAGACAATAGGAGGGTTTCCAAAGCAACTATGTTCAAAAGGTTGCATGTGTTGAATATGATTATGGAATACTTGTCTTAGGGACCTAAATAGGCCACATCCATGAGTGTAGGTCACCCCTGGTCCTTGGAGTCATTTCATGGGGTATTGTTGATAATTTGGTATAAGTGCAATATAGACAATCATTGGGAATTGTTATTCTAGGCTTGGTGGAACCTAGTGAGTAGGTTTCCCTAGTGGTAGTGGGTTGTGATAACCTAGATCCAAGTCCTTTCTATACTTGTGATAAGTGTAGAGAACTTTTTCCTCTTGGGAATGGAGGTATTGAAGGATACATTGTCCTTTTGAGCCCTTTTGTGGCTTCTAGTTGTCCACTCTGCATCATGTGGTATCAGAGCTATGTCTTCTTCCGAGGATGAACAGATCCCTTCAAGGGTCACAAACATTGAACTAGCAAAGATGGTGAGAGAAAAGAGGGCAGCGAATGCAGCCTTTACTAGGAGGCTTCAAGAATTGGAGAGTAAGGTAGAGAGGGGAAAAGTATACACTTCTGGTGGTGAAGAACAGAGTGAAGAGGAAGATGACACCCTTGATCAGGATGTGAACACTCCTACAGACCAGAGACCCCTCGTAGATGCCTTGAAATCTATATGAAGAAGAACCATGGAGGATAAGTTTGCTTTACCAACTTTCAATGGGAAAATGAATGCAGATTTTTTGTTGGGCTGGATTGAAGCCTTAAAAAGCTTCTTTGAATGTGAGGACATTCCTAAGAAGCAAAGATTAAAAATGGAAAGATCCAAGTTGAAGGGGGGAACTTCATCCAAATAGATAGGGTGAAGAATGGGAGAAGTATAATCACTTCATGGAACAAGTTGATATCATTGATTTAAGAGACATATGTGCCTGAAGATTATTGGGTGCAACTCCATAGAAGGAAGCAAAAATTATAACAAAAAGACATGGATGTAGGCTCATACACCGAGGATTTCTTGAAACTATGCATGAAGACAAATGCAACATAGGATGAGGAAGAAAAGTTTGCAAGATACATGAATGGTCTTAAGGTATCCATTCAAGAAGAACTTAGCCTAGACTGCCCTACATCAATAAACAAATGTTACCAAATGGCACTCAAGGTAGAGGAGAAGTGGAAGAGAAAGAAATATTTTGGCAAGGGAAAGAACAATGATAGTGGAAAGAATTTTAGAGGAAGAGGTACCTCTTCGAATAGTGGACAATATAGTGGCAACAACAGTAGGACCCCTAACCAAGGCCAAGGAGACAAAGAAAATGGTGAACCAAATTTTAGAGGGAACTTTAGAGTAAGGAGACCCTTAAATAGAGGGAGAAAAAATGCAGGAAGAGGTAATAGGCCTCTAAGATGTTACTACTACAACAAACTTGGACACCATGCAGGGAGATTCCCTGAGAAAAGGAACAACAATAATCAGGGGGAGAGCAAGACACAACTCATCCAAGAAGATAAAAAAGAACATAATGCAAAGGATCTAGAACTAGAGGGAGGAGAATTTATGATGATGAGGAAAGTCTTCCTTCAATTACCAGAAAACCAAGAACCTCCTCAAAGGAAGAACCTCTTCAGAACAAAGATCAAATGCAATGGAAAGGTATGTAATCTTCTGATAGCTTCCGATTTAACTGAAAATTTAGTATCTATTAAAATAGTTCAAAAGTTAAATCTTCCTAAGAAGCCACACCCCTTCCCTTACCATGTCTCTTGGCTGACCAAAGGTCAACAAAATTTAGTAACTGAACAAGCATAGGTAGAATTTTCTATTGCAAACTTGAAAGATAATGTACTTTGTGATGTTGTGGAAATGGATGCTTCTCACATCCTTCTAGGAAGGCCTTGGTAATATGATGTGGATGTCACACATCATTGTAGGAAAAACACCTACTCCATCACCAAAAATGGGGAAACTTTCACTATGAAGCCCCTTCCTGAACCTAAAATAGAGAAAGAACCCACTGTCATCACCTTGGGTGAAAAATAAATGTTGCAAGTGTTAAAATAACTTGAGACTAAATATTTTTTCCTAATCTTTAAACCCATGGATAGCATTAGTTCTAATGACAGGGATCCAATACCAAATGAAGGTAAAGAAATATTAAATAAATGCAGCGATGTCACTGCTAGTGACCTTCCGACAAGCGTCCCTCCCTTAAGAGATATCAGTCACAAAATAGATCTGATACCTGGCTCCTCCTTACCAAATAAAGCACCTTATAAGATGACCCCTACCTAAAATGTAGAGATTGCAAAACAAATCAGTGAGTTGCTTGAAAAAGGACAGATTCAAAAGAGCCTTAGCCCATGTTCTGTCCCATCAGTCCTAGCATCCAAGATAGATGGAAAATGGAGGCTATGTATAGATAGTAGGGCCATCAACAAGATCACCATAAGGTACAAATTTCACATCCCAAGAATGGAGGACTTACTGGACCAATTGGGAAAGGCATGTTACTTCACCAAAATTTATTTAAAATCAGGATATCACCAAATCAGAAAAAAGTCAGGGGATGAATGGAAGACTGCATTTAAAACAACCGAAGGACTTTTTGAGTGGTTGGTAATGCCATTTGGGTTGAGAAATGCCCCAAGCACATTCATGAGGCTCATGAATGAAATTTTAATTGACTTTATTGGAAATTTGTAATCATATATCTTGATGAAATTTTAATATTCAGTCATAGCAAGGAAGAGCATCTTGACCATGTTGAGCATGTTTTGAGGAGACTTCATCAACACAAGTTAGTGATTAACTTGGAAAAGTGCATGTTCATGAAGAAGGAACTTGTGTTCCTAGGGTTTTTCATCTCACAAGGCACCCTAAAAATGGACCGTGAGAAGGTTCAAGCAATTATCAACTGGCCTCCACCAAAGAGCCAAGGTGATGTTAGAATTTTTGATGGTCTTTCCATGTTTTATAGGAAATTCATAAAAAATATCAGTCATGTTTGTGCAACTATGTTTGACACTGTTAAAGGTGGTAAGAAGATTAAGTTTATATAGACTAAAGAGGCTAATGAAGCTTTCCAATACCTCAAGAATAGGGTATCTCAATATCTCATCTTAACCCTTCTTGATTTCAACAAAGTGTTTGTTGTGGAGACAGATGCAAGCAATTTGGCAATAGATGATGTCCTTAGATAAGAAGGCAAGGTTGTGGCATTCTTTTTTGAAAAACTAAATGATGCAAAGAAGAAATATTCTAATTATGATTTAGAGTTATATGCCATGGTTCAAGCACTTAAAAAATGGAGACATTATTTTCTCCCAAAATAATTTATATTCTTTATTGATAACCATGCATTGAGTTTCTTCAATACTGAAGACAAACTAGGGGTTAGACATGTAAAATGTATGGAACGATTGTAGGCTTACACATTTAACATAAAGCACAAAAAGGGACTAGCCAACAAGGTGGCTAATGCACTAAGAAGAAGGGTTGGATTAATTGAAGAAGGTCAACTTCATAGTGTGGGCATTGACTCACTCAAACACCTATATGCAGGAGATCCAGATTTTGGAGAGGCTTTTGAAGTGTGCAAAAATCTGATAGGCAGGTATCGCACTAATTTTTCTAAATTTTTGATACAGAATAACCTTTTTCTTAAGGGGGATCAGTTATGCATCCCTAAGTGTTCCATGAGAACAAACATAATCAGAGAAAAGCATTGTGGTGGCATGGGAGGTCACTTCGGAATAGGCAAGACCACAAATCTGGTAAAGAGAAGTTATTTTTGGCCAATGTTAGGAAATGTGTTGAATCATGTTCCATCTGTCAGCAAGCTAAGGGAGTATCCACAAATCAAGGTTTGTATCAGCCTTTGACTATACCAACTAGACCATGGGAGTCCATATCCCTAGATTTTGTAATGGGATTACCAAGAACAAGACAGGGTTATGATAGCATTTTTGTCATAGTAGACAGATTTAGTAAAATGGTGCATTTTGTTTCTTGTAAGAGCACAAATTATGCTTCACACATAGCACACTTATTCTTCAAATAAGTGGTTAGAATCCATGGTCTACCCCAAACAATAGTTTCTGATAGAGATGTAAAGTTTCAAGGTCACTTTTTGAGGACACTTTTCAAGAAGCTAGTCACCAATCTAACCTACAACTCAGCATACCACCCACAAACAGATGGGAAAACATAGGTGGTAAATAGGTCTCTTGGAAATCTCTTAAGATGCCTCACAAAATAGTACACTCAAATTTGGGATATGATACTTCCCCAAGAAGAATTTTCCTTTAATGACTCTTTGAATAGGCCCACAGGCAAGACACCATTCCAAACTTTCTATGGCTTACATCCTAAGGGTCCTCTAGACTTAGGAGACTTACCTTCAAATTTTAGAGTGAGTGCACAAGGCGAGGACCTAGCAAAGATAATCACCAAATTTCAGGCAAAAGTGAAACATAGCTTGCAGCAGTCCACCATGAAATACAAAGCACATGGAGATAAGAAGAGAAGAGAGGTTCATTTCCAGATTGGAGATAAGGTATGGGCATACCTAAGGAAAGAAAGACTACCTCAAGGAAGATATTCAAAACTACACATGAAGAAAGTTGGGCCATGCACCATCCTCAAAAAAATGGGTGAAAATGCCTATGAGATATCCCTTCCTCCTATCCTATTGATTTATCCTATCTTTAATATTGCAGATCTAACACCTTATAAATGTGTTTTAGATATGATAAATGTGCAGGATCCACAAACTGAAGAGGATGGAGGAGACTATGTCACAAACCTTCCCCAAAGAGAACCAGTAGAGTTGGAAACAATCCTAGAGTCCAAAGTGTTGAAGAAAACAAGGAACTAGAAGTATTTGCAATACCTGGTCAAATAGAAAGGAGTCCCTAACATTGATGCTACCTGGATGACAGAAGAACAAATTAAGCAACATGGCATCATTATTGATCAGTTAACCTCAAGTGGGAGCTTGAGTTCAAAACCTCATGGGGAATATGGTGTAGGAGCACCATAAAACTTAGGGTTCTCTAAAGGTCCTAATGGCTTCTAGATCTTGTTAGAATAAAAGGTTTCACATTGGACTTATTTTGTAAGACCTAGTGCCAAGATTGGCATTTTATAAGCCCTTGGTCAACTATTGGTCAATGATTGTCCAAAACCTAAATTATAGGTTATTTTCATTTTTTTCATGTTTTGATCCATTAGGGATCACAAAAATAAGGTTTGGACCAAGTTTGGTCACCTACTATGTAAAATTGCAAAATATTGCAAAATTGCTCAAAAAGTTGTCAAGCGACTTTTGAGCAACATTGACAACTTTTTGTCAAAACTTGTAAATAAACTCCCAAATGGTTACTTAGTTCAAAAAAATAGATGTAACTATTGGGAGTGCCTACAAAATCCCTCATAGGCAGGTGATAGGCTGATTTGATGTACATTTTGGCATTAAATCAATAAAAATAACCATTTTTCTATGTTCCCAAGGAACAGTCAGTTTGTACTGATAGGTATGGAAGCACTTGAGGAGAAGGATGACTAATTAAGGTAGCCCCATGTATTAGCATTATTCCTCACTTGGTCTCATTATCTAATACCCTGTTCATTAAAGCTATCATATTTTTACTCCTCATGCCATAGATTGTAGGCCCTATATCAGGGTTTCACTTGCAATTGTGTTTTCTCTTTCATTCCACCATGATATTCTAATACCCCTTGGTGGAATTCAATCATTTTCAATTTAATTTAAGAATATGAAGGATGGGTTCTTCAAAGTGCAGGGAGATGGGCTTTCCATGATGCCCTAGGTGTATATGTCCATGTGTGTACCATTCACTGAATTAGGACAGTCTACATAACTTTTGTTTGGAGATTCATCAAGACCCCAAAATTAGTGTGGGAGACCCTTATAAATGACCTCACATGATCCCAGTATTTTTTTTGGAATTGGATGCAAGGAAGGAGTACTTGTAGTGTAAGTGCAGACTTAATTAGACATAATTGCAGTAGCACTTTTGTGTGTTTTCATGTTTTCTTTTCATCTTCATATTTTGGTGATTAAGTATAATACCTTAGGCCATAAAGGGTATCTAAATCCATAATTTTTTCAAAGGGTTATGTGGAACTATTTTGTTTAAGAGAAAAAATCCTTTAAGAAAAGGCTACAAGCCAATAGGAGGGTTTCCAAAGTAACTATGTTCAAAAGGTTGCATGTGTTGAATAGGATAATGGAATCCTTGTCTTAGGGACATAAATAGGCCACATCAATGAGTTTAGGTCACTCTTGGTCCGTGGAGTCATTTCATGGGGTATTGTTGATAATTTGGTATAGGTGCAATATAGCCAATCATTGGGAATTGGTGTTCTAGGCTTGGTGGAACCTAGTGAGTAGGTTTCCCTAGGGGTAGTGGGTTGTGATAACTCGGATCCAAGTCCTTTATGGACTTTTGATAAGTGTAGAGAACTTTTGCCTCTTGGGATTGGAGGTATTGAAGGATACATTGTCCTTTTGAGCCCTTTTGTGGCTTCTGGCTGTCCACTCTGCATCAAGGTGGATCAATATAGAATTTAGTGTTTTATTTATGTATGTTAAATGTATCTATGTTTATTTGTGTTGATCCATGATTTGTACACCCCTATCAAAGTGGTATTAGAGCCAATGGTAGAAGAGCCTAGAGAGGTGGATGAATCTGAAGGAGTATTTGCTAATGAAGACAATGGGAAGAGGTGGCTACTTCATTAAAATATGAGTAATCGTGTTTGCTAAAAGTTAGTTATTGCAAGTGGATATGCATGGCTAAGGAGATTTTGTATCTGTCACTTTGCAGCCGGTCAAACAAAAATTAGAGTATTGAAAGTTTGTTTTCTGCAGTAAAAAGATTTGTGGACTGTGTAAATTTCAGAAGTTGAGAACATGTTGGAGCAAAGATCAATTTGTTTCTCAAGTTGTGGAGGAAGTTTCCTTATAGATCGTGAGAGCATCAAGTGAAGAATCTGTCATCCAATCTAAAAAATAGATGGACCCTGTAGTTTAAGTTGAACGAGATTGTGGTTATATCTTGATATTCTGTCAAAGTTACATTGGTGTGTTCCCACTGAGGGAGATCAGTTAAAGGTAAATCAGATCGTATTTTATTGAATCAAATGTTTACTGTATAGATAATTTGAAAAGATGGAATATTGTTAACTTATTAAAAAAGAGGCTGAGAAAAGAACCAAGATGGTGTAGTTATTTACTGCTGAATCATACAAAAGAAGTCATGGTAAGAATGGAATTTGGTGGTATTTAATGTTTTTGTAAAAAACTATTTTTAGATTTGTGTTATCAAGACTGAGAAAGCTATCCAGGAATACAAGACTATAATTTAAGGGGGAGTCCAAAAAGATACAGTAGTAGCTGTTGAAGAAAGAAGATACACGAAGTTTCTAGAAGGCGATTAAGGTGAGTTTAATTGTTTACTATAATGGGAAAGAAAGGTAAAAGGGTATTGAAAGAAAATATAAATCTAATTTCTGAGATTTATCTTTTAGAAGGAGAATTAAAAGAAGAGCATAGAAAAAGTATTACAATTAAAAGAGAAATGGGAGATGAAAATTATAGAATTTCAAATGAAATTTGTGATTATAAAGAGAGAATTAAAGAAATGGAAGATATATTTAAGTTTGTGAAAGAGCTTAATGATTCAAAGATAAAGGAATGTTATGAGTTAGAAGAAAAGTTAAAATTGTTTGATGAGATTAAGAAAATGAATGAAGAATTAGAGCAAAGAGTGAAGTTGTTAGAATAGGGAAAGATTGAGATTAAGAAATGAAATATAGATTTAGAGGAAAAGATGAATAAATTAAATGAAGAAAATAAAGGTTTGAAGACAAGGAAATTGGCATGTGATGCTACACGTAGTACAGAAGATTTGCGTACTTCATCTGATAAGTGTGATTGTGTTGAAGATGTTGAACATGTTGTGAATGTGTTTGTGATGAAGAATGTGTGTAAATATTGTTAGTTGTGATAAAAAGAATGTTGGTTTGAATATCATGAAAAAATGGGTTTCAAAGCTAAAGGATTGGGAAAGTATGAAGAAGCTCACTACTACAAAGAGGGGGGTGAAAGAAAATTTTTGAGATAACTTTGTAATAAATTGTCTTTGTTTGAGACAAAAAGAAAGTTTTGTATTGTCTCAAATATATCTTTAACTGAGCATCTTAATATATTGTCTTAAAAAATTATCTCTATAAGATAATATGGAAAAAAAAGTATTTTTGTCTCAAAGACATATTTTAGAGAAAAATACTTTTGTTCCATATTGTCTTATAGAGACAATTTTTTAAGACAGTATATTAAGACGCTCGGTTAAGACCTATTTGAGACAATACACAAATTTCTTTTTGTCTCAAACGAAGACAATTTATTAAAAATGTGTCTCAAAAATTTGTCTTTAACCCCCCTCTTTGTAGTACTATCAATCTTGCCTCTAGTATTCCTAGCATGCAAAAATGAAATTGCGCTCACTTTCCTATTATATTCCTACAACCCAGAAATGAAATTGCACTCACTTGCCTATTATATTCCTATAATCTAGAAATGAAATTGTTCTCACTTGCCTATTATATTCCTACAACCCAGAAATGAAATTCCTTTCCCATCCATTCAATGGAAATTAATTCTAACAATACTTGTAGCACAATTCCGCATAGAATGATCGAATAATAAACAAACTTTCAAGCCTTAATAATCCAATACACAGTAAACACTTGATTTATTTCATATAAAAGTTGTTTATAATTGGAGGCTAAGGATGTACAACAGGGAGAAGGAAACAAATAACTTGTCTGCACATGAGACATCCTGAGGTTTAGAATTAAAGCAAGGTGTATAACTACACTCCATGATTGTTCGTACATGTCATTCTTGAAATGGACAAGTAAAATCAATATGCTAAAACAGAAATAAATTATTTATCTAAAATATTCTAGAAAAAAATACATTATTCCTCTGAAATAATTTATTGTGGGAGTGTTTGTCCATGTCACGTATCACCTCTACCACATTTAAAGATACTGCAAAGATACTGCACTATTTAAACCAGATGTGGGTTCATCTAGCAGCAAGACTGCAGGGTCGTATAATATCCAGCTCTATACAAACCCTCCTCCTATCACCCCTTGATACTGCTATGATGTTTTCATCACAAATGCATGTATTTGAGACATGTACAAGACCATTTTTAGTTAGCAAAGATTAAAACTTGGTTTCTTGCTCCTCTTTGGATAATGAAGGTGGCAGCCTAAATCTTGCATTGAGCATTAGGTTTTCTTTCATAGCCAAGAGAGGTAATGGGGCATCTTCTTGTGTTACATAGCCTAAAATCCTTCTAAACCTTGAAGGATTCAGTAGTTTACCATTCACCATAATACACCTATCTAGTGGGAAACCCTTCTTCCTAGTGAGCTCATTTTAAGAAATTGTTACAAGTAGTTGATAAAAAGAAAAAAAAAACATGTCATTGCTTATTGAAGACATATTAGATCACCATTAAAGAATATCAGTGGTTCTCGTAAGCCCATGGGACATTATCCACAATGTTGAGGAGATTTATGAAATCATTTATGGTGTTTAGAGTATCAGAACCATTAAATTTTTGGATGAAATTCTCAAGGGGTTCTAGCGCCTCTTGACAAAAGTAATCTTTTCCATTGTAAATTTCATTGGTTCCCAAGAAAGTATTGGCTATTCCATAAATGCAAGAAAATGCAGACCCATTTTCATCCTGAAAGCTTTTCTATTTATAGGAAGGCTTGATTTTTCTTGCAATAAACCTCTTTCTCAAATGAGTGTTCTAGTAATTTTCAATCTCATTGTCAGTTTGCCCTAGAATGCGGCCTGCTATCAACGACTACCTACAATTCATAAACCAAGCTTTGTTTGAGTACAACTGCATTTTTTATAACTCAATTCTAAGAGGGAAAAACATAAGGAAATCTTTTGAAGCACTAGAATATGTATCGTTGGTATGAAAAGAATTGGCAACTAAATCAGCTGGGAAGTGTACTAACTAAAAAGATGAAACTTGAAGACACAAAGTATTTTGTTCACTATTTTGGGTGGGATTCCTATCAGGATAATTATTAATTAGTCAAATTCAATTTGGCTAGAGTTAAGATAACCGGTATTTAGTAACTAGCTATACAAGCTTTGGCTAATAATATATTATTTAAGATAGATTCAGTCTCAGTTATGTGCATCAAAACCACTTTTTCTTAAAAAGGCCTGAACTATATATATATATATATATATAAGTTCCCACTTTAATATATTGTAATATTTTTGTGGATGATGAATCAAGAATTCACATAAAAGATAATTAGAAGTTTCTACTTCAATAGATTTTCTACCTCAATGGATTGTAATTTATTTATAGATGCATTCTTTTGATGTAGCCTAGTTTTTCTTGGTATTAATTTGTGGAACCTATTTGGATGTGTTCTAATACCTATGCTTGAAATGAAGGTTATGCTTAAAAATACAATGCAGCCTACTATAAATAGAAGGAAGATTGTTGACTTCCTTGATACTTCTCAAACATTGTGGAAGTACACAAATAAGAAAACATGTCAAGTAGAGATGAAAATGTTAATACAAATTGAAATCAAAACTATGGTTAATTGATCTAAATATAAATTTGAGATGTGAATGTGCATGCTAATACTAGTGACCTAAGAGATACCTTTATATGTTCATAGACACAAAACTTGGTTTACAAGTTGATAAGATAAAGATCACATTTTGAAAAGGTTTGTTTGAAAACAAGAAAAGTTAAATTTGAAAGAGACAAACTAGACTTATATACAACTTGCTATAAAATGACAAAATTCCTATAAATCAAGCTTATAAAGACGATTAATAATATATTAAGAAATCCCACTTAACCTATTAACTTTAGATAGTTAACAATCCCTTAACATCCTTAATAAAGAAAGACATTTTTAAAGGTAAAAACAAAAATAAGCTTCCCATCGAAACATGAATGGAAGGATTTTGATGTTTGATACCTAAAATCTCCACAACTCTTACTACAAGTAGTAGATAAGTGGGGTATAAAGCTAGTTTCCCCACCTTAATATGCAAGCTATAAACCCATTCCCCTACTTTCCTTAAAAAAAAAAAAAATTAGAACCTTAGGGCTGAAAAAGTCCAAGTCATACCATAAAATAATATTAAGAACATGAACTCATTTGGACAATTTCCATGATAAAGGTAGAATGAAAATGACTGTGGCTACCAAATCCGAACCCCAAAGCCCCACAAAAATTCAAGAGAGAAGGGAGGTACATACACACTCTATTAGCTGGAAAAATTTATAATATCATATTGAAATGACCTAGTTACAATCATTAAAAAAAAAAAATTCATCCATTGGTTTCATCTTGGCCATTTTTTCCAAGTCCCTTCGTTTCGGGGATATTTAATTTTTTACTGAACAAATTGTTGGGAACAACTATGTCTGCAGATAGAGGGAGCATTGCAGTGGGAGTGACAACGATCCAACCATTCATTTTGCCAAGCTAGTTATGATCACCACTCAAATGTACCAGCATATTGAATTATAGTATTTATTTTTAGCATAATATATTAGTTAGTTTTGGTATTGGTTAGATAGGTTACTCAGGTTGCTTAATATGTTATGCAACCAACACTTCTTATCTTTGTTTCTATTTATTCGCATCCTTTGTTTAATCAAGGCACTGCAATACAATACTAATTGATCTAATCATTTCATTTGGTATCAGAGAGAATGTTGGATAAGATTGCAGTCCAGGTAATTTGCGGTTTCTTTAACCGTTAATGTGAACCATTTCTTAGAGCAGTGGGCGTTGGTAGAACAGAGTGCAGTTACTCAATGAACAACTGCCTGCAGTTTCCATTCGATGATATCAATTTCCCGCTCTGTCATATAAATCTTCTTGCTGAATGTCAGCATCTTCTGATGATGCTTGCAGTGTCGCAAGTAATCAAGAAACGCAACATGCTTCCAGTGATAATTTAGGTTTTTATTTCACCTTATTTGATGTTCTTCACAATATTGGAAATCTAGGATTTGATGAATTGATTCGAAAAGGGCTCCTCCACTTGTTTCTATTTGATGTCTGTCGTCAAGCCCACAAGATTCAGTGTCAACTCGAGGCTGGTTATGATGGAGATGATGAAGATAAGGTAGAGTGACCACAGATGTGTCCCCGTCTCTATGCACATGCTTACCTTGCTCATCTCCATTCTCTTTGTCCTTAAAGGACTATCTCAGTGTATCTCCCCCAATCGGGAATATTAATAAACTATTTTTTCATGTGTGTTTTATCATGTCTGCACCGAAAATTCTCTTATCAGATACTCAGCTTCTTAAAGGATGTAACTGTGTTGCATGGAAAACCAAGATGCCCACCATTCTCCCATTTGATGATTTGTGGGACATGGCTACTGGCGTTACTAAACATCCAACTGACACAGATGAGCATAAGAAGTTTGATAAAACCGATTCCAAAGAATTAATGCTTATCACTCTCAGTATATCTGGTGAGGTTCAACCCTATGTCTAAGATGCAGCCACATCTAAAGCAGCTTGGGAGGCTCTTTCCACAATATCTGAGGTGAAGAATCAAGCCCAGGTTCTTCATTTACAATCTAAATTGCATACTCTTCATGTGCAAAGTGGTGAGAAAATTGTAGATTTCTTGTGCCGTGTATCTGTTCTTCATTCAGAAATCTTTGCTCTTGGAGAGACGGTAGAGGATAAACTCCTCATTCCTATTACTTTGTGTGCTCTTCCTCCTAAGTTCAGGATGTTTGTCACTACCCTGAACATCACAAAATAGAAAGTATCATTTGAAGAATTAATAAACTTACTGCAACAGGAAGAAGCTCTTCAATCAATACATGAGGAATTTGAAGAAAAAGCTCTTGTCTCTTGCTAACAACATAGCCATAGAGCCCGTCAAGGGCCTTCACCTCAATTGCCCCCACAGTCATCTTCTTAACAAGTTTCCCAACATAATTCTTCTCCTTGATGGTGCCACATTTGTAATACTCATACTCACAATACAGACCGTTGCTGGTACAATGGTCTTACTCAAAGTTCTTCTAGTAAAGAGAGCTCTTCCAGCCGCAGTTATTCTCGCAAACCTAATGGACGCTCTCCTAGTCGTCGTCAGCACGGAAATGTTGCTACCCAACAAGCTGAGATATCTAATGGGTCTCCTGATGGTGATACTTCTGCTCCTCCTATAACCCCAAATCTGGTTCTTGTATCGCAAACTGCTCCATCCTCACGTGATGTTTTCCTGATTGATTCTGGTGCCAGTAAACATATGACTGGTGATCAAGGGTTGTTTGATACTTTGAATCGCACACCTATTGGTGATATCATTCATATTGCTGATGACAAGGAGTATGTGGCCGAAGGAATTGGTACAGTTACCGTCCCTCTTCACACAGGAAGTTTCTCTCTAGCCAATGTTCTCTATGTTCCCGGTTTTACTAGCAATCTTTTGTCTGTTAGTCAACTTTTTAATCACAGCCTTAAGGTAGAATTTCAGGTCCATGATGGTGTTAAAACTTGCCTCATATCTAAAGATGGAATCATCCTTGCCCGTGGTTTCAAGTAGGGGCATATTTTTGTGCTTGATACAGCTTCCTCCTTAGGTGTTGTTCTTTGTGCCTCTACTATGGCATCCACCTCCCTCTGGCATTACCGATATGGTCATCTTTCTGCTACCTCACTTTCTCATTTGGGCTCTCATATGATGATACGTGGTCTTCCTTCTCATTCCTTGTCTTCTATGTCTGTCTGTTCAATCTGTCTTGCAGGAAAATAACATCGTCACTCCTTTCAGTCTAGTACCTATCATGCCTCAGAACCACTTTCTCTTGTTCATACCGATCTGTGCAGACCTCTTCCTGCATCTTTTCAGGGATGCCGCTATTTCCAGCTCTTTATCTATGATTTCTCTTGGAAGATTTGGGTCTATTTTCTCAAGCAGAAGAGTGAGGCTTTCTCTCATTTATGTACCTTCTACTCAGAGGTGATTTGTGAAACCGCCAAGCCTCTTCTTGTTCTTCACTCAGATCATTGGGGTGAATTTACTTCTACTGAGTTTCTTGAGTTCCTGAAGGATCACGACATTAAGCAACATTTGACAGCTCCCCTATACTCCTCAACAAAATGGTATTCCAGAGCAGCACAACCAGACTGTCTTGGAGATGGCTCGATGTCTACTTGCTACCACAAAGTTGAGTGATCAGTTCTGGGTAGAAGCAGTTCGCACAACAGTCTACTTGCTCAATCGAGCTCCTACTAAGGATCTCACAAATAAAACACCCGAAGAGGTATGGAGTGGCCGCAAACCATTTGTTTCACATTTACGAGTATTTGGTTGTATAGCATATATGCATGTCCCAGCTCTAAAAATGAAGAATCTTGATTCTCGGACTCTCCCTTGCATATTTTTGTGCTACAGTTCAGAGTCCAAGGCTTATCGACTTATGGACCCCAAGACCCATCATATTATTATTAGAAGAGATGTGGTCTTTTATGAATCTTATTTTTCTCCACTGCACACTCCTATCACTGTTCCTACAACCTCTCATAAGACTCTCTCACCCTCTGATGATGAGATTGATCCTTCTTCTCCACTATGGCGGGAAGAAGAATTACATGGTGATCTCTATGTTGATTTGGGTATTTTGGAGGTTTTTGGCCAGCCGAAACAACGTCTGAAATGGGTTTAGAGTAAACTTCGTGAATCTAACCTAAGTTCTATTGATGTGAGTTTTGTACCACTACATAACATATAGGAATTGAACACTTGATACGGGATATCAAACACTCAACCCTCTCTTGAAAAGTTATTACTCACGAAGAACATGAGAAAAACTCCAAGGTTCCT